>CM060245.1:8381062-8496927 GCA_030555515.1 Acutogordius australiensis
CTTTCAATTTAATATATGCACCTAATATTATTATCTACGCACAATATAATCAGGTTATGTAACTTGAAGTTTCAAAAATATAATTTTTATTTTGGTTTCTTTAGACATTTTAATTTTATTTTATTGTAAAAAACCTGAGTGCCACATATTTTAATAAAAAACACACCCATTTATGCACACTTTTTATTATAAATAGTGGAACAAAGGCTTATTTTATGCTTGAGATTTATATAAAATAATGAAAAAGATGGTGAAACTATAATACACAATGTCTAATGTACTCAAATTCCGCTCTGCAAAATAGATAGGTAGAGGTAGGTTTATTTTTTAATTTTTGTACCAAAATGTGAAAACATACATAATTTGCGTTTAATTTAATGCATTCAATATAAATGCTTTTTATGTTTAAAAATTCTGTATCTTTTTTTAAAATATATAAAAATTATATCAATAACAAAATGATAACTATCAAGAATATTGGTTAAGCTACTTTTCCAAAAAGCTGGCAGCAATGTCATTTTTTCGTCCATATTAAATATTTATGGAAAAATTGTTAAAAAGATACTTTGTATTGCAGACCTTCTTCAAAAGATGTGTTCAGTGAGTAGTAGATTAGAGCATATGTATCCAATTCGACAATAGGAATGAGCAGATCGTTAGGGCCACTATTCATGCATTTTCATGTTTAAAATGTTTTATAAATATAAAGTTTTATTTATTTTTCAAATAGGTTTGTTGGGTTATGAGACCTTATATTTACAATTTTTTATAACAAAAATTTAACAAAATTTGCTTAAAGTGGCTTTTATAAATTCAGTTGAATTTTATTTTATTTTTTAAGGTGTACTTTAAACAGGCAAAATATAATAGCTCTTTAGCAATATAAATATACCGAGCTTTTAGTATATTTAGTTTTATAAAAAAAATATGCTTTATTTAGGACTATATATTGTTTAAATTTTACGCTTTGTTGTGTGGTGTCCAAGCAGATATATTCCTCAATGCGTGACAGTTCCCCTATAGGTACATTATTATTCATATATATTAGTCATTTAAGGATCTAAGACCCAAAAGTAGAAAATAATACCTAATTTATTATGGATACATTTTTGATAAAATCAATTGTCGGTAACAATAAACAGAATTAAGCCATTATGAATCAAATCCAACAATATTAGCTTAAGCATTAAAATTTGATATTTGAGTGTTTTAATTTATAGATCATTTTAATTGTAAATAATTGTATAATTATTTTATCTAATAAATACAAGAAAATTAATTTAACTATTTTACCATTTTAGTAATTTTTTTAATTTTATAAAACATTTCCATTTTATCTTTTTATTATGAGCGAGAGAGGTGTTTTTTTATTATTATACTTATTTTTTTTAACTTTTAATGCGATGTTTTATTAATAAATATTAAAACAACTGTTGAAGTAAAATAAAATTATTTAATTATAAAATATATCAAAAATGTGGAAGAATAAATTTTAGGCAAAAGACCTCTTTTAAATTTAAAATAATTTATTTTTCTTTTCATGTCCTTGATTAAACATTTTAAACCTTAATCATTTTCAGCAAACAGATTACCTATATATATATCATAGAGCAAATATGTATTTAAATGTAATATTTACTTCTATCTCCATTACATCGCTAAATGTAATTTATCATATATAAACATTAGCTTTATTTAGGCACATTCAATGTGCTTTTTTGTGTGACTATTTTTAAATAAATGTTGAACAAACTAGTAAATAAAATTTGGAAGTGTAATAACAAAATTAAAAATTTAAATTCCTTTGGGATTCGTATGGACCGCACACTCTCGATTTTCATACTCAAGCCATGATATTGCTTCAATGTTTTGAATTAAAAAAATTGCAACTTATTTTCAAGGTATTCTTGCATAGTATTTTTACTTATTAAGCTTATGAAATGTTATTGTATAATAATAATGCAAATTATTGTTTTTATCTTTAAATATTTAGTTTATATAACATATAATAGCCAGAAAGTTTTCTATTTTAAAACATTTTTTTTATAATTTAATTTTCTACTGGACCTACATATTGATACATCTTATTATTGACAATATTTATTTAATGTGATATTGAAAAATAAAAAATTCCCATTGTTTAGATTTATCTACTTTGTGTTAATTAAAATTTTTATACACATTAATGATATACAATTAGAGAACACGTATTTATCTTTAAATTAAAAAATAGAGTTCATAAAATCTTGAAGTTTATAGAGGTTTAAAATTAGGGTCCGAATGTACCTCATTGTAGCATTTGGGTTACAAATTTCTCACCCTAGCATTGGCGTAAAATAAAAATTACAGTTACATAAAATAAAAAAGAATTTTTAAATAATATTAAACTTTTGTAAAAACGATACACCAGCTTAGAGCAATCATAATGTAAAAAATTATTTTATTCTTTATTTTGATTGTCTCATTGATAGCCTAATCTATATAATTAAGCCTTTCCACTAAGGATAAGAGTTCAAACCACGGTTATACACCTACCGAATTAGCTCAATATATTTTTAAACATAGGCAGATCCCCGTCCGGCACAGTTTTATTATTTTATTAACCCAATTCGGCCCGGGGAATTTACAAATACGGTTCTGTTAATGCATGCTGTTTATTGTGTGAAAATAAATTAATTTTTTATAGTTTGTATTAACATTAGTTAAAAAAAGGCAAATGAGATTTGAAAATTTGGCTGAAACCATAAGCCTTTTTTCATCTCAGGCCCAGTCTGTCAGTTACATTTTTATTTAAACCAACCCTGCTTAGTTTTTGTTTTTGGTCGGATCGACAATCGACCGATGCGGGGTGATTGGCATTGTGGCTTTTGGGTTTTGACATTGATGCTAAGAAATAGCTTTATGCACACTCTGACAATTTCAATCCTGCTTTTTTCTTTAAAAGAATGACAGCGATTTAAACACATATTTAATGTAAATTAAGAAACTCGGCAAATTTGTTATTTTACTAAAATTAATTTTTTTAAGTTTCTTTTCCATAAATTTGAAAACTCAATTAATTTATAAAACTCCACAGTGTGTGCAATTTAGTAATAAAGTTCTAGCATCTTTCCTGCAAATACACATTAATTTTAATAAAATTCTTCCAGGTATCTTTAAAACACAACCTTAAATGTTTTGGCATATATTTCCTAATGTTGCTATGGTAAGCTAATTCATGGTCCAGGTTGTTTGTAATACCTGCTAGGCAAATTTGAGTGTTACCCTCGTAGACAATATGAGATTTTCGGCACAACTAAAATAAACACACATGGGTAAAGCAATCTGAGTTTCAATGGCAAAATATTAGGACGCTTTGAGACTATTTTCATAAAAAAAATTTTTTTAATTTTGGTTTAGTTTATTTCCTGAGGTTAAATATTTTTTTGAGCCTTGTCTAAATTATCAGCTAATTTTGATTTAGATATTATTAAAGATTCCTTATTTAGAGCACCTGCACTGGGTGTTAAAATTGTATAACGTTTGGTTAGAATTTCTAATAAATTCAATTGTAAAATTTTATTAAATTTTTAACATTTTTTTGTAAAAAAAATGTTGAACACGCCCTTTCGTTTTGCCGTATCATTAAGTTTATTACTTTGCAAAACGCAACTAAACGCGATATTCACTCATTTTTTAAAATTTGTACCCTCAAAATTCATAAAATTGATAATAATAATCTAACTACCAAAGGGCTTAATAGGGTTCTGTTGATTGATTTGTAGATCTTATTATTGATTCTCCAACGGTATGTGTACATCTCTTTTTCTATATAACAGATATTGTAAAAATTTCTTTGTGATGCAAAAATAATTATAAAAACTAACCTGAAGTGACGACGCGAAACTTTAATTGAAATGGATGATTGAAGCCGTCTTTGCTAAGATTAAAAATTAAAAATTTTGTTCGACTAATCACCAAATTTATTATAGTTTTAAGCTAATTTCAGGGATTAAACTTCCCACTTTAAAAATTTAAAATGCATTCAAGCGTTATTTATTAAAATACTATAAACATTAAAAACAAAAAAAAAACAAAAAAATTTTGGAAACAAAAAAAAATTTAAAAAAAATTGTTTTCAAATATATTTAGCTAAACTGCTAATTTTAAACCAAAATCTATCCAAACACCAAATATTTTCTAGAATTTAAATTGATGTAAAAACCTAATAAATCTAAAAATATTAATTCTTAGTTTTTGAGATCAAAGATAAAGGCTACGCATAATTTATTATGAATAAAAAGTTTTTGAATATTTTTTTAAAGTATTTTTGATACCTCAACATCTGTCATTTGGAATTTGGCAACTTTTTTAAACATAAAAAATGCAATTCTATAAAGCGAAAAAAATACATAAGATAAGGCCATCATGTGGAATATTTCTGCCAAAATGTCATAATTTTTTTTAATTATTTTTTCGGATTTTGAAAGGAATTAGTTTCATAAGGCCTATATATATAATTAAAAGCACAAAGTTTCACCTGCATGGTTTAAGGTAAGTAGGGTAGGGAGAATTACAAGTAATCTGAAATTGATAAATATTATTTTTAAGCGGCCACAAAGTAGGTAATATTTATAGCATACATTTTTTTTTGATTTGCGCATAAACATAATTTTATAGATTTTACTATAATTTATTAAGACATTTGCATAAAACAAGGACAACATTGGAACAAAATTTGGACGACTTAAGGATCATTTATGGCAAATATCGTTTTTGGTCAAGTTTTTGGTGTTAATTACGAGTAATCCAAATTTTAGCCAATGCCTTAGATTTTTAGTTATTGGTGTCAAAGTTGAGATTTCTCAATTTAGGTATTTTGTTCTATATCATATATCTTTGGCTAGTAACAAAAGTTTAAAAATATATTTAGATTAAGGAAACATACCTAGGGCTTTTAAGTTTTTTATATAATTTTATTTTTTTTTTAATTTTTATGAAATTTTTCGTCATAAAATCGGCTTTTCATCCTAAATAACTTAAAAAATAATTGCTACTATTTTAAGCTATAATCTTTTTTAGTTATGTTTTTTATAAGGATGAATATGCCAATAGAATTTTTGATTAATATTTAAAAAAATTAACTTTTGACGCGGTTTAAAAAAAATAGAAGCATTGAAAAAAAAACTGAACCCGGGATTGTTAATTAAAAAATTTGCACATAATAATTTTTGTGTTGACTCGTCCTATAACAATATTATAACTGTAAATTCATGCGCCTGCTCATTTTGGTATCTCTAAAAACATTTTAAGGTTTCCTGGTGGTAATAATTAGCAAAGATTTAATGTATTACACATATCGACAAATTGAACAAAAGCTCACCATAATTGTTACTCATAATTTTTTCATAGCACTTGAACAAAAATCATGCATGGATTTCTTAAAAAATTACGCTAATTTTATATATTGGTTGGCCAAATTGAAATTCAATATAAAATAAAAGTCCTAAATGATGATTCAAGTCCGTACTTATATTTAAATTTCAAATAGCTAGATTTAATCATAAAAAAAGTTCAAACAAACATACTATTTAATTGTTTTCCCAATTTTAGAGGTTTTTTTGTTAATCTTTGTCAAAACTAATTATTAAAAAAAAAGTGCAATATAAATTATGACATTAATTAAAAACGTTAAATTTTTCCAAAAATAAATATTTTAAATTAATTAATTTTAATTCTTGAATACCGCATATCCAAATAAAACTTTTAAAATATAACGGAAGTTTGACGAACGGTAAACGGTGAAATAATTAAGGTATTATAATGTGAAAAAATTTTAGCAGAATTTTTTAAATATTTTTATTAAAATTAATATGCGGTGAGACTTCATCCTTTTAAGCCTTTTAATATATTTTTTCCAGCTTTCATATTTAAAAAATAAAAAAGGTCAGTCATCAGCGATAGATAAAACATATACATTGGTTTTTTTTGTATATATTAAGAAAATCCTATTTTAAAAGAAGACAAAATAACACATGTTAACAAATATCAATGACCCAACCGTGAATTTTTTGAATACATAGAACAATTTATCCCCATGATAGCCATATATGTATTTCATATTTCTTAGTTTTTTCGGGCCTTGGCTTAACATCCGTCCATATTGAAAAGGTGGCCTTTTTTGACCAAATTGACTAATCAAGAGCACCCTAAAAAAACAAATTTTAGAATTTTTTTCCTTGTAAATTATATTTATCAACTTAAATAATGAGAAATAAAAATTTTTAGTACACTAAGCTCTTACATCAGCATTTAGATAGTACAAAATAATTCGCGTCCAAACTTAAATACAAAGCAAAATATTATCTTTTTTTAATAAAAGTTTTTTTGAAGTTTTAATTTAACAGTTTAGCTGTTGTAAATATGCAAAAAAAATTCAATTTATTTTTGTTTTTCTCTTTTGTTTTTTTTTATCTTTTTTTTCTGAAATTTACATGTCTATACCTGACTAACTAAGTTTGATTAGAAAAAACGGTAAACGGATTTGAAAATCTTCAAGATGGCAGGTTTGATCTCAATAGTTAGCTCATTACTCTAAAAAATTTGTTGACCTATTTTGCAAAAATTTAGAATATTTTGAAACATTGTACAATAAATATTAATTTGTTATAAAAATCAATTGATTAATTTACTATCTGAAAAAGGATACCTGCATATGACTTAAAATGTTACCAAGTAATGTTTTTTTTGGTTAATATAGCTTTTTAACTATCAAAAACCCTGCCGTTTTTTCTCAAACCTCCATAGCGTCAAATTTTTAGATTTAGTAAAAACGTTAATATCAATTTTTATAATTGGCCATATATCTTTGATACGATATTTATTGTAGAAAGATGAAATATGTTCTCTTGTGTCAAAATTTTTATATATTCAGTTTTGACAAAAATTAACAAATAAAATCTTTATTAATAAAAATCATTTATTATAATAATAATTTTTAATCCAATTTTATGTTAAGCAATATATAGAGCCAAAATCATCTAAAAAATACTATAACGCCTTTTTATAAGCAAGTTTTAATTATTATATAAGGAAAAAGGCGTAAATTCATAATAATTTTGAGCGTGCAGCAGAGTGTACATGAGGGACGGCAGAAGTTTTTATTGTAAAATCACATAATAATCATCAAGCGTTTATTATTACGTATAAGGGCAGATCAGAATAAGAAAAAGTTAAATTTAAAAAAAGTGGTAGGGTTCCTACCTCAACAATAAAATCAATAAAATTGAATTTGTATAAAAACTACGCTTCGAATAAAAAAAATTACCTGTGCTTGAGCTAAAAATTAAATGACTAATTTAAGGTAAATTTGGATTAAATATGGCGATGGTTAGAACTTGCATATGGTACTTGCTTAACTAAAACTAGTATAAGGCTATAACAGAATTTAATGTATATGGGCTAACTTTTTTCATATAACATTTTTACCCCACGATCAAGTTTCTGCAACCTTAATATCACTTTGCCTAAAACGAAATAAATAATTATTACCAAATTTTCTAAAATTTAAAAATATTTTTAATGAATTGGGGAAAATAAAATATACTATTTATTTATTATAAATAGAAAGCTACTTTAAATCGGGCAGATGCCTTACAAAATGTGGATTATTCGGTTGGTAAATAATTTTGGAATTGTTCAAACGAGCAGCCCAGCATTTTGAACCGGAGGTTATTATGGCCTGAGCTTCGGGACAAACCTAGAAATAAACTTTGAAATTAAGAAACTGATTGTAATTAGAAATTATAAAAAAAAATCGGTATTTTAAATTATGTGTGAGGTCAAACAAGTTTAGATGACTAATTATTTCATTATTAAAAAAATAATTATAACTCCTATTAAATATTAAATATGAAAGTTACAAATGACAAATTTTCAGGTTAAAAGGACTTGAAAATACGGCCGGTTTATATTTTTTTTGAAAAATTTTATTAATAAAAATAATGTATAGCATCGGATGGGTCTCAATACTTTAATTCTGTTGTTTTGCCTTTAAAGTGCATTATATTTTAAAAATATTTGTATTATTAACATTAAATATAATACGTAAGTGTCTCCAAATGTCAAAAGGCCTCCATTGTAAAAGATCGTCATTTCGTAGATTGTCTCATTGATATTTTCAGTAAAAATCAATTTATGTACGTCTAAAGGTGGCTTCATTTCTTGTTTCAGGTAAGAACTGAATATTAAAAAAAAAGAAATAAATAGTTTTTTTTAGTACAATTGTTTAATAGCGCCTTATTAATATCGCCGAAATTCATGCAACAATTTAGAATGCTTATGTAATTAATAAATAATTGTTTCATTACCTGCAATTGCTGGGCAACCTTCTTAGATTTTTACAGTGATGCTAAAAATAAAAATACATTTTTTTTACAAACCTGTAGTAATATAATTATTAATTTTATATAACGTAATAAGCATAATAACTTACTGTAAAGGAGTGGTAAAAATTTTTTAACTACATTATTTTTAATGGCGGTGTTGGTAAAAAATTATTTATTATAAATATAATATAAATTAAAATGTTTAATATTAAGATTCGTGACCAAACATGGCGGTTGCATGGATAATATTTCGTTAAATATAGTTAAAAAATGCAAAACCCACAAGTTTATTTATCAATTTTCAACCATTCTCCGTTTAGCTATTATATAAGTTTTTAATGTTGTTTATATTCCAGGAATTATTTTTCTTTTAATTTGTTTTTATATAGGACACAAAATTAACTATTACATAGCTCGTAAATACATAATAATTGCAATCCGATATACTATGTATTCTATCATTTTAATGTATTTTATTAGCAAATTAGTTTAAAGCAAATAAGACAAGACGTCTAATTCAGTTGGTATACGTATAAAAAATTCATAATATTTTTCGTAACCACATTTAGTACTTGTTCCAGATTGTAGACAAATAAACTATCTATGTAAAGTGGAATATTGCATATTAATCCTTATTTGATTTAAAATGTATATATAAAATTAATTTACAATTTGCATATTAAGCACAAAATTTAAAAAATTAGAAATTTATGTGAGAATTTTAAAAACTAAAACAAATTAACAGCAAAGAGTGGGGGGGGGGGGGGCAATGTTGGTTGAGGTTATTTTGCATTTTTAACGTTTCATAAGTGTTAGAAAATTTTAAATCTGCCTCTCCCCATCGGTAGGCCAATAACCATATTATTCTTTTTATGTTTATGTATATTTAGGGTAGATTTAATGGATATAGACATTATGGAATTTCGAGTTGTGTTACCAGAATAGTTAATTGGGCTATATGTACATATAATATATAAATGTTTTTACGTAAAACAGCATCAAACATAACATTGAATTTTAGAAAGCTATATCCAAAAAAAGGTAATGAATAAAAAATACTTATACCCACGAAATTTTAAATGGGTAAAAAGCTTTAAATATTAAACTACTATCTAATATTTTTCTCAATATTTAATTATCAAAAAAATATTAAAAAAAATTATACTATATCTGGTTAACTAACATTAGTCCATTATAACAAAAGAGTAAACGATTTGTAAAAAAACATGTTTAGAATTAAGTTAGTTTGTCTAAATAAGATAGAGAAAACGGAAAATTAAAAATAGGCTTAATATATAATATTGCAAAATTACTTAATAATTTTAATTAATATTTTTTAAAAAATTTTCTAATAAGAAAATCATATATAATAGTTGAGTACCAATAGAAAATAGCATTTATTCTCCTATACATTTTTACTATTTTTATTCAAAGTGGAACCGGCCAAGGAAATATTTGTTAGTGTTTTAATTAAAATGAAGATTGGTATCTGTTAAAACCGGTATATAAATTCTTATATTTGTTTTGTAATTCCTAGAACAGGACAGAAAAAAACAGCATGAGCGATATTTAAAGTTTTTATTTGGAAATCATGATAGCTCTTTTAGTTTTTATGCCTCCAAATTTTTTTAAAATGGCCTCATAGTCAAAATTTGAACTTTAAAAAAAATTAAAAAAATTGGTGCCGCGGGATAGAGTATTTCTACAAATATTAATTAATCTGCTATATTAGAACTCTAGTTATTTGAATCTGAAAACTTCTATATAATTTATTATTTTTCCATTATACTTTTACACTCAACCAATTGACTTTCTGCCCCTTATCTTCTCCTTACGCTTCTATTCTCATTATTTTTCACATTACAAATTTTTAATATTATTTTCACGTTTTTTCGATAATTTTACATATGCCGCACCGACATCAAAGTCTGTTTGGCTTAATAGTATTATAGGGGCGCAGCTTAAATATTTCTAATGGCTGGGATTTAGGTTAGTATTTAATTAGCAATAAAGTCAGGTTAGACTAAGGGCCTGATGTTTAGGGTTGAGGTTGGTCATAGAGTTAGAGTTAAGTTTTGATTAGGTTTAGGACCGACAGGTTTTATGGGCTGGCTGGTTAAGTTTTAGCGTGAGAGGCTATAAATTTACGCTTTTACATATGTCAACAAATTTTTGAGATTTATGAACTAACCAAAGAGATTGATGTAAGAGCTTAATATACTAAAGAATTTTTTTTCTTATTATTTGAAATGATAAGAATAACTTACAAGAAATAGTTATATAAAAAGTCTTAATTATTTATAAGGGTATTCTCGAGGTCGCAAATTCTGTTGGGTCAAAAAAGTCATTTTTTCGATATGGAGAATCTAAGGAGCCGAAGGCGGTAGAAAGTTATTTATATAACGGCATCTTATAAAATTACGTTTTATTTATGTTTTAGATGTCAAAATTAAATAAATTATGCGTAATGTTATGTCTATATTGTGCACTAGTTGATAAAGTCTCTTTCTCTTCACCTGTGAAAGACTAAATTATTTAGGTTTAAAAGGCTTATATTCGTATTCCATTTTAAAAGCTGGTCTATAAAGGTTTATTGTATAAATAATTTATAGTGTTTACGAAAAATTTGGGTGTGAAGAAAGTTGTGTGAAATAAGTAAATTTAAATAAATAAAAAAAAATATTGATTTTTAAAAAATAAAAATGTTGTTAATGAAGGTTTTCTCTTTTAAAATATTTTTTTGATTTTATTTTGCTTTTATCATGATATTTAAGCTTAAAATACACCTAAATGACCAAAATGGGGCCGCATTGAGCGAATGCACAGCTAAAGTAAAATAAATTACTTTAAATGGTCATAATGATATGGGACATATTTGACTTAAATAGCGTCAAGCCCAAGGACTTATGTGTCTTACCTAATGTCAAACCCTAACTATTATCTAATTCTTCTTTTATCCAATCCCCTTTCCTTCCAAAAAAAAAAATAAGATCAAAAGATAAAGTTAAAGCTGTGGTGTTTACAAATATATACCAGAATCTTAGCACCAAATTGTTATTTTTGCTGCAAAGCAGAAATTAATTTATAAGAGCTGAGATTGGAAATGGAAAGGTTTTCATACCAAGTTTTTTTAGTTTGTATCTTTTCTAAATTTTTAAATATTTATCAATTTTCTATTGATATTTTATTTAGCAAGATAACTTAAAATTTAGTTTTTTGGTATATTCCCATCAAACTAACTCAGTCCTTTAAGTTATCTTGCAAAATAAAATTTCCCTAATTTACAAAAATTTTGAGTTGAAAAAAATTCTGATTTCGTCATCGTAATCAGGACCAAAAACTTCAAGACCAATGGACCATAAATAATGCTCGAGTCCAAATTTTGTTGTACAGTGTTATCAAATGCATTAAGTATTGCTTACATTTAAATACTTGCTTTTAAGTTTTGTTTATAAAATTTGGTCAATTAATTTCAAAGAAAATGAATATAGGATAATTAAATTGATGCAATATAATTTTTTTGCAATTTTAGCTAAATTTATTAAATCAATTAATGCCATATATTTATTAGATATTAAAAGCATTAGAAGGCACAAAATCATTGTGGTCCTTATATTACGCAGGTCAACATACAAAAATCAAACCTGCTAGATATTTTTAAATCTGTTTACATTAATTCTAGAAATAAATGTAAAAAACAAAAACTATTAAAATTAATTCAATTAATGTTTTCTTAAAAAAACGACAATAAATCGTGTATTTAAGTTTGGACGCAAAATATTTTGTCTTATTTAAATGCTGATGTAGGAGCTTGATATATCAAATAATTACTTCTCAATATTCAAAATAAATATAAATTTAAAGATTGAAATGAAATTTATTAAATTTGTTCTTTTTAGGGTATTCTCGAGATCGCAGAATCTGTAGAAAAGGCCATTTTTTCGATATAAACAGATCTAAAAAGCAAAAGACATAAGAAACTAAGGAAAACGGAAAATATGAATGAGATTAGGTCATCGTGGGGATGTATCCTTTTATGTTCTCATAAAATTCATTTTTCTGACATAATAAATTGATCTGTGTAATTATAGAAACTAAAATTTTTAAATTATGCACTAATAAACTTTAAATTCCAAAATTATTTATATCAATTGCATCTGAAATATTCTTACCTAGAACTATATAACATTGGTTCAAATAATATAAGAAAACATTATAAACCTTTCATTTGTATTTATAAAAATTCATCCAGCCAAAATATAAATTACCAAAAATACATTCAAAGAATCTTTATACTTTTCTATATTTACATCGTAAACAGAAACAAATGATAAAAATAATCTTACGTTTGGCAAAATTAAAAATATCTCGAACTAAAAATAAATTAATAAAATTTATACATTTTTTAATTATCAAGCATTATCCCTTACCAAAGTCAATTAAAACAATGAGCGAAAAAATGTTAACTCATTTGATATTGGGTTATATTTAGTAATTATGATTGTGATTGCCAAAGGATTAATCGAGTTGCAAAATATTTTATTTTAACCCTACTTTCTTGTTTTCATCAGAGCTTTTGAACAACTCTGCTTGAAAATCTAGCAATATGATAATAAATGTGTGATTGTAAGGGCATGAACAGTTTAAAAAAACTTTTGGTCAAACTGACATATTCATAAAAAAAATAGTATTTATTTTATTCTTTTAGACCCAATCAATCAGCCTTTTTTGTATGTATCTATTATACCTTTCGTAATTTAAATGTATTCTATTTTTCTTTAATGTAGGCCTGCTATAAAAGTTACTAATTAATATAAAATCAGGTTAATACACTATTAGTAAAAAAAAATTTAGTTTATAAAAAAAACTTATGCATAATTAGGCTTACTGCCATTTTTTATTTTTTTAGATTTAATGGTTAAGACCGTAAATAAAATGCAAATCTATATAATAACAATTTATTGCAGTAACCATCAAAATTTCGATTAATTTTTTTCAATTTTTATATTTAAAAATCTCGCTTAGGCTCTTGTTAACACTAACTTTAAAATTTTAAATAATTAAAAAAAAAGCATTTATTGACGAATATCATAAATATAAAAATTTCTGAAATTTTGGCCTTTAAATTTTATAAAGTAGCCACCCTAATATTAATTAAATGCATTTTATTTAAATTCCCTTTTCGCCGTTTAGTTATCGTTATTAAATAAAATTTCCAAATCTAGCCAAAATTAATTGTAGGCCAAATAGCGTTCCTTGTCTTTAAATTTGTATTGAGTGTATGGCTATTAATTCAAAAATTGTAAACAAAAAAATCAAAAAAAAATTTTTTCAAAAACGCATTTACTGTAATTTGGCCGTTTCGCCATACCTAGCAAAATTATTTCAATTAAATTTTTTAGCTAGCCAACCTAATGTAAATCAAATTCATTTATTCTTTTTCTTTAGTATTAATATATTAATCGTAGCTTATTATTGCCTGGGTAAAGCAACGATTTAATTAAAGTAAGATTGTTGCTTGTTTATTTTTAGGGCTGAAATTGAACAAGCATAGAAGAATCAAACTCTCAAAGCATATAATAAGCCTGCAATGAACGAAAAATAAAAGACTTTTGTATACATTGCTGAGTTGGGCAGTTATTTGGTAAATGGAAAAAAAAAATTAACGTTGGAGCTTATAAAATTCTACCTGCAAAACATGGTAGAATGTGGACGTATTAACAATTTAAGCTAAACTTTCCGTAAAAATTTGTTTCGCTGAAGACACATTTACCTCATAACATAACACAGGTCAACAATTTTATGAGAATTATGAGTTAAACAAAGACCAAATCTGCCATCTTAGAGAACATCAATCCGTTTACCGTTTTTCCTAATCAAAATTAGTTAGATTGTTAATTTTAGAAAAAAGATTAAAAAACCAAAAAAGATTTAAAGACAAAAATAAATTGAAATTTTATTTTTGCATACTCACAATAGTAGTTAAACTGTTAAATTTAAACTTCAGATAATATTTTCATTAAAAACCGATAATAAATCGTGCCGTATTTAAGTTTGACGCGAAATAATTTGCATCATCTGAATGCCGATGTAAGAGCTTGATATATTAGTAAAAAAAATATTCCATTATCTGTGATTAGAAATATAAACTATAAGGGAATTTGAGATGCAAAATAGATTTTTCTAATTTTTCTTTTTTAGGGTATATTTAGATCTCCCAATTAGGTCAAAAAAGGTCATATAGACGGATCTAAGGAGCCAAAAACGGAAGAATATAAAAAAAACGAAAAACATATAAAAATAGGCCATCATGGGGATGCATTCTTTTATGTTTTCATAAAATTCACGTTTCTGACATAAATAATTGTTCCTGTGTAATAAGTGGTTTTAAAAAAAGTAGGTGCAACCATTTGGCAATCTGCCATATTGACAAATATTTATGATTAGAGTCAATATGGGCAGGAATATTTGGCAAACTTAAAATACAATTTTACCTTAGTAATTAAAAAAACAATTGAATATCCATAAAACAAATACTGAAAAATACAAATGAAATAATAAATAGTCTACTTGGTTAAGATATGTATTAATAGCATTACCCATGGTTAAATATTTACTCTTTTAATTTAAAATGCTATGAGCTCTTGGTTTTATTATAGAAATAGATTTGAGCCGTTTGAAATATAGTTCGGTGGTTTTGAGTTAAAATTTGATGAGCAGCTACAGTTTTACCAAGTGGATCTTTAAACAAATTTAGAATTAAAACTATACATAGAAAAATAGAAAAAAAATGTTTTTTTGATGAACGTAATACTCCTAAACATCGATCGTTCTGTCAATTTTTTAAAAAATTCTTTTAAATTTTTTATCTTCTTAATGTACATATTAGGCCTTTGAAATAAATTTACTCATGTTGCTAATATCCTAGAATATTAACATTTATCAGAATAAAGAATGTATCAACCAAAAATAATTTTAATTAAAAAATTATATGATATATAAAAATTTTATTGTTTACCATGTCTTCCAGAGTTTACATTTAAAGCTTCCTTTCATATCACATTATGTTTGTTATTTTTTAAGTTAATATCTATGGTTCGAAGATTCAAAATCCATAAAAATTCTGTGCTATAAAAGATGAAAACATGTTTTGAACAAAATAATGATATTGTTCGGCATTTACAATAAAAAGGGGCGCGTTTAAAGTACATTGATTTTTTTATTTTTGTTAAAATTTTATTTTAAAAAAATTGTTTTTTAACGTAGTTGTAAAATGCGTTTTAGGTCAAGAAAACAATTTTTAAAAAAATTCTAAAATTTTTAAAAATTTTTTGAAACACTAAACGAACTCAGAACTCGCTCTTGCAAAGAATTTCGAAAAAAAATAATATTTAGTACATAGTTTGTCAAATTGTTTTTTAATGGTAATTGCGAAGGTTCAAAACAGAACAAAACTATTTTTGAGTTCAAATATTGAATTACAATATCCGGTATTTGCTCCGTAATATTATTTATCAGCATGTTGCAATTAACTAATCACACAGTTTTTTCTTAAATTTTAATAAGATTGTATAGCATATTATCTTCAAGCGTAAAACTTTTTGTGCTCATCCGTTTCCATCTGTTAAGAATTTGGTCTGTTAGAACTAACACTACAAACGTTTTTAATACAAATTTAATGTTTTTTTGTAACCTTTAGCCTAACTTAAAAAAATTACAACTGGTCTTCACTTGCCTTTCTAAAGAACCCAAGCGTTATAAACAAAACAAGAAAAAGAGCACATGTATTTGTTAAGTTATATTATACTCTTTGAACAGATTATACTGGTTTTATTTGAAATCCATCTCTCAATATAAATTACAAGAGAATATGATAGTTATTATTTAAATACCATATTAGGTGGCGACATTTTTTGTAATTTAATTAACCAAGCTTATGACTTTAGTCAGGTGTGGCTTTGTGATATTTAATTCCACTTTATATCCACAATTTAAAGTTTTCAAAAATGTCATAATTGATTGGCTGAATAAGTGACATAAATCCTAAAATTTTAATTTTTATATATTACTAAACTAGTAAATTGATACAAACGCAATTTTAATTATCACAATTTCAAACTAATCTAAAGTTATAAATAGCATTTTATAAAAATAATACGTGTCTAAAAATTGTACCATTTGATTAGTGAGTCATAGATTTACATTTTTTGGTTCTTTTTCTACATCGGATTAAATAATTTAAGACTTATTATAAATTATTTTTGATTTACCTTGAAGAAATTAAACCATCTCTTCGCCAGCAGGCTTTTCAACCGTTATATTATTTTCTTAAAATTTTGGTTCTTTTCAACTTTTCATTTTTTACGAGTTGTTTTAGGTTTTTTTAACTGAAGGAATGCGTTTTAACATTATATGCTTGTAAATAAAAATTTTAAATGCAATTTAAAATATATAAACAGATCCTCTACAATTGCAATCAATCATGTGATCGGGGAATTATAGGACCTCAGCACTAAAAGATATTTTTAAACAAGCGAACAAATATAAAACTTAAAGTTGGATCATTGAATTGAAACTTAAATGAAAGTATTTTATAATTATTACACATGTCAATATCAATGACAAAAAAGTGATTTTTAAAAAAACAAAAAAATTTCCCCATTATGGCCTTATTTCATATGTAAAAATCTTTTTAAGCTTCTTCTGCCTTTGGCTCCTTAGATCCTTCCATATCAAAAAAATGGGGCTTAATCTAAGAATCCCGGCGCAGCCGGGATTCGCGATTTAGCCAAAACCGGGGGGAGGAGCAGTCGATAATTTTAATTTAAACTGAATAAGGAATTGCGGAAATGGCCGGAATGCATTTAAACAGCGGTGGGGGCGGGGCAGGGAGGGGGAGCAGACGATAATATGAATTTGCAATAAAACTAATAGATTTTGTGTATTTTGAACTTGCAAGAAAAATTGGTGTTAATATCCAGCCGCAGCTTGAATATTTAGTTAGATTAATGTTAGGTTAGTATTAGGGTTAGGTTAGCCTTAGAACGTGATGTTTAGGGTTAGGGTTAATGTTAGGGTAAAATTAGGGTTGAGGTTAATGTTAGGGTTAAGTTATCAGGTTTAGGCGCAGCCTAAACCTGATCGAAACTTAACACTAACATTAACCACAACCCTATAACCCTAACATCAACCCTAACCCTAAACCTAGACTGTGCCCACATTAGCGATTGCCTTATCGAAGCTATAAAAACAGGTAATTGTGATTCGAATTTGATCCTACAAGGTTCAGGCAAGGATAAGTTAGGGTGTAAGAATTGAGGATATAAAAAGTTATATAAGCTGGTTTATTATTGAATGTTGCAATATATATACATAAGAAATTTACATAGGAATAATAGAAGTATATCCAAGTATATAAATTAGAATAGCAGTAATTTGCATACTAACATTACTGTCCCCCTTTTTTTAGTGTCCAACCTGAAGACGGTCCGGGGGGTGACGTATCCGGGATGGATAGCGCCGCTCCTCAGGGAAAACTTCGTTTAGGTTCGGTGGGGATGACTGGTCGGCGTGTTTACGCATTGTTCTTTCATTGTCCCTCATATAAGAATAGAGACCTGTTCTCTCCTCGATTTCCCCTTCTCGCCAGCCTTTTGTCGTTTCATTTTTTACCCAAACCGAATCTTGGGCTGGTTCTTTACCAGACGGTGTTGAATTATCTATAAAGTCGGCTGGTTTCACTTTCATCCAACTGAGTGGGTTAGGAAGGTCTCTTTTTAGGAAAAGCTTCGCAGGGGTTTCCTGCACGGCCGAATGCTTCGATGTGCGGTAAGCCCACAGGACATCGTTTAGTGCTTCACGTGGAGATATACCTCCTTTTCGGGTGGCTGTGTAGTGCCTTTTCAGTGTTCCAATTACACGTTCAACCAAACCATTTGTTCGGGGGTGGTATGGCGAAGAGGTAACCGTTTTTATGTTCATACTCCGTAGTTTGGAGGTAAAAAGTTCAGAGGTGAAATTAGGTGCGTTATCGCTAACTAGTATCCTTAGAAAGCCCCACCGCGCAAAAATTTGTGCCAGACAAGCGAGGATCGTTTGGGAGGTAATGGATTAGAGGATTTCAACCTCAACCCACCGGGAATAGCTATCAATTATTACTAGCCAATAAAATTCGTCTACTGGCCCAGCGATGTCTATATGGATCCTTTCCCAGGGGGCCGTGTTGAAATTCCATCTGCAGGTTGGTTGTTCGGGGCAATTAACCCGGGTAGTTTGACATGGTTGACAAGTCTTGGTTATTTTTTCAAAATCTCCATCTATTTCGGGCCAAAACACTGAAGTCCAAGCCAGAGTTTTCATGGGCACGAGCCCCGGGTGTCCTATATGTAAAACTTTAGTACATGTGGTTGAAGTCGTTTGGTAACTATTATCCTGTCCTTTAGGTACAAAATTCCATAAGTCTCCTCAATTTCGTTCTTTCGTACCGCGTATGGTTTAAGTTCTGCGGGTTCCCGATTGTTGTTACGCAACGCGGAAAGAACCTTGTTTAGGACTACGTCTTTTTTTGTTTCGAGGCGTAGACTATTTCGGTTCAGCTCAAACTCGTTTAGTGTTAATAAACGTACTTGGTTGCATGCTTCATCATCATCATCGAAATTAAATTTGGGGTTTTCTACCGGGAGACGGGAAAGGCAATCAGCGAGGTTTGTTTTACCCGGTTCGTACACGACATCATAGTCATAAGCTGAGGCTTTGTAGATCCATCTAAGTAAACGCGTACTAGTTACTTGGTCAGTCTCTTGTGGGGCCGAACAATTTTACTAACGGTTGATGGTCGGTTATAATTTTTACGTGTCTCCCATAAATAAAATTTCTGAACTTTTCAAGCCCATAGAGTATGGCTTTTCCTTCGCGTTCAATGGTAGAATAGTTTTTTTCTGCGGCGTTGCATTTTCTGGATGCATACGCAATAGGACGTTTACCAGTTTGTGTCATATGTGAAAGGACGGCGCCAAAACCATCGAGGGAGGCATCGGTTTCTAGGACTACGGGTAGTTTTGGGTCATAAGCCGATAGTACGACGTCCTCCGCTATTAGGGTTTTAGCTTTTTGGAAGGCTGCGGTGTGTTTTTCGGTCCAATTCCACGGTTGTTAACCAGTGAGGGTATGTAATTGACTTATAAGTGGGTGAAGGTGAGGAATAAACCTTTCGTGGAAATTTAAAAGTCCTAAAAACAATTTGAGTTGTGTTTTATTATTCGGTATTGGGCACTCTGCTATAGCCTTGACCTTGTCTTTAGAAGGGCGTATGCCATCAGCGGAAATAACATAACCGAGGTACGTAACTTTCGGCTCAAAAAGTCTGACTTTATTTTTTTTTTAGTTTAAGACCCGCATTCTGTATCTTTCCTAGCAACTGTTCTAGGTTTTTTATATGATCCTCAGGAGTGCTTCCGGTGACTAACACATCGTCCAGGTAGACAGCTGTACCAGGACTGTCCCTAAGTAGATTGTCCTTTATTCGTTGAAAAATTGTGGGCGCCGAGCTCAGTCCGAAAGGAAGGCGCTGGTAAGTAAATACGCCAGTGTGGGTTGCAATACCCAGTAGTGTCTGAGATTCTTCGTGGATGGGGATTTGGAGGTACGCGTCTTTTAAGTCCAACGTCGAGAAGGTTTGTCCTCCAGCAATCTTTGAGACGAGCTCATCGAATGTTGGAATGACGTGCGAGTCCTCCAGCAGGTAAGGATTGATTGTGATTCTGTAGTTGGCACACATCCGCAGTTGCCCATCAATCTTGGGGACAATGACTGTAGGGGTTGTCCAGTCAACCTGGGTCTGTGATTGATCGATTGGTTTTAGGATGTTTGTCTGAAGTAACCGTTGGATCTCTTCCTCCACTTTGTGTTTCAGTGGCATGGGAACTCGGCGACAAGGAAATCTTTTTGGCACGGCGTTTGGTTTTAAAAAAATTTTTATCGGTTTACCTGTATAACATCCTAAACCATCTGTAAAAAGGTCAGCAAATTTTACCAGTATTTGCGCTGCGTTGTATGCTATATGGTTTATGCAAACAAGTTTGGGCCATGGGAAATAAAATTCTATGATCCAGGGGATCCCAAAGATGTGTGGGAGGTCATTACGCGACGTAACATAGCATTCCAATGATCTTGGACTCGAACCATCTTTCAGGTCCACCTTAACACGGGTTTTACCCAGTGTTTCGATTCTATTGTGTCCGTACGATTTTATAGGGCTCGACGGCTTTATTGCGGGTGAGCCTAGTTTCTTCCACAGCTCTTCGTTGATGAGCGAAGCATCGGCTCCGGTGTCATAGAGCATTCGCATCATGTTACCGTCGATATTCACCTTGATAGACGGTAGCCTAGTATTGGCACCTAGGTTCAAATTGATCGTGTCTACGGTTCTAAATGTAGTGGCAGAACGACAGGTTTTGCTGAAATGATTAAATCCGTTGCATTTAAAACATTTCTTACCTTTGACTGGGCATGTGTTGTTACCATGGTTACGCGCACATTTTGTTCATACTGGATGATAATTTTTCCAGGTGGGATTATTTTGTTTGTTACCCTTTTTCTGTTGGTGCTGCCCCTGCCCTTTTTCGTTCCTATATGTCTCCTGTTTTTTGAGACGATTAATACCCGAAGATGATGTAGACTGTTGGGCCGCTTCGTATGCTAGTGCCAACTCTACTATTGTATTTAAAGCTACAGGTTTACCGTTGTCCATTGCTTCTGGGAAACGGCGATGTAGGTCCATCTCTAATCGTGGTTGGTTTAAACCCGCTATGAATTGATCCCGAATTCTCTCCGTAACATCCCCGGTAAAACTTGCTTTTTCAGCCATATATTTGACACGTTCTAGAAATTGTGTTATGGATTCCGTGTCTTTTCGTTGAAGTCTGACAAATTCAAACCGAGATGTAAAAATATTTTTCGTTGGAGCGAAGACCTGAAGTCCAGCTTGCATATTATTTGGCCAGGGGGTCTGGTCAATATCGTTTGGGTATAAAATATTTTCAATCTTGGTTATGTTGCGTATTCCCCCATAAGCTAGGAATAAGCTTTTTATGTTTGCGTCGTTAACCTGGGCTCCTTTTGCTGTGAGGATTCTCTCTATGCATTTTATGTACTTGGTAAAGCCAGGTCCATTGCATATGGTTCAATTGTAATTTTCGCGAGAGATCCGGCCAGGTTTTCCAGTTTCAACGGGGAAGTTGTAGAATTCATAGTCGCCAATGTAAGAATTGAGGATATAAAAAGTTATATATGCTGGTTTATTATTGAATGTTGCAATATATATAGATAAGAAATTTACATAGGAATAATAGAAGTATATCCAAGTATATAAATTAGAATAGCAGTAATTTGCATACTAACATAGGGTATGGCTTAATGTAGGATTGGTTTTTATTTCGGTTAATGTTAAAACTAGTTTTTAATACCAGGTTAGGATTAAGAGTTGTTAATAATTAATTTTTCGACATATTTTGCAAAAAGCTGATTTTTAATAAGACAAAAACCGTCATTTTTCCACCTTTGAGGGCGAATATTTTAAAAACTAAAAAATTTGGCACTTTTTGGAATAGAAATTCGTGATCAGCGTGTAAAATATGACCTAAAAACAGTTGTATATAAAAATCGGTGATGCGTCAATAAATATGGATCGTGCCAAAAATGGCCTTTCTAACAGTTTTACGACCTTAAATACCCTAAATTGATTAAGAATTTTTTTTGAAATCGTAACTCATATTTATCATCTTATATAAATTTTAGTATATTTAGCTTTTCCATCATCTTTTAGGTAATACAAAATAATTCGGTCCAAATTTAAGTACAAAGCGATTTTTGAAATTTTTAATGTTTATAGCTAACAAAGTTTGATTGAAAAAAATAGTAAAATTTAAAAATTCTTAAGATGGCATGTTTGATCTTCGTACTTAGCTCATAACTCTCAAAAATTTGTTGACTTATGCTATTATAAAAAATTTTTTTTAAAAAGAAACGGCTAATTTTAAACAATAAAGAATTAACATACGGTTGCTTTAGGATATGCTTAACAAAAAAAAGTTATTTTTAAAAATTAATTTTTTTCACATTAGCCAACTTTATGTTAATCAAATGTTCTCAATTTTTTTCTTCATTTTACTAGCAACAGCATTTGATTTAATTGTTTTACATTTTTTTTCAAATGTTTATGCTCTTCATAAAACAAACAATAGCTGTTTTATTTTTGTGATATTCACTTCCTCTTAATGTGAGGACTCACAACGCGCTAAGTTTGGATTTCCAATAAATAATATCTAATTATCATTATAACACCGTACAACAAATTGGTTGACCTTATGCGTCATTTATGGAAACTATCGTTTTTGATCAAGTTTTGGTGATAAATACGAATAAGAAATAAGAATTTTAGCCAATGCCTCAAATTTTTCAATATTTGGTGTCAAAGTTAAGATTTTCTTTTTTAGGGTATTTTAGGCCTCTATATCATTAATCATATGGATGTAACAAAAGTTGAAAGTATATTATTACGGAAACATTCATTATTAACGTAAGGCATTTAATTTTTTTTTATAATAATTTTTTCTTATTTATTGTTATAAAATTAGTGATTAAATACAGGGCTGGTAAAAAAAACTAAATGGGCTTTTTTTTTTAAATTTTTTTTTTTTTTTTACCCCCCCCAACTCGGGGGGGGAAAAAAAAACCCCTTTTTTTAAAAAAAGGAAGGGGGAAAAAACCCCTTTTTTAAAAAAAAAAAAAAAAAAAAAAAAAAAAAAAAACACCCTTAAAAAATTTTAAAAAAAAAAAAAAAAAAGGGGGGGTTTGGGTTTTGGGTTTGTGTGGTTTTTTTTTTTTTTTTTTTTTTATTTTTTTTTTTTTTTTTTCCCTTTCTTTTTCTTTTTTTTAAAAAAATTTGATTAAATATTCGTTTTTTGATTTTAATTAACCTGAAAGTAGATTGCAAATTATTTTAAGCTATAATTCTATTTATATATGTTCTTTATAAGGAATCTGAATATGGTAATATTTTTTTTAGAAAATTAATAGTTAAAGAAATTTTGTAAATTTTTTTTTGAACTTTGGAAGGGAAAAAAAATTATGCATTGGAAAAAAACTAAAGATCGTTATTGCAAGAAAATAATCGTTTATGTTGTTTTTTTTTGCCCAGATAATCAATGTTTAAATACACCATGGCTTTTTCCGGAAAAAAGTTGTTTAAGTAGTTTTGAATAATTTAAATGTGGATGTTAAAGTTTGGTATTCAATATTTTGTAAAAAAAATTGAATATATTTACATCTTCAATCTAAAAAAAATTAAAATTTATATAATATCTAAAATTCTTAAGTTGAAAAACGTTCTAAATTTTAGCATATTCTTAATTTTCTCCATAGAGCGTACAAGACATAAAAAGACATTGTAGTTTAAGTTGTCGCAGTTTCAATATCATTGACCTTTATAAATTTTTGTAGATCCTGTTTTATTACGTTTTAGTATGTCATGATATTAAAATGAAAAAATAATATAAGATCTAGCAACTTTTTAACGATTCGTAGTTATGTTACCCTAAAAGTTATAAACGTAAGATTAGTGTTTTTTTTTAAATAACCTTGTTGTAAAAAGAAATAAAAACATTTTTGATTCCAAATACACATTCTATAATCTAATTATTAACATTCTATTATCTAAAACAACAACATATTAAAAAGGCCAAATAATTTGTAGGTGTTAATTATAAAAAAGCATTTAATGAGTTTATTAGCATGAAAAACATTAATAAAAACGTTTTGACAAGATGAAAATACATGATTTAATTTTTTCTAACATTTTTAAATCTCTATCTGTAGAGATGAATTATAACGAGTTGTTATATTTTATTTTAAATTTAGGATAAATGAAAAGCATCTCGTGGTTCGGAAAATCATTCATATAACAATACTATATTTAAATGTAATTTAATTTATTAAAAACATTTTAAATACTCTTACCCATTAACACCCTATATAGAGAGTTTCAGGTTAAATTTTGTACATTATGATAATGACAACTTTTGCAAGTTATAAAAAAAAGTCTGCAATTTTAATGTTTCATACTCCTCAATTAATTTTGCTTACTGAAGCAAACATCAATCAATAATTGTTAATTACAGATTGTTCAATTTAATAGCAAGTTTATGTGTTTTATTATTACGGCATTGAGAATTATCGGTCTAATGCCACACTTAGGTGTCTTTTTAAGATTAATGACCCCATTTCACAACGTCTTAATCAAATTGTTTGTGAAAAAATTATCGTAATAAAAAAATACATTTGTCAAACATATATGCTGCGCAAATCTTAAATCTATCCCTAGATTTTATTGCTGAATATATATAATCTTATTCGACTTAAAATCTTATCCGCTCTATGTATTTTAAGCATTTATTATAATGTAGACAATATTTGAATACAATTTTTTATATACAAATATCAGATAATTCAATCCTCAATATTAAGGAAGTTTAGATGTATATAATTTAGGTCCCATACCCATTTTGATAAGAATTTGTTTGACGTTCATTGTAAAAGGTATTGGCAACAAGGTTATCACCCTTCTCATTTTCTGTCGGGATTGTTGAGTGGGCTGTAACGGCATCCTTGGCCGCGCCGTAAGAAGCAAACGTCAGGATCTTTTCTTTCAATGTTATTTGGGTCAGGTAATTAAAGTAGAAATTAATTTCATCACCTTCCCCAATTGTTATTATATGCACTTCAACATCTAATTTATAAGAAAAATTTATATGAGCGAATATTTTGCCTTTGGAGTTTTTTTTCCACCTTTTAGTTTTTATATTAAATATCTAATCATATATTTGTAAAAATAGGTTTTTATTATCAATGTAAATATTATATCTTCCAGGGTGCCTCGTCTGCGTCTAGATTCAAGCTTACTATATATCCAACAAATATTTTCTATGTGAAAAACCTTAAAACTTTGTTAATTTATTGCCACCTGTCGTTTCCCTCACCCCCCCCCCCCACTCTTTAACTAAAACTGTTTAATCAAAGTATATTTACACAGATGAGATCAAAAAGGGTGAGTTCTATCGTTTATAATGAAATTTGGGTTTTCTATCTACCCTTTTCTAAATAACTTAATATTTTATAGCTAGATTCATATCAAGCAAATTAATTTATATTTTATAGAGCGTATTGCCTAGGTGATCGAGCCAGGTTGAGTACACGTTTATTTTAGAAAGCCGCCTAGCACTGAATTGAGTCAACAAATATCGTACGTAATAAAATAAATTTCTATGCCAAAAAATATGTGCATTTTGAGACCATGTACTTTGACAAAAAAATTCTTGCGCAGTTTTGATCCTCGGCGCTACAGTCCTATAAAATTGCTTATGAAAATTATTTGTGAGCAGAGAAAAAATTAATATAGGAGCATTACAGACACCTTTTGAGTGCTTATGAGAATGCTTCTGCATGCTTATACATCTGTTCGCTAATGAGAAATCACCATTCTATCAAATGAGCAGAAAAAGAGGATAGTCAAATGCCTGCTTTTTCTTTATTTTCAAAAAAAATAATTACATTTAGCACCCTAAAGGTTAGGATTTAAATTTAAAGATAGCAAAATGCCTTTATTAAGGACAACCTTCAAATCCCATAAGCGGCCAAGACGTTTAAGGTAGGGCCGGCTATAAACCAACATTTTTTTTTAATAAAAAGCTATGTTTTATGTCAAGAGCACTTCAAATATTGACAAAATAATTTTAATAATCTTTAGAATAAAATATGTGTCAATGTTTATAACTAAGGTGTTTATATTTCTTATCAAAAAGAGTTATAAAAAAATGTAAAACATAATTCAAACTTTGGCCAAAGTAGGGGGCATGTCCTGAAACTTTTGATATGATTTTAACCAACCAGGTCACCCAATTAACCTTGCTACCTCAATAATTTAACGCCCTTACATTGGTAGGGGAAGAGGCGTGCTTTTAAGTCTTTGGTTGCAGGGCTATCATTTTAGTAAAAATTGACCCATTACAATTATGAAACTTTTGATATGATTTTAACCTGACCATAACCTTGTTTTGCTACCTCGGTAAGGTAACCAAGCCCTTACATTAAAAGGGACCCTTAAAAGGTTTAAGAAAGTACAAATTAAAATAATTAAATTAAATGTATGGATAAGTGATAATATAAAACTGGATGCTTAAATATACCATATGCTAAATGTTGTGCCTACTATTACATTTTAGATATTAAAAATATGGTCATATAATGTGAAACTATTTTTAAAACTTTCCTCTCTTGGAATTAGAGCCAGTATAGGCTAAATATTGGAAAACTAGTTTTACAATGACGAGTGAGCTGTCTCATTAAAGTATCAAGATGCCATTTTAACAGGTAAGTAAGCCTGGCCAAGAGTCGTGCATGAGCGCAACACAAGCAATGCTTGGAGGCAATTGACAATTTTAAGTAAATAACAAGGTTTTGTCATATTCGGAAAAATCGTGTCTTTTACAAGGGATAGGTAGAAGCGCTAAATGGACCGAGATTACCTATATCTGCCCAATGTGGTGAAACCTGCATGTTATAATACTTAAAATAAAGCGGCGGGGTCAGAGATTTATATAATCCTACTAGCCACAGATGTTATCGACGGCGTTTGCATAGAAATCAATTTATATGTAAAAAAGTTTTACTACGCTTTTATATCTATATAATAAAATTACAAAGCTCTTTTAGATGCTCGATTATTGATTGGATGTGCCCCGTAGGAATGGCTGATAGGAATAGCACCAAAATTCGGGTTGAATAGGGTCGAGCCTCGCTTTCGATATGGCGGAAAGCCAGATTAAGCGGACGGTATAGGTCGGTCGATTTATCTTTTACAATAAAACAAACATTTAGCATATTATTTTTTAAATTGTCCTTAAATACTAAAAACATATCCCTACAACTAACCAGGAACAAGAAATGTATGCATGAATAGCCTTATTTTTGTGTTAATGTTATCTTAATAATTTATAATTGTTTATGACACAGATTACAAAAAAATTTAGATATCTTAAATTTAACAAAAAAAGATTTTTACTCTTGTGTAAGCCGGAAAAGCCGGCCCTGAATTACAAAAAAATACGTATTTTCTTGGGGCAATAAATTTGGGATCCGACAATAAAGGCAATTTAATTTACGGTCCATATACATTTATAAACAAAACATTTAAAGCCTGCAATACATATTTTTCAGGCCGTATAGGCCAAGCATGAAAAAATTTTGGGGCCGGGTGTATATTAAAAATATATTTATTATCACAGCTAACTTTAGTAGCCTTAAATTAAAATTTCTATGTTGTACAAATTTCTACAAAAATTTAAATCTCCCAACCTTGGGACACACGGAATCCTGGATTGAGCGAAATTGAAGTGACTTGAACAATATTTCGCGTTTTGGATAGTTTAAGTTGCGGGAAAGTCGCGTTGTGTGTATAGGTAATAATTGCAAAATGGGTTTGGGTTGGATCCTTTTCGAACGGGTTGTTGGCGAGGAACAAACTCAAAAGTTTCTGTATGAATTAGTATGTAATGAAGTCTCTCTTTAGGAAACGTACATCATTAATTATTTTTTTATTTGTTTTAGAATTTAGCACAAAACGTATTTTAACAAAAGTCACCAGTCTATGTTATTAGCCTCAAAAAAACTTTTTTGCTATTAAAGTTTTAAAAAAGCCATAAATAAAATTTTGAAATTTTCAATAGAAACGCGCCCTTATATATTTTTGCTAAGCTCAGATGGTAAATTTGCTTTAAGTTAAAAGATTGAATCTTTACATTTAAAAGATTTCAAATTTCGTAGTTTTTAAAATAAAACTTGAAATTGAAAAAATATATGAAATATTTTATATAATGTTTACACGAAAAGGGAAAGATTACCTTAGTTTATTATTCTTAATTCAATCAATTTCTTTTCAGCTCTTTCCCCTCCCATATATGAACCTTATTCCAAACTTTTCAAAAATAAAATTGCTTTTCATAATATATTAAGGGGCTTTACAAAAACTTACAGTGTAAAGCATTCTCGCGGCACTAAGCTCTTCCTTGCTCTTATAGTTCAGCGGAATAACGAACACTAAATCTGCCAGACCCGGCTTGGCCTTTACAAGATTTTCAATCTTTGCCCCATTGTGGTTATTTGTAAGTCCATTGTGAACTGGGAATTGGTAGTTTGCTTTAATCATATTAATTATAAATTATAGGCTAGAATTTTTTCCTACAATTAAAAATTGTATTAAAAACCGGGTGGATTGTGTTTTAATTTGATCATTTTCCCAAATTTGACAATTATTTTTTCAATCCCTATTAAAATAATCAAGTAACCCAAAATGGAAAAATGGTGTATAAAAACTTCCCTTTAGAGCATTTTTTGAAAATTATTTAAAAAAAACTTTCAATTTAAAATAATCTAGTTAACAAACAAATGACCACTCTTATAACATCTATTCAAAAATTTAATGTTTAAATGGTTTTTCTATGCAAAAAATATAAAAGTTAACCTGATGCAAGTAGAAGAATTGCGGAGAGAACTGATAATATTTTTAAATAACGAACACACCAATTTATTTCTGTCATCGTAAAAAAATAATTCTAAAATAAATTTTATGTTTCTTTAAACAAATCTAACTAAAAAAGCTCATTTTCTATAGTTTTTAGTTTTTTTTAAATTTTTTGTAGGTAGTGGGAAATGTAATTTGACATTGTATCGACTGAGATATCGCTAAATTGCCTTAAAACATTACAAAATACTTTTGCAAGGAAATGGCCATAAAATTGACACAAGTTTCCCCCGCTTTTATCTGTTTTATTTAGATAACAACATTATCAGCGTTGTGTTTTCCAACGAAAAGGAAACTGAATAGTAATTTAAATATAATATACAAATATCTGAGATAAGGTTGCATTGCTTTAAAAAACTTATTGAGCTATGAATTTTCGCGGAAAATATGTTTTCTAATTTATAACATTAATTTTACATTATTTGTTTGACGATGCTATTTGTAACAAATTTAGTCGTTCTCATTTGTTTAGGGAAATAGAAAAAAATATAATTACGAAACTATCTTCTTGTAACTGTGTGGGGTCTTTTTTAGGAAAAAAAAAACAAATAAAACTGTGAAAATCCCCTAGTTATTTCATTAAATTGCCTTACGATCAATTTTGGCGCTATCCTAAATATTTAGTAGGAGACTATTTTTATATACCTGTTGTGCTTGATTTCACATATGATTTCTTTTAACATGAGCTTAATTGCATGTCAAAAAATTTATCAATTTTTACATTTTAAGAATATTTAGCAAAATTCAAATACTATATAAATGTTAGAAAATTATCAGAAAGGTCTGCATGGACTAAATATATAAGAGACTAAAAAGCGCACCCGGCCTAACAGCTCACTTAAATAAAACAAGCTGGGCCCGGCGTAGTCAAAACTGAAAACGGGTCACATTTAGTATCTCATTCTGCCTTATTGCACAGGTCAACAAATATTTGAGAGTTATAAGTTAACTACATAGATCAAACTTACCATCTTAGGAAATTCAAATTTAACCGTACTAATTAAAGTTAGTCTTTAAACATTACAATTTTAGAAAAAATTCTAAAAAATCTAAAAAAAAATTTTCGCATATTTACAACAGCTAAAATTAAAACTTTAAATAAAAATCTTGTTAAAAACCGATAATATATTGTATCGTATATAAAACGCGAAATAGTATTATCTAAATGTTGATTTAAGATTGATACACTATAAAACTATATTTCTCATTGTTTGAAAAATCTTAAATTTTTTCCTTTCAGGGTATTCTTGATCTCAATTTGGTCAAAAAAAGGCCATTTTTTCGATATAAGATTTAAGAAGCCGAAGCCGGAAGAAACTAAAAAACGAAATATTTATATATGAGAGAACATGGAGAAAAATTCTTTTTTTTATAAAATACACCGTTGTGCCATTAAAATTGTTGACCTGTGTTATTATTGTTAACAAGAATAATAATATATTCTGTATTTTATAGATAATTTTAGCAAAAAAATTATAGCCTGCAATAATAAATTTCCCAACCGTGTTTTTACATTTTGGCCGGCCGTAAAATAAAAACCAATTGTTAATGAAATATATTGGGTGAGCTTTGTCGGGCCTAAAATAGAAAAATCAGCTTATAATAATATGTTAGTTATGTGGGCCAGGCAGTAATATCAGTTTGTTTTAAATTCTAGTCTAAATTAAAGCGTAAATGCACAATTTATTACTTATCTAAGCCATATATGGTTTAACTTTGCCCTTTAGTTGTCTAATTAGACCTGTCAGCTGTTTTACATACAGCAAGACCCAGTTTATTTTAAATATGCTTAACTGTTTTGACGCCTATTTAAAACACATGAAAAAAAACAAACCAATTGGTTTGAGGTTTCGCCCATACTCCCCACTTAGGAATGCCATACCCGTTAGGGCTTTGACTCTTAAACCCGAGCAAAGCAATTTATATTGCCGACGGGTTAAATAGTAAGATTTACAGGCACGCCGGTGACCTAGGTTTTTAGCCTATGCTCATACTTTTAGACATATCGCTCAAGACATACTGCTTAAGTAGGCCACTCAGAAGCTTTAAAGTGGTTGCACATGTATGCTATTTTTCCGAAAAAAAAGGTAATGTGGACGGATTTATACTCGTAACCTCTTGCGTCTAAGGCAGTGCCACTGAGCTATCTGAGCCGATAAAACACATGAAAGATTAAGATAATATTTTTTTAAAATTTTGTGAATGGATACTATGCTTACGAATATGTATACCATACCTCAATCGCCGTCGAGGTTAAATTTTTTTTAAAATTTTAAAACTATAAATGAGTAGAGAGCTTTTGATTATTTTATAGCCAAGAAAGAGTGGTATATGGCCCTTTTTATTGGTGCAGGCATATATTTAGTTATTTTAAACCTCTGTAAATTACCATTCCTTCGCCAAATTAGGAGCCAATTTTCACTTTTTCCAACCCTATTTAAAACTATTTACAAAATGTTTTTATTTGCCATATGTTTAGGAAATTTTCATACATAAATAAACTAATAAATCAGATATCTTTTCATCATAACTTCTAAAAAAACTCCGGTTATTATACATTTTTGTTGTAGGTCTACAAGAAAACCATTATTTAAGTCTTCTGACTCACAATATTAATTTTAGCAAATTTTTATTTTTACTTGTTACATAATTTTTTGTGACATTTGTATGTAAGTCCAACACCATATATTTGATAAAATGATAGGATCATTTATATTCAGTGATAATAAAATGTTAATTGCCTTGGAACATTTCTTTTTTCATGTTTATTTTGCAGCCGCCGCACCTTCGACAATGACTAAAAATATAAATCAATTTTAACGGCTAATTTCAAGGGTTTAAAATGACGTACCTTATCGGTGCCCATATGTTTTAGATTTCATAATACAAATCATTGATTGCCTTGACCTATCAAAACCAATCGCGTGGGGGTATTATTTCTTGCAATGCATGCTATACCAAGTAGCATACATTGTTTGTTAAATTTAACACTTTCACTATTAAAGATAAGGCTTTAAAAAATTACAATGTATCTAAATATAAAGAATCAGGTTTTTTTTCAAGCACGTTTTAGTGCTTTTGATAAAACGTGTCACATATTTATGAATCTAAACCTATTTTGTTTTAAAAAGCAATTTAAAATAAATAGCAGGTCGACAAAGTTCTATGAGAGTTTGGATGAAAATTAGGACACTTAGAAAAAAACAATAGGCCATTATATTATCTGTCTAAGAAGTTTATTCAGACCCAGACTATATGTATAAATATAAATTAGATAAAGGTCAAATAGTCTTCGCGACCTCGAGAATATATCAAGAGAAAAGTTGAAAATATTTTTTTATAATAATCCAAAAAAAATATTTAATTAGACTTTTTCATCGAAAGTTTGTATAGGCAAATATTTGGCACCGAATTAACAAATCACGATGTTTAATGAGTTTTGAACTAAATGTTTAAAGCAGTTTAGTTGTTTTATTAATATAATAATTATATTTCGAGTTTTTTTTTACTTTTTTTAAGATTTTATAAAAGGTTTCAATTTTATTTGCAGCCTCATAAAACTCGATTCGAAAAAATAGTGTACAAATTTAAAATTCTCAAGATGGCAGATATGCTCTTTAAAGTCAGAAATACCGCCTATACCAACTGTTGCATTTATATTAATTAATATCAATCATTATACACATTTGTTTGTTTAAAAAAACGCATTTAAAAAAAATTTAAATAAAAGTAAAATATTTTTTTTGTGATAAACATCAAGATTTTTTTTAAATAAGTTTGAGGCTTCATAAAATTTTTATTTTAATCGGACAAGTTACTTTTTTCTTGTACAAATTACTACGACATTGAGATATCATTTTCCAGTATAAATGGGCAGATTATATAAATATTTACACAATTTGGTATAAAGGATGATAATAGAGCTTTTATAAAAATTAAAAACTGATTTACCTTCAGCTACGTCTTCAAGTGCTAATTTACCAAAGAATATAAATAAAAAATTAACACAGCCTTATATTTGTGATTTACTGTGCGCGAAAATTTAGAAAAATTTTTAATGAACAATTTACCTCTAAATATATAAAATATTTATTTATTATTTATTTTTACATGAAAATTTAAAATTATTTTATGATCTACTTAATTTATGTATTTTTTTTGAGTCTCAAGGTTACATACGTTTTTGCCATTGCAGGTTAAAAGATAAATTACCTAGAGCAGAAATATTTTAATTAATTTTAGTTATAAGGTAGACAAGGCAAAGGGCAGCAAGCATGTTCTACAAATAATTAGTTAGGATATATTTCAACATTTATACATAATAAAATCGAAACAGCCCTAATTAAAGCATAATTTAATTTTAAATGTAATTTGAAAGTATCGTCAAAAAATTGGTCTTCCCATAAAATGAAGCAACGTTAAAGAACTATAAATGCATTTACCTTTCGAAGATGAAATTGTTAGGTATGTTTTTTTTTAGTTATATTTTGATTTTAAGTACTAATAATTTGTGTTTTAACAATTACTATTGTAAACCTAATAATTAATATTAACAATACTTTATGAATTTTTTTAAATAATCATTATGGGAAAATTCTCATTTTGTTTTGTTGTAACATAAAAAACATACTTCATAAAGGGTTTTTTTGATTGGTGTCTCGGCACCATTAATGAAACGCGCTGTTTAGATTAAAAAACTTATGGTTTCTAATAATATAAAAAAATTTATATTGTAACAGGGCTTAGCCATAAATATAAATTAGTTTTAATTCTAAAATTACATACCCACTTCTAAAAGATTAAACAAGAGTTTAAAAAAAAAATAATATACTCCGACTTATATAGGCCATTAAAGAGTGATAACAAGCACGGCCCGGTGGGTCCCGTAATTATTCAAAGAATAAATAATTTTTTCTTTAAAGGTGTATTTGAATACGAGCGTTGCCAGATTTAAAATATTACATTCTAATTTAGTAGCACAAATACAATTATTTTTAGACTTTTATACTTAAGTTAATCAATCTGTGTTTAATTATATTTTAATTGGCAAATCTATCTATTCTGAAACAAATCAGGCATATGCAAAAAGAACACCATCGTGTTATAGATTTATTTATAAATTAAACCTTCTAGAAGTTCAAGCATTTCTTCCTCTGCAAGGTCTGATATTGAAAATAAAACAGAGATATATACCTGTTAATATAATATAAATAATGGTAATTAATATAAGTTCACTATTTTGCCTTAAAATTAAACTTATATTAAATATTCTTATATAAAAACCTAGAAATGTCAATTAGATTAATTAGTGCTATTTATTAAAAAAGGCCGAAATACAAAGTAAGTTTAATTATCAAACATTGTGGTTGGAAATAAAGAGAGTAGGCCGTTAATTAAAAAAATATAAAAATTTTATGTTATCATGGATCACAAATCAATTATTTTTTATGGACGGAAACAACTACTATTTATCCTTCTTAAAGTTAAATATATTAATAAGTTGAAAAACAATTTGTTTTCATACTAAATCTACAATTAATTTTAAAAGATTTTTAATTTAAATTGCAACAAATTGAATTAATTCTCAAAATGAAACCATATTGTTGACAAATTTTGCCTTACCCAACCTATTATTATCAAATGATATTTTGTTTTTAAATCAAATATTGCTAGTAGCAAAAAATAATTAATACAGTTTAATTTTTTACGCGCTTTTTGAAATATTATAATTCCATAAAAAAGTGTCTATTAGGAGCACGAGTAAAAAATTACAAATAATCAGCCGGCAATAGACAAAATCGTTTTTTCAAACATTATATATAATTTTATTATAAAGCAGCAGGTTAATTAAAAATTACTAATCCTCGTTTTTTTAAATTATATGGGATGCACAGTTAGAGCAACTTTTTACAATTTCTTTCTTGTCCAGATCCTCTTTTTTTATTGTCATTGTAAAATGCTATACACATTCGAAAAAAGTACTAAAAACGCAGTGAACATCGAATCCAAACCATGCAAGTCTTTTTGCATTAAAATTAAAAAATTACTCATTGAAAAATGCAATTTTTAAATGGATTGCCATTAAATGTTATTTCTTCTCATTGTTGTAATTGTTTAGTTAGTTATTTAATTTAAAAGTTATTTTTCTCACACTGGTAAAATTAGTCAAACATTAATAAATGTCTTTTGCGAAAAGTTAATTGAAATTTAGGACGATGGATATACCCAAAGTATATTTTTTTTTATTTTTAAAAAATTTAAATGAATGGCAGTCCTAATAAAATTTTATTTTTCAAAATTCAGTAAATAATTTAATGATTAAAAAAAATAATTAATAATAATTAAAATTGTAAATTTTAAATTTAAATTTTTTGGCGATAAAAAGGCATTAGCAATTTTTTAATCTACTGACTATAAAATAGATCTATATACTTTAAAAAGATTAAAAAATATTTGAAAGAATAATTAACTACAAAATATTAAATATATATCATAACCCATTTTAACTTTATATTTTCTCTTATTTCATTCATACCCATTATTAATTACGAGTTGCTTGCTAATTTTAAATCATTTGTGTAATTTTTAGCCTTTTACCTTTTAAACTAAATGATGCTTAAAATAAATGAAAAAAAAACAAAGAAAGCAAGTTTCTCGTAGACTAAACAAAGGTACGGGAGCGTTGGAAAGAATACTTCTATAAATTACTGAACAGCGACACAAATAGAATTGAGCTCGAGGAGATACCCCCAAATTGTAACCTAATACCACCAATCTCAAAATCAGAAGTCAGCCTTCAGCTCAAAAAGTGTTCAAACGGGAAAGCGACCGGTCCCGACAACATACCCATTGAGTGCTGGAAATCTTTAGGAGATGAGGGAATTTCGGCGTTAACGACTCTATTCAATTCGATATTTACATATCAGAAAATACCTCCGAATTGGCAAGAAAGCTACATTATTCCAATCTTCAAAAATAAAGGCGACGCATTTGACTGTCCCAATTACAGAGGCATCAAACTAATGTGACATACATTCAAACTTTTCGAAAAAGTCATAGAAGCCAGATTAAGAGACGTAATCGATATAGGTATTGGGCAATGCGGGTTCATGAAAGGAAGATCGACAATTGACGCGATTCATGCCGTGCAACGTTCCACGAGAAAGAATAAAAAGCTCTACTGCACATTGGTAGATTTGGAAAAAGCTTTCGACAAAATTCCAAGATCAGTAGTACGGTGGGCTTTGAGGAGAAAGAATGTTCCTGAGATGTATATCAAGTTGGTTCAGAATATGTATGAAAGAAATTTGACGTATGTAAGGAGTTCGTCAGGAACATCGAAAGGATTTACAATTAATGAAGGTGTGCACTAAGGTTTGGCCCTAAGTCCCCTACTATTCATCGCGGTGATGGACGTGATTTCAAAAAGCGTTGCCACAAATCCACCGTGACACTTACTGTACGCTGACGGCATTCTACTAATGGCTGAAAACCCGCAGGAGATGTGTGAAAGTTTGAATAATTGGATAAAAGCGATTGAAAAGCTAGGCCTAAAAATTAACAAAGACAAAACTGAATTGATAGTTTTCGGAGGCTCAGAAGGTGAACAACTGGTAATTAACGATGACTGGTCTCTCAAATCAAAGCCAACAGCAACCTACCCAGGTGCTTACCTACAATCCAATGAAAACGTCGAGCAAGAAGTTAGGAACAAACTCAAAGTTGGGTGGCTAAAATGGAGATCGTTGACAGGTGTCCTGTTTGACAAAAATATACCAATAAAAGTTAAGGGCAAGGCTTACTCAAACATAGTACAACCGGCAATAACATACGGCTTAGAAACAACAGCGTTAAGGAAAAGCGATGGAAGAATACTACAAACGATGGAAATGCGCATACTACGGATGTTTCTCGGGGTGACTCGCAAAGACAAGATCCACAACGATCATATACTTGGAAGTTTACACATAACACCCATACAAAATAAAGTCGAAATCAACAGACTCCGATGGTTTGGACACGTTGTGAGGCAAAAAGACGGGTATCTAAGCAATCTGGTAAATTCAATTGACAAGGCAAGAATAAAAGGGGCAGACCTAAACTCACCTGGTCTCAAAGAGTAGACGCTAGCATGAGATGTCACAACCTAAATAGAAATGAGTGTAGAAATAGAAACAAATGGAGACTTAAATTGAAAGAGCTTACTGCCTCAATGGCAAAAAGCTAACAATGAAAAAAAAAATGCTTAAAATAAATAAGAACTAAAATATTTTATATACATTCTTAGCTGAATCTTTTATTTTCCATCATAATGAAAAAATTAGAATTTACTACTATAGCAAACTAATTGTACCATACCTAATGCTTCATCGCTTGCCACAGAAAGCTCATCTAAATGTTAAATAAAAACATTTTTCAATATTCCAATAATAAGATTTTATTTTCTATTACAAATTATTATATTACCTCCCAAACCTTCATCAAGTTCTTCTTGTGCATTGACTAAGAAAAGATTGTGTTTATTAGAAATAAATTTTAGTTCATCAAATATCTTAAGATTTTATATTAAATTATATATGTCAAAATTAAGAAGTTTCTCGATACGTAAAAACAAAAAAATAGGAAGTATGCGCTTATTTGTAATTTTTAAAATAGTTTACTATTTTATTTTATCATAATTGTAGATTTATTGACTTTAAATATATTTTAAATAGGTAAGGCCTATTCAAATTTCGGCTTGCAATATTCAAAAATACTTATGCAAGTTGTATTAATTACCATGTAATACAAAAATTTTTATCAAAATTATACCTGATTATATAAATAATGGCCCAGTAAATATATGACTATTTTATTAACTTTCACCCATTGAGCAAAAATAAGCTTGCAACTTAACATCTCTAAAATTAAATAGGTTTTTTTTAACGCGCCAAGAGAGTATTTTGTTTAAATTTGTCTCTAAAACTTAGGATGCAGTATCCAGTATGTAAGTCCTGTTTTTAAATCTTGTGGATCAAATTTAATCGCGACTTTTCCCTAGCTTTAATTCAATAGTGGCGAATTTCATTCCCTTAATCAACGCACTAAATCAATTTATTCAATTACATCATATAAAATGCAAAAAATATATAATAACTGTAACAAACTTTTCTCTTATTTGTCTAATTGAAAATTTTTTTGAAAAAGATATTAGAAAAATATTAAAAATTATAGAAAAGAATAATGATTTATTGAAATTGAAAGTTTGTTAGTTTTTCTATAAGATACAGGGAATATTAAATTTTTTTAATTACCACCAGGTTGAGTAGATGTATTTTATAAAATAAACTATAAATATGATTTACACCCATTCTTAAACAGGCCAACTTTCCCTTTATTTATATTTTTTGTAAGTAAAGGTTAAATAACCTTTGTTGTCCTATTTAATTTATTTTAAGAAGTAATGATTTTAAATTATAAAATTGCCAAATGTTAATGTTAAATATAAAAAATATACATTTAATTTATAATTATTACATGAAATTTTACTATGACTTATTCAAATTAAAAAAGTGAAAAAAAATAGCGACCTTGTATAAAAAATATTAATATAGTCGGTATATAATTTTTATAGGATTTTAATTGGCACAATAATAAATATTTGCTCTAAAATTTTAATTAACTGTGTAAGTTAATCAATTATATAATAATCCCATGTTTACTTTTTTAATTCGAAGTTCTTTTTATTAAAAAGCGGCAGGTTTTTTTATTAAATAACAAAACAGTTAAAAATTATATAAATAACCATCCTATCCATGAAATCAAAAATCCTGCCTTAAACTCACTCTGCCGATTATGGCGGATTAGTAGAGTATTTGATTCATTTACTAATGTTATAGCCACAAACAAAATTAAATCAATTAATCACGTATAATTTATTTAAATACATAAAATACCGGCGTTATTAACGAGACCGTATACTAAATAAAAAAAAGTACGGTTAAAGTAATAAATGTTTACATTTTGGTAGGTAGCGGATTGAGAAAAAATTGTCAAATAGTAAGGATAGATTCTAATATACCTTCCGTCTTTTTTTAAAGATGAAAACTTAATTATTTTGTGCGGAAAATCATAGTATTTGCTAGCCTTTGATTATCTCGAAATTTTTTATAGAAGTTTTTATTCACATGGTTCTTCAGATTATAAAAAAACAATATCTCTAAGAAATTCTCAAAATATTATAAAATCTAAACAATTAGGATATCATATGTTAAAAATACGATTTAAATCTTTTAGTCTTTAGGTGACGACGATAAATTTTGCATTAAACGACTAAAATCTGAATCATTAAATAAAATGGTTATATAATATTTTAGTCAACAAAATGTTTTAAAAAAAAGCTTGAGCAAAGTAAATAATATAACAAAATTCATAAAAATTTGAGTTATTAAGAGAGGAAATTAATTTCGGACTCGATAAAAAGAAGACAAAGCATTTTGTCAAAAGCCCAAGTTATGTTAATAGGCTTTAAGTGAACTATGAGCCATAACGGCTACATTTAAATAAAAGATCTTTTAAAATGAAAAAAACTTTTTGAATCTGTATAGAATGTTAAAAAAACTAGTTCAACCCGTTCTAAAAAACAGAGGCAAGTTAATTTTAGTAGGATCTTATTTTGATTGCTAGATTTAACCTGTAATCTCCTATTGGGACTTTGTTACAAATTTTTAATACCCTTCGATAATTCCTTAATATAAATTATTAATGTATAAAACATTGAAAATAAATAAACTATTAAGCTATTCATTGACGATAAAAATGTTTTATGACAATTTGCTGCATACCGTGATTCTTCAAATATATAAACTAATATGTATTTTTGTTTGGATGCTCACTTCAAATTGGAGGATTGAAGTCGAAGTTGCTATTTTTATATTTTTAAAACTTTTTAAATAGTTACAAATTGCAAAAATCTTATCTATTCTTATTTATAAAGACGAATTAAATATCTAATTAATGGCCAATTATTATAATTTTTGACTTTATATTTTTTTCGGGCTAAGGGTTTTATTAATATTTTTGGATTAAGTACCAGTTTCATGTTTTTTCTCTTGCTTATAATCTTGTCTTTTAGTTAGAATGTTTGAAAATAATACACTGTAAATTTTGATAAATTAATTGGTATTTCCTGGCTTAATAAGAAAAAAAATAATGTGCACTTTTTTAAATTCGCTTATCATTTTTTTCGATCAAAACTCTCTATAAATTTTATCCAAAGTCGAGTTTTTGAATTTGCTACAATTTTTTTATATTTAAGATTTTAACAGATTAGACAGTCAGTCTGGAACAAATATTTGCTGAACTTTAACTAAAAATTTAGCAAAAAAACTAAAACTCAAAATGATTATGTACGTCACCGTAAAGCAAGAAACTTGGAAAAATAATATTGTTCGGTTTTAAAGTGATAACGGCTAAATATAAGGAGAAACAAATTTGTCAGAACATAAAATACTTTTAAATTCAGGGGTTGCATTCTTTGTAGATATCTTTGCCGATATGTGTTAAGTTTATAGATTCTATAAAAACTTTTATTTCTTCATATCTATTCAATCTAGTTAAAATTTGGGTTCAAATTTATATTAGTAGATTGTTATATGCATATTGGTCAATTAATTAAGTATGAGCTACTTCTAAAAAATTTTTAAACAATTAATTGTTTTTTTAATTTATACGTCAGCTAAACTAAAGTTTCAAAATATCAAAAGAAACAAAAAAGATAGAAACAATTAAACTGTTTTAAATAACACATGTCAAATCAGCCAAAAAAAAATACACACTGGAAACATTCATAATGGCCTTACCTCCTATTTTCCGAAGTATTTGGCTTTTTTTTTTGAAGTATTGATAAACTTCGCAATTAAGATTACGGGTAAAATAAAAATGTTTTTTAAAACGCTTTAAACTTGTATTTTTAATTGATTAGAAATAAGATTTTTGAGCATATTAGCTTTAATATTTAAGTTGCACAATATTTGTCACCCTAAACTAGTTAGGACACAATATAACCGGTATGTTAAAAATTGTATATGACCTTATTATAACGTTTACTGTTTTAAATCAATATTTAGTATTTTTTTTTCAAAAATTTGAAAGTTTTAAATTTAAATAAAAGAAGGATAACCTTATTTAAAAACCCTAGTAAAAAGCCTGTAAAAATAGCTTATTCTCAAAAAAGTCATTGACCTGCATATTGCTATATAATCGATAATATATCGTGTCCTAAATAGTTGGGTGATCAAATATTCTGTATAACCTAAATGTTGAAGTAATAGATTAATATTAACTAATTTTCTCATTGTGAGTTTATATGCAAGTGATTCTAGCATGCAAAGATATTTCTATTTAAGTTTTCTTTAGCAAATTTCGAAATCAAAGTTTAATCAATTATAATTAAATTGGCCAATTTTTAACATGTGCCTAGGAAAATAGCCAAAAACGAAAAGAAACTTTCTAAAACTGAAATACAGAATGAGATCTGGCCCTCGGGTGGTTTACCCTGATCATTTATAAAATATTAGTTTTGAACATACTGTACAAAAATAAATAATTATATAATATAGGGATTCTAAAATACAACAAGTTTTTTTATCCAAACATAGTAAGCTATAAACATTAAATCAAAAAAAATGCTAAAGAAAAACAAACAAAACAAAAATTAAAAATTTTATACAAAAAATAGCTATGCTAAATTTAAACTTCAAATAATGATTTTATATATAAACGATTATGACATTTATGCTAGGCTCCCCAAATTTGAATGATGTAAATATTGACATGGCTTGAAATATTTATTTCTGATGTTTTATGATAAAAAATATATGTTGCAGCTTTATAAAAATTGTATTTATTTAGGCTAAGTCAAATTTTTTTACCTTGTCAAAAATGTCTCTTTGTTTTTTATATGAACGTGACAAAATTGACGTAGGCGAAAAACGACGGAAAATATAGATGAGTAGGCCATCATGGGACTTTATTCATTTAAGATTACGAATACTTTTGATTTCTGATTGATATTATAATCAATTTGCTCATTCCTTACTGAATACAAAAAAATAATAATTACCATTGTTTAGATTTGCATTTGCTTTAAAATTAAAATATATATGTCTTAACCAAGCTTTAGTAAAGCACTCAATATTCAAAAAACAAACCCAATTTTAAGGTTATTTTTCTAACTTAATAATTAGAACTAGTATACCATATTTTAGTCTTTTTTCTAACTATTTTTGCAGTTTATAGAAAGTTTTTGCGATAATAAATTTGGGTTTAGTGTTTCCAATGCATTTTCTTTTTATATTGCAATCCGAAGTTCAGAGAAATATTTAGAAATTTTCTAAAAATTATTGCTATTTCAATAATCTATCAGCATATTAATTTTTTCTATAAAATTATACTAAAATTTTACTTTAATTTTTTGCAGTATACTTCCAAGTTATTTATAATAAGAATAAAAAAACAGATTTTATAACAAAAACCACGCTTATTTAAGATTTTAAACTTTTGTTTTTATCCTTATAATAAAAAAATCCCCCCAAAAATAAAATCTCATTTTTGACACCATATATTATCAATCTAAGGCATTGCCTAATATAACCTTCATACTTATAATCAGGACCAAATATGTGACTAAAAACAATTGTTGCCATAAATGCTTAAAAAAGTTTAAATTTTAGTCCGATGCTATTATACACAGTATTTTTAATGTCAAACATTATATTAATTTATGTAAAATCTTTGAACACAATTCAAAAACTCAAAATTAAAATAAACATTTTTTAGTTTAATTGTTAATTATGCTATCAAAAATTAGTCGGTTCTCATATTTGTTAGTTCAACTATATGTATAATTTTAATTAAATTTAATCTACAACTTCTTTTCTTCCTCAATTATTTTAGATTATTCTTTATAAGAAATCTTCGCCTAAATGTAGTTTTTCAACAATGTTCTCACATAGTTTTTTAATAAAAGTTTGTGATAAGGGTTAAAAAATTGTAAATCGATATTGGATTAGTTTTATTGTAAATACTTTTTTTTACAAAAAAATGCCTGAGGTTAAGTTAATATTAAAAACAGAAAAAATATTATTTGATTCATTTTAGATTTTTTTTATTGAAGGTAAGTTTGAAAATTAAATTCGTATAATTAAATTTTAAAAAACATACCATCCACAAATCCGTCATCTAAAATAAAATGATGCTAGTGCCAACTTACATGCGTGCATGATATATTTTAATTATATAAAAAACTTTTTATTCATTCTAAATGTTCCATAACTTTTAACACCCTTTCTCCATCCCAATTTATGGAAATAGAAGAAGGGCCTGGTCTTTATTTTAACCATGACTATGGCAATTTTGTATAACTACAACGCTTACACTATGCAATTAAACTTCATTTGAAATAGAATAAATCTTATTCATTACAAAAATTATTACAATTACAAATTTATTTACATTTGTTATTTGCATAAACACTTTGTACCTTCACGAACCCTATAAAAAAATTATAAACACTTAATTATAAAATTACAAAATTATTGCCATGTCTAACATAACCCAAATATCTAAAAAAAATAATGAAATTTATAATTTACATAGTCGATTAATTATAAATTTATTTTTCGTTTTATTTATTAGATTTCTATCTGATTTCTTTTCATACCTTTATATTTAAATAATATCTATATTATTTAACTTAATAAAATCACGTAAAAAAAATTAATTTAAAGCAAACTTTTTAAATATACCTCCATTTATTATTTGGGGCTGCATCATTAGTTCGTTATCTAAAAGCGCTATTATGTAATATTATATTTATATAATCAAGTAGCTGCAAAAGAATTTTTAAAATTGATCAAAAAACATTAACTTTATTCGGTTTCAAAGATTTAACTCATAACCCAAAAATCTGTTTCAGCATTAGGTTAAAAGTATATGTACCTTGGGCCATTTCGGCGTTTATCCCAGCTATTTCTAATAAGTAATTTAACATTTTTTATATTCTGGAAAATAATTGCTTAATGTATAACCTCAATTTGAACATTTGTGAAATATATAAAACCCATTGATTTTATGCCATCTTTTATATATCATTTATAGCAAACAAATATACCTTCTTCATCGAGCGGTAATTCCCAAATAATATCTAGAAATAGTAGAGAGTGAATATTTTATTAAATTTATGAATGAATTGCAATGTCAAGATTGGAGCATAAACACTCATAATTTTTAAAACATGAAATTTTACAAATGGATAAACCAGCAATCATTAAATTTTCGTGCCTCTTTGTCTATTCTACCAAATGGTTCATGTTCTCGGAAAATAATTTGATAATAAGATAACTATATTTAATGTTTATAAAGAAAAAAAAATATAAAACTTATTAAAGAATTAGGCAAATAACAATAATTTAAAGAATTTCCGAACGATATGTCATTTAAATCAGGCATGTTAAAAGTATACAATATTTTAATTTTTAATTACACTATACAACACAACTTTTAGAAAAATGAGAAAATTAGACCCTCTATAAATAAAAAAAAACGAAATAGGTTTTAGCAAATTCACTAAGGTCGTTTCGGACCTTAAAAACATATTTTATCACAAATTTTCTATTCATTTTATTTGCGTTTATTTTTATATTAAAAACCTTAATAGCTTTAAAGATCTTGCTGCATTCAAGAGAACAACAATTTTTAAAGAGTTTTGTTAAGAACTTTCTTGCGATAACAATCGTTTTACTCTATATGCCTCCTTAACTGCTTCCAAAGCTGTTTTTTAAAATATTAATTTTTTAAAAAATCTATGGGCATATCTAGATCACTAAGAAAAACATAATTAAAAAGAAATACTTAATATTAAAAGCAAATAACCTTTAAGTTATTTATAAAAAAAGGATATAATGACAAACGAAGAGTCTTAAAAAACGAAAAAAATTAAATTTTACAGAATATTCAAACGCCTTATGTTTTCTTTTATGTAGAAGTCCAAGATACCCCGAGAACGAAAAAATCTTATTTTTAAACCGGATATCTAATATCTAAGGCATTGGCAATAATTTTTATACCATATCAACACCAAATTGACCAAGTTTAAGGTCTTAAACTTTGTGGTTCGGTGTTATTAATTTAGATGTGATGATGTTTTAACAAACGCCCAGCTTGTTTGTCGTAAGACCTTTCGTTACCAAAAATCTTTTTTTATAGCATTTTTTGCTTTGTATTATTTAATTAATATACTTCAAATTAGCTATTTCTTTTAGAGGTATTTAATGTAAAAATCGCAAAATTGTCAAAAGTGTCTGTTGCTGAGGAAAAAAACTTGAGTTTAGTTATATTACCGCTTGTTTTATTATGTAAAAAACAACATTACTCTGCTTTAAATTTTGTAACTTTTTATAAAAATAATATAGATAGAGCACCAAATATTTATATTTTAATACCCCTTTAATTGGTTTGTTTAAATTGACTGGTTTGCTTATACGGGTTATCAAAAATAAACAAAATGTTATGGGCAAAATACAATCTTATTTAGTTTTTATTATCAATAAAAAATAAAATTTGTGTATTTCGGTTAATGTTCAGTTTCCTATTATCAGGGGCGTATTTAGGGGTTGCCAAAAGGGGGAAATTGCCCTCCTTTAATTTTTTTTTTAATTTTTATGATGTATTTTGCGGTTGATAAATAACAAACAAATAAAAGGGAATAATTGCTCTTTTTTTGGAAAATATCCTCATAAATTAATTTTGCAAATAAAATATCAACATTAAAATTAAATTTGTAGTTTCCTTCCTCCAAAAAAATTTCTTACCCCCTTTTAGAAAAGTTTCTGCATACGCCCCTGCCTATTATTCATAGTCTTGCCTACTGTTTATTTTATCATATGTTCGATTTCATATCAAAATAGATATTTTTCGTATAAAAATTAATCTAAAGTCTAACTTTTGTAACCCTAATATAAAAGTTGATTAGTAGATCTGTAATAAAAATGAGATTTCTGCATTTTATTTTGCAATTGATAAAATATCAAATATGTACCTAAAATGTTTATGGGTGCTGCTCGTCCTGATTATAAATAAATTTAAAATTATATAAGATTTTTGTTGCATTTATGCACAAATTTTTAAATTCCTTTCAAAATTTTATGAACATATTTTTTTAAAGTTTCCCGAATATGCCTCAAAGTTAATTTAAAAACTTCTTGTAAATTTTAAATCTTTAAATTTTGGGTGAATAATTCTATAAATTAATAGGAAGACTATAAATTAAATACAGCAGGTTAACTATATTTATTATAAGGTCAATTCCAACTCAAATTGGCGAAATTTTTGCCTTAAAGTCTTAGATTTGGCTGAAAAGTGGCAAGGCAAGGGTCCTTGGATGTTAATAAAAACCCAAATTTTCATCTCTAAAAGTGATTATTGACCAAAATGTAAAAAAAAATTTTCATTTTGTTGAAAGAATATAAAAGACAGCATTTGCGAGCATGTATCTTAATATTCTGGCTAGAGTCAATTATATTTTTATAAATTGTAATATGAGCGCGCAATATTAAATATAATTTCCTATGGTACTGATTGAAATTAATTATTTTAGAAATTTATAAATTTAGCCATTAATATTAATAATTTTTTGAATATAAAAGTTTGGGATCGGCATGACTTTTAAAAAAATTAATTTATTGCCCTAATTATGAGACATATTTGTGCCATTTGCACTAATTAAATATGCCAATATGCAAAATTTGAGAGTTACAAAAGGCAGGATGTAGGGGCAAGAAACATAATAATTTCATTTATTTACAATTATTTTTACAATGGAAAAGTTAACCTCAAACCGAAAAATGTAATTTTCGCCTTTAAAATTAACTTCCTGGTTAACCAGCCAGCCTCTTTTTAATATTTATACATTTTAAAGATAAATTATTGCTTAATGTTATATAGCAAATCCATTTTTTATTAGTAACACTTCTATAACAAATAAACTAAAATTAAACTTTATTCTTTATAAAATTATACATTTTTTAATTTTTTTTAATAATAAAAGCATGCAAGTTAGTTACTATTGTCTTCTTTAAAATAATTAAGTCCTAATAGTAATTTTTGACTTATAACTTTCAAGAGTTGCATCAATTATATAATTTTGCCTCGTTTTCTTTTACCCCTACGTCCGTCAAAGATTACTTCCGGTCAAAAAATTTTAAATAATGAGACACCCTTTTAGCCAGATTTAGTTCAACTGTGAGAATGACTTTTTCTGACTTGATGAATCAGGTGGAATTGACCAAATGTTTCAATTTTTTTGTTAAGACTAAAAAAACTTGCTATATCAAAACTTTTTAGAGCTGTAGCGTTGTAAAAAAAATATTTTTGTAAGAAACAGTATGAATACCTAAAATATTCGCGGGTGCTACATATTAAAATTTTACATATAATTTAAAATTAAGAGCCTTTATTACTTAATCTCGTTTTCAAGATCTTATTGTTCTAATTCAAAATTTCTTTTTATTTTAAAGAAAAATAGAATAAACCGGGCCCAAAAAGAAAATAGTAGCTCAATTTTTCAAAAAAAATTTATATTTTATATTGTTGATGTGCGTAGGTTTATAAGATAGTTTGTGATTGTTTTATTATTGTCAAACCCGTTAAATGTGACACTTTTGCCAATTTTGCAATTTTTAATAGCTGTTATAACAAGATTTAATTATTACCATAAAGAAATGTCAATATGCATATTAACCACCGTAGTTTAAGTTGATATATTAATTACCCGTAAACACCAATTCATTTAAGAAATGTTAAATTACCAAAGATATTCACGGGTGCTACACGTTCTATTTAAAAAATAATAATACTTATGATATTGCGCAGTTTTATTTTCAAGATATTAACACAATTAACAGCCTTCCTTGTAATTAAGAATAATTAAAAACTATAATGAAAGTTTAAAGAATAGCAGAGATATTCTTAAAATTAGATACGCAAGTAAGCTTTACCTATTGCGCGGTGGCAAAACTTTTCCCAATATCAAGTTAGTTTCCATTATTATAGGCTTATATGACAAATTTATACAGAATTAAATAAAATAAGTGAATGATTAAGGTATAACAATTAACTTAGTGCTTAAGGCCCTTATATGCCTTAAAAACTTAGGCCATTTCGTGTAAAAATTTTTAAATAGGTAATTCGTTAGTATTATTTAGCATTACAGTTTATTTATGAAATGGTATGAAAAACTTAAATCAGTTATTTTCTAACGATAACTCTCAAATCATGTTTTTGTTTTGGTCCAAAGTTTATTTTCTGCTTACTTATAGGTCGGACGATGTAATTGTAATGTTATACACTTCAAGTTAATCAACGCTGAGCCTGAGTAGTAGTTGGATGGGTGTCGGCCAAAGGATCCCAAACCTAACTTACTGAGATTCAAGGTTTGGAAATCTAGGTCGCCGCCAATTTTCTGAGAATCCAGGCTTGAAAATCTAGGTCGGGCGTGTTAAATCTCATTTAGGCCTCCTGGACAGTTAAAAGGAACAAAGACTTAATGGGTTAGCCGTTCTCTGCGGAAAAATGTTTGGAGGAAACTCCATACAGGGTTTTTTGCATACTTAGGACGCGTTCAATCATTTCATTTTTATAAAAAATTTCCTTAAAATATTTAAAAATTTTTATTTTTTTTTTTAATTTTTTAAAATTTATAATATAAATGCTAATAACAAAGATTGGTGACTTTTTGTTAAAATGTTCATTTAACAGAGCTTTTTCAAAAAAAAAAAGAGTCTGTAAGGGCCCTCGTGTAAGTTACCAGAGAAACTAAGCCGTTGTTATTACAGAAAATGAATTGCTTGATAAAACCAGCTGACTGGCCCATCCTAGAAATAAAAATTTTGCATCAGGCAAAGCCATAATATTTACTCTTGAAATTAATTATATATTTACTTCGGCGATGTAACTCCTGTTTTTGCTGATAATAATTTATCACATAGCTTTTCTTTACGTAGTAGCTACTGATGGTTAAATTGTATTGAGCTAAAAGAAAATTTACAGTGGCTACAATAAAGGGTCACATGTTAAAAATATAATGATCAATAGCCACATAAAATGGGGCCATCGACCACTTGATCGTGGTCACAAATAAAATGATTACGATCACAATTAAAAGATCTCTGTTACAATTAATTGTAAAGAGATCATTTAATTGTGATCGTGATTTGTGACCACGATCAAAAAAATAGTGGTAGATGGCCACCTTATATGTGAGAATATCATTTTTTATGACACTGGCCAATTTATAGTGGCAAGCTATATAACAAAAAAAATTTAACGAATCTAAGGCTGTGCCATAACCTAAATTAGGTAATAAAAATGAAAAATGTATCAATTGCTCAATATTAAAATTTAACTTCTCAAAAATTAAAAATTGACAACTTTACCAAGAATACTCATCAATTTATTAAAAATAGAGCAAGGTAGTTTATTGGGAATTAAGAACCATTGGTCTGCTTTTCCTTTTTCTCAAAAATCTTCTTCTACTATAAACCTATATAAATACTTTTTATCCACACGGGTTGATTTATTCTCGTAGTTACATACCTTAACATTAACAGCGAAAAAAAACTTTCTTAAGTGGCTTTTTTGAATATTCTACCCTCTTTTTTTACAAGTGACGAAAACAATGAATATCTTAATTATTGCAAAAAAAACTGCCAATTTTTACTTTTTGGCTGCTTTGCCATACAAGAAATATTGAGCTACGATTAATCTATTCCTTATATGTTTAATTCGTACTGAGGGCGATTTTAACGTTGATTTAATATGAAATTTAAAAATTATTTAAAAAAATATTGGCTCTTTGTCGAAAAATTTTTTAAGTTTTAATTTAAAAGTCATATTAGATATGTTAAAAAATTAGATCGATAATTTAAAAAAACCAAATATACTTGGAGAAGGGTGTAAGGAAATATTGTAAATAAGATAGGTCAATAACACTGGACAACAAAAAAAACAACATAAACGATTTTTTAAAGGTAAGGATTTTGCGATAACGAATCCGGGTTTAGTTTTTTTTTCAATGCCTCCAATTTTTTTTCCGCGTCAGTTCAGATATTCAATTTTTTTAATTATTAATTTTACAAAAAATCTATTGGCATATTCAGATTCCTAAATAATAACATATGTTATTACCTAAAATATTAGCGATTTATTTTCTATTTTTTAGGATTAAAAAACGAATTTTATGATAAAAACTATTAATAAAAAAATAAAAAAATAAATTAAAATTAAATATTTAAACAAAATAAACCCCTTACTACAGGAATGAATGTTTCCGTTATTTAAATATATTTTGAAACTTTTGTTATTACCCATAGGTTTTATAATATAGAAGCCCAAAATACCAAAATTGAATGATCTCACTTTGACACCGAATAACTAAAAATCTGAGGCATAGGTTAAAATTCTAATTTCGTCGTATTAGCTAAAAACATGACGAAAAATCATAGTTGCCATAAATAACGCATAGAATCGTCCAAATATTGTTGTCAAGTGATCTATTAACCTAATTATAACAGAATTTTTCAACTTCGTACTATAAAACTTAAGCAAATATTTGAAAAAGGAATAGGGCAGGGCTAGGAAAACAATGAGCCAAAAAACTTTGGCTCATTTTTTCCCCTAAAACATAAAAAAGGAAAGGGGGGCAAAAATAAAGGGCCAAAATAAGAATTCAAAAAAGCCCTTACTAAGAAAAGGGGCAAAAAAAACCCACAAAAAGTGGCTCTTAAAAAGAGCAACAAAAAACCCATTTTATGTTTTCTATAATAATTTCAAAAAAGTTATTTTTTCTTAAAGCTCCTAGGAATTTTTTTTTAAGAAAAGGGGCTTTTTTTAAACATGCCCCTTTTCTTTAAGCAAGAAAAGGGGCTTTTCTTTTGCCTGCCCACGAGTTTGTGGGCATTTGGAAAAAAAAACCCAAAAACTTGTTAAAAAAAAGCTCATTTAGTTTTGTTCCCAGCCCTGGAATAGGGTTCAAAATGTTTTTTAATAATTCATTACATAGGTCTTCTATATTTTTATTTAAAATAGGTACAGAAAAAATAATAAATTTTTATTAAGAATTGCTAAAGACATGTCATGGCGTTTAAATTAAATACTTGTGTTGAAGGAAGAAAATTTTTGTAATTGAACATTAAATCGATATTGATGACTACAATTAGGACATTTGCGAGGATCTAAAAACAATTACATCACACACTAGAATAACAATTTATTTATAATTATGTACTTGTATTTATCAATCAATTATGACGGGCCCATCTGACATTTTTTTTGATAGGAGAAAAAGACCTACCTGCTTTTTATTATAATTTTTCGAATGGTTAATTAATTAGAGATATACATTCAAATAGAAAAGCCTTTCAAAGGTGCCATCAAACATATTTTTTAGACTAATTTAACTAAAGCTCTAAATATTGCATCTTAAAAGTTTAATTATAGACTATTAAGCAATATCTTAAATAATTATAGGTACAACTTTGGGGGCTGCAAAAAGTGCCACCTTACTAGGACATTCGTACATTTATAGCAGGCTATAAATACATCACCACCAAAAATGCAAAATATTCAAAATTTATATAGTGAAAACTATATAATTAATTATCTACCTATTACACTGGACAACAAAAAAAAACAACATCAACGATTTTTTGAAGGTTTTGTAGAGAATTTTCTTGCGATAACGATCCATTGTTTAGGTTTTTTTTTTAATGCCTCCAATTTTTTTTATTACGCGTCCAAAGTTCAGATCACAAAATTTTTTTAACTGTTAATTCAAAAAATCTAATGGTATATATATCTTATAAAAACATATCTAAAAAGGCTTATTACCTTAAATTATTAGCAAATTACTTTCAAGTTATTTAGGATCAAAGAACGGATTTTGAGACAAAAATCAATTTAATGAAAATGAAAAAATAAAAAAAACTAAATATTGTAAATATATTTAAACCCCTTACGTTAATAATGAATGTTTCGGTTATCTAAATATATTTTTAAACTTTTGTTACTATCCATAGGTTTTATAAAATAAGAAGCCGAAAATACCCCAAAAATTAATCTAAACTTTGACACTGAATAACTAAAAATTTGTTGCATTGGCTAAAATTCTGATTTCATATTCGTGATCAGCGCCAAGAACTTGACCAAAAACCATAGTTGCCATAAATGATTCTTTGGGTCGTTAATTTTGTTGTCCAGTGTTATTTATTCTTATAAAACTTGTGTATTTTATTAACATTCAACCTCTCCGAGCACTATTATATGTTTTAATCGTTTCCAAAAATTGTATTATTTATTACCAATATCAGTGAAATAAAAAGTGGTGGCATTTGTATATTGTTCAATTTTGTACCAAAGCGGGGTATCTAAAAGAGAATTAATCAGACTATAACGACGGTATCTGGAGATGTAACCAAGAGGGCTTTTTTTTATATTTATTGACAATTAGAATAAATACGTGCCTATTATATCAAATAGACTTGATTGTGTGTAGGTTTTCACTATTTAATTATTTTTTTTGTAAAAAATAAACACATAACCATGAAAAATAAAAATATATTTTGGCATTTTTTAGCAAAATTCAATTTGGTTGATTCAAACAAGCTATTTGGATGTCCTAAATTTAATATGAGCATTTGGATAAATAATTATGAGGTCACCAGTTGTTATAAAAACAATTATTGGAATTTTTTTATATAAATTCAATCTACCAATTTTTATAAATGTCGAAAAAAAAACTGACGGCATACCTGAGAGGCCAAAAAGGTCTTTGTCTCGATTATAGTGATTTATAATAAACTTTTGAAGATTAAATTCAACGTTTATTTAATATATTAACTAAACGACTTTTTGGTTGTATTCAGGTTTAAATGTCAAAGCTTATATAAAATAAAATTGCTGCTCAACCTTATTAGTGTTAAATTTTGTCTTCAGAACATATTAGTATATCATACTAATATAAGCTCGGCCCTTTTTAATTAATGAATTACATATTTTTACTTTTATTCATTTTAATTGCCTCTCTATTATATGCAATTATGATACAATTTTTAAATCAAGGCATAATTTTATTTTCGTTTATAGATTTAGATTTGCCTTAATAAGTTAAACTTAATTACTGCCTTATCATACTTATGCACTTATTCTTTCTAAAAAAAATCGCCATATTAAATATCAACATTATATACAAAAATGGCATCTTATTTTAATATTAATTTCTATGAACAGACTCTTGAACGTTTATAGCAGGCTAAAACGACACTAAATTACAAAAATATTATTTTTAATTAGCAATTTTATTATAATTGTCTATCATTAATAGCTGGTGTAAATTGGTTAGGTTATAACTGATAATTCGGTGCATGTATGTACTTATAAAATAAACACTTATGATATGTATTAAAACTCTTTAGTTTATCTAACTTATTATCTGAACAATACATTATTTTAAAAGAATCTGTAAAATTTAACCCATAGAATTATATAAGCTAATATTTACTTCGTGGAACAACGCTGTAGTTTCATTAATTTATATTAAAATACATTTATAAAACGAGGCGACTAATTAAAAATAAGGCTATTGCTTTACACAGATCAACAAAAGTCAATGTTTTAAATTATGACTTTGAGAAAAATAGTCCCCATAATGTATCTAATACCTCGTTTACCAACTTTCACAAGGGTATTATTCCCAAGTATATAACTAAAAATAGCCAAATTTAACAAAAATGGATAATATTGCGGAGATTACCTTAAAAAATTAAAAAAAAATTATAATGTGACTTGAAACTTATGATTTTTATCAATAAAAATAATTTTTTATGTTTATTCAACTTTTACATTAACATTGAGGTTATACAGAATATTTGTACCCTAAACTAAACACCTTATATATTATTGTTGAAATAAAAATGTTATTTAAGTTTTAACCTTAACCGTTAAATGCATACTCCTTTCTTTAAAATGTTTTGTTGTTTTTGAAAGTTTTTTACTTTTTTGACATTTTTTGTAAAACTTTATATGCTGGCTTACAAATTTTTATTTAAAGAAACGACGGAATTATAAAAGCTTAGGAAGGTTAGCAGGATTGTGTTATAACCAAATTTCCATAAAATCTTCTGTAGTAAGTAGCAAATATTAATATACCGCGATAAAACTGGAATGTTTTTTTCAATGGTCGATTTATTGATAAAATCAAGATTTTGGGAATTTAAGGTGACATGACCGGTGTAACCATCTTTCGTGTTAAATATCGGTGTATGGGCACATAGCTAGATCAAAATAATATTATCAAATCTTAAAAGCTGTTTTTTAAACATATTGCTGAGAATCGATTAGGTAATTTGGTATAGTTAAATATTAATACAAGTTAGATAGGCCCGATTCTAGCTTTTCCATTTTAAAGGGGCAAAAAAAACTCGTGGGGGGCAGAAAATAATTTTTTGCCGCCTTCGGTGGCAAAATTGGCCGTGACTTTCGGTCACGGCAAAAAATATACATGTACAACAATAGAATCCATGTTCAAAATTTTTTAACAATTTAATAGTAATTTGTTATATTCTTAAATTAAAAAAAAGAGTTTATTAATTGAATATGTGAATTAAATTAATTTGTTTTCACTAAAATTTTCTTAAAAAAATATGATAATTTTATCATTTGGTATCATTGCGCATGAAAATTAAAAATATGATATATGAATGATAAAAATAAATTATATAAATTTTTGGATTTTAGAAAATGAAAAGTGAAATAAGATTGATTATCATAAAAACAATGTATAGGCATGCTAATTTGGAAGAATATATATGAAAAAACACTAGTTTTATATAACTAGTTTTTAATATTAGGGTAAAAAATTAAATAAAAAGACATAAACGTTAAATGCGCATAAAAAAAGTTTGCAGCCATGAAATAGTAAGCAATAATTAGCTGATTATGAGCAGTGTATTGTACTGATCAAGCTATTTTATCTTAGAGGATTTTAATTAAATTACAATATTATCAAAATTCAAAGCCCCTAGTTAATGATTTTTCGTGTTCTAAAAGAACCAAATCACCTTTAAGCAGGTCACTACTTTTCAGTCCTTATTATCCTTCTTAAAGAAGAAAATGTGGCCTCACAACTCGACGTTGAAGAGCCATTTAACAAACTTAATGTTAAATAGATAAGAAAACGCATCATTGTAATCATAAAATTCAACAAAATCAATAGTAGCACACTCTTTGTAATTATTAAGTTTCTTATTAAAAAAATTTTGGCTACATCATTTTCTTTAGATAATGAATTTTTATCAATATTACTTATTTTTAAAAGAGGCTCTAATTTATTTATATCTAAAATAAAGGTTAATCAAATTTATAAAGGGAATCTAAAGATTTTAAACAACTATTATCGGTAAAAAATCTATTATAAAAATATAAATAAATCATATAATATTAAAATAAATTCTTTTTACTTCATCATTAATATTTAAAATATTTTCAAACTTATGAGTAGAAAATAAATAAAATTCAGAAAAATCTTTAGGTTTAGTTTTTCTTTTATCCATAGATAGAATGTCATTTAAAAAAAATTAATATCAAAACAATTTTTGAATAAATCTTCAAATGTATTTTTATTTCTTAATTGTTTAATTTCTAATAAACAATGGTGTGTTAAATCAAAAGTTTTAGAAATATAAATCGTTCTGCATTAAAATTGATCTATAATTATTTTTAATAAATAAAATAATTTTTCAATTAAATACAAAAAAATAAATAGATGATTACATTGGACAACAAAAAAAACAACAAAAACGATTTTTTGAGGGTTTTGTGGAGAATTTTCTTGCGATAACGATCCCGGGTTTTTTAAACCGCGTCCGAAGTTCAGAAAAAAATTCAAAATTTCTTTTACTATCAATTTTACATTCTATTGGCATATTCGGATTCCTTATAAAAAACATATCTGAAAAAGGTTATTACATAAAATTTTTAGCAATTTACTTTCAAGTTATTTAGGATCAAAAAACGGAGTTTATGACGAAAACCACTAATTTTACAAAACTGAAAATATTTAAATAAAATGTAAACCCCTTACGTTAATAATGAATGTTTTCGTTATCTAAATACATTTTTAAACTTTTGTTACTAACCATAGGTTTTATGATATAGAAGCCCAAAATACCCCAAAAACTGAAAAATCTCAACTATGACACCGAATAACTAAAAATCTGAGGCATTGGCTAAAATTCTGATTTCATATTCGTGAATAGCACCAAAAAATTGACCAAAAACCATAGTTGCCGTAAATGATGCTTAGGGTCGTCCAAATTTTGTTGTCCAGTGTTATAAATATGGTCAAAAAACCCCGATTCGGCCCTGTGACCTGAAGGTATAAAAGTTTTTTTATTTTTAAAAGAGTATATATTTCTGTGTAAAAAAAAATGGGCAGGTAGTGACCACATTACCAATGAGGCAACAGCCGGGGTATGGTCCCGCATTCACTAAATACCTTGATTGCATCAGGTCGAAAAAATTTAAGGGAAGAAAAATTATCAAAAAAAATCTTTCCCTTCACTTAAAATAAGACAATCTTTTATAACAACATGCAATCGGTGGTTAAAGCAGTGAATATACGGGACATGGTGTCCAGCTATTTTGCTTAGAAATACTTGAACCCATTTTTTCCCCGGGCATTCCGTTCGCCCCATCGTAGGATTGTGCGATCAGGTTCTTTGGTTCTAGATTATATTCTAACAAAAGATTGTTGTTAATTAAGAAAATTTCTTAGGCATCAGATTTATTAATTGGTTTCACAAATATAAAACTTTAAAATCAAATTTTTCTATATATTTCTGTTAGTTTGATCTCTCTTGCGGATGAGGAGTATTAATGAATGAAACCACTTTTAAAAAAAGTAAATATTTTTAGGATAATATTTTTTAAATATTTTTGACGGAGCAAATTTAATTATATTATGCGGAAGAAATAAAATTACTATGTATTTTTGGGGGGCAAATTCAATTTTTTTGGGGGGGGGGGGGGAAGGTGAACATAAAATTACTATGTATTTTGGGGGGGGGGGGCAATCAAAAACTTTTGGGGGGGGCGCACTGCAGCCGCGCCCCCCCCCCCCCCCCAAAGGGATCTAGAATCGTGCCTGGTCAGATGTTTAGTATAAAGTAAGATGTAACATTTTATATTTGGCAATTTAATATTTTTCACAATCTTTTTTCATATAACTTGATAAAGCAAAATTTGTGTAAAATATGTGATCCGGAAAATAAAAACAGATGCAACCACTTTACAGCTGCCGAGTGGCCTACTAATGCAAGAAGCTTAAAGCGATATGTTTTTAAATGACAGACTAGACTATAAGGTCGGTGTGGGAACCATACTATAATTAGCTTAAACGGGTATGGCACCCATATATTGGGTAAGGTATGGGAGAAACCCAAAATGCTATTGTTTTTTCTAAACTTTCTGATCAATCTCAAATTGCAAATAATAAATATTTTCATTTTGCCGGTCTTTTCTAGGTTAGATAATTTTCTTAGTATTCGAAAGGTTTTAATGTGGCAACCCTTACGGTGCTGTCTTTTAAGCAGGTCGCGGCATAGTTTTATCAGGTGTGACTACCTTCAACTCTTGCCAAGGTCATTAAGGTTGCATGCTATAATATTCGAGAGTATGCGGCGTCATTTCAATAGATATTATGGTATGAGCGATGCCAATGATAATTACAGGTCAACAAATATTTATGTCTAAAACGAAATTATTATGAAAACAAGAATACATCCCCATGATAGCCTAATCATATATTCGTTTCTGTTAATTTCCGTCTTTGGCTCCTTAAATAAGTCTATAACTAAAAATGGCCTTTTTTGACCAAATAGACAGATCTAAATATACCCTAAAAAGAAAAAATTTAATTATGCATATTTAAATCCTTTGTAACTTATATTTATAATCACAAATATTGGAAAAAAATATACTTATATATCAACCTCTTACATCGGCATTTAAATAATACAAAATATTTCGCTTCCAAACTTAAATACGACAAGATATATTATTTTTAATAAAAATACTATTTGAAGTTTAAATTTAACAATTTAAATATTGTAAATACGCAAAAATAAAATTTTGATTTATTTTTGTTTTTAAATCTTTTTTGGCTTTTCAACCTTTTTTTCTAAAATTTTTAATATTTATAACTGACTAACTAAGTTGAATTAAAAAGACGGTAAACGGATTTGATATTCCCAATTATGGCAGGTTGGATCTCTGTAGTTATCTCATAATTCTCAAAAAACTTGTTGACCTGTGAATGAATAACACAGGTCAACAAATTTTGGAAATTCATGAACTTTAAAAAGATCATGCTATCTTAGGGATTATCTATCTATTTTTCTTATCAAACTTAGTAAATCGGCTATACATGCTGATAAATTTTAGGAACAATGTAAAAACAAGAAAGAAACAAAACAAAGAGTATGTAAAGTAACCTTAAATCAGTTATCCTGTTAAATCCTTAAATAAATTTATTGATGATATATTGGGTAATATTTAGAGTGCCAAGATTATGGCATAATTTAAATGATTTAAAAACTTAATATACTTAGAAATTTTATTTCCCATTGAGATATTAATAACAGGACTTTAGGGGACTTTTATGTAAAATTGATTTTTTTTCTTTTGAGGGTATAAGATCGAAGCTGTCAATTTGGTCAAAAAGGCCATTATTTTGATATGGATGAACCTAAGGAGCCAACGGCTGAGGAATCTACGAAAAAAAGGATGTTCGCTGGAAAAGACCATCTTGGGGGTGTGTACATTTATATTTTCATAAATTTTTTCTGACAGTGACAAGTGATTAAAAAAATTTACTTTGTGCTTCAAACCCTGGTTAAATGATTTGTTTAACGTGTAATTGACCAAAGCATCCGTCTCCAATTCGACAATGAGAATTATTAGGTCGTGATAGCTTCTGAATTATATAAAAAAAAAGATTTTACTTACCATGTTATTTCATGTGATTTTTATTGTAATTTGCCATGGAAATCAAAAAACTAAATATAAAATTCAAAAATTATAATTTTACGATTGTTTGGGCATCCACGTTGATATATTTCGTAGTTTGTAACAATTTCCCTTTAAAAAAACATAGTAAATTATGGGTTTGTAAATTGACATAAAAAACATACATGCCTGCAATCTTTTCTTTTTCAGTGGTAAACATTCCGGTTCACGCTGGAGGTTATTCAAATTTGTGGATAGGCGTGTTTTTTTTTGAAAAGAAAAACGTGTTCAACCACTTTGAAGCTAATGAGTAGAGGCCTACTAAGGCAGCAGGCCCTAAACTATATGCCTAAAAAAACAGCCTATGCTTAAACCCCAAGTCGTCGGCGTGCTGCGAGAAAAAATTACTTTGATACAAAGTCATAAACATGTGCGGCGCCCCTCTATGAAAAAGATACGAGCGACATCAAAAATGCTTTTTTTTCTCTTTCTGACATTTTTAAAACATGGTTTATCACGCATCAGTAAAAGAATGCCTCGCCGCCTTATGTTCTTTATCCTTTCGAATTAATGGTTCCAATAAGTCATAATTACCGTTAACTTAGCATAAGATTTTTCGTCCTCTTTTTAAAAACTTATTTTACAAATTTGAAAGTGAAATTAAACCCTTTAGCTGTTGTCATCTTATGAAACGAGCGGAAAAATTTGGAGGAGATATAGATTATTCTGAAGACTTGCACGACCTGGAAAAGGCAGTTGCAAACTTTAGATGCGAAAACTATGAAATGCGGAAAAAGATTGCTACCAATGAGGAGATAATCGAAGAACGGAGTCAAGGTAATAAAGTATGAATAATTATAAATTGTACCTAAGGGAAGCACGCTTAAAATTTTTTGTTTATTTGTTGGTAAATTTATTAAACATTTTTTTTTAAAAATCATTATCAATAAATCGTAAAATAGCTATAAGCTACTAACTTTAAAGAATGAGGATCTCGACTACCTAGAGTAATACTTTAATGATAATGCTCAACATTTTGATAGCGTTGGACAGCTAAGGGCTCAGTTACAATTTATGGGATAGCAAAAAAAGATTTGGCTTGGCAATATTAGGGGGCAGCTTGAGTATTCGTAATTGTTAATAGTAAGTTTTATAAGGGTTAGGTTAGCCTTAGGGCATGGGGTTAGAGTTTCTGTTAGGATTAAATTAAGGTTAGGTTACCCTAATTTAACCCTAATATAACCCTACTAATTAAACCCTAACATTAACTCTAAACCTCGACTGTGCCCACATTAGCATCTGCCTTATCAGGCTATAAAAACACGTGCTTGTGATTTGAAAAAAAAATTAAATAAATTTTTTTTCAATAAAATCAGCTGTTTATTAATCGATAAACAGCCATTTTTTGAACTTTCAATGTCAAATATCTTTAAAACTAAAAGCGAGACGGAAACAACTGATTTTACTTAAAAAAAATACAAAATTAACTTTACACCTGTCCCAACATTTACTATTAGGAATACTTTATTGAAAAAATTCTTTATTTATTTATTATTTTTTCAAATTAGGCCTATAAATGCGGTTAAGATAAAATTATTGCAATACTTAATGTGTTTACATTATTTTTTATTTAATATTCAATTAATAAATGTTTGGCTTTGGAATATTAAGAAAAGCCTTGGGTTAACGCAAGATTTTTAATGCGTATGGCTCTAAGGTCTCGCTAGTTAATACAAGTGGCTAAAGTGTTGTAGTTTTATAAATCAATTTATTTTGTGAATAAATACTAAAAATTGCTGTTTATGCTTGTTCAAAAAAAAACTTCAAAATTATATCTTACTCAAAACTATAATTAAATGTTAGGTCTTCAGTTTCTTCAGCATGAACTCGGCAATATACGAAATCATATCCGTGACCTATTGACTCAAAACGATGATTTAGGAGAAAAAATTAAAAATTATAATTTAAACATTCTAAAAATCGAGAATAATATGGCCGTAAACGAAGCTCAAAAGATTAAAGGGACGGAGGATTTGGAAGCGCGAAAAATTGAGTATTTTGAAAAATCGAAAGAAGTTAGTATTCTTTGTGACGAGGTGAGGCGACTCGAACAAGAGTTGGTGCAAGATAAAGCAGGATATGGATCTGCATGCAATTTCCTTTATCATGAAAGATCAATCGCCTGGGGGCATGATGACCATTCTTTTACTATATAATCTCAAACGCATATAAAAATGTTATATAGAATAAAAAAAAAGTTTGTACATATATCAAATAAAATATTTACTTCAATTTCCATGGCGGATCTATATAAATAATAAATTGGCTATGTTAAGTGTTATTTTTGAACCTGTCTACCTCTTATAACGCCCGGCTTAATGGATTGTAATATCTTATAAATTAAATTCAATTATTGCACAATCTTAAGGGCGGGCAAATAACATCAAAAAATTTTTGAGAGTTATAAGCTAATCTGCCACCAAATTTGCTATCGGGTTTTTTGAATCCGTTTACCGTTTTTTCTACATAAACAAGTTTTGTCAGCTAAAAACATTTAAAAATTCTACAAAAATGCCAAAAAACAAAAAAATTAAAAAAAAAATAAAATTGATTTTTGAATAGTGTTTAATTTAAACTTCAAATTACATTTTTATAAAAAACCTAAAATATCGGTCGTAATTATTTGGACGCGATTTTATATTATTTAAATGCTGGTCTAATGTTTAGACTATAAAAATTTATACTATTGAGATGTTGAATATAAGTTACAACGGATCTTAATAAAAAATATTTCTAAATTTTTTCTATTTAGGGTGGGCTCGTCGTCGCAGAACCTGTAAAAAAGGTCATTTTTTGATATGGACAGATCTAAAAAGTCGAAGGTCAAAAAATTAGGAAAAACGGAAAATATATATGAGACAAGGTCATCCTAAGGATGCATGCTTTAATGTTTTCATAAACTTATTTATAGTAACATTATTATTTGTTTTGTGTAATAAATTTTTAGCAAAAGAATTAATGAATTTATATTTAGATTTTATCGTTTATAACAGATTTATATTTAAATTTTAACTTAACCATCATAATATATTTTTGGATTTTTGGCTGAACAAACATGACATGTATATATTATTTTGTTGTATAGAATCTTATTAAAAAATATTAGTAAATAAATAATTTAAACACAAATATCTTAGTTAATTTTCAAGTAAATTTTAAGTTGTATCCTAATGGCCTAGTAAGTTAACCAATCATTAGAATTATAAAAAAAAATCCTTTATTATTCTAAAATAGCACCTTATACGTTTAGGCATGTATTTTCTAATATTGTTGTGATAGGCCAACTCATGATTTGGGTTAAGCGTGGTACCTGCGATACATTTTTCGTATTTTCCTTCGTAAACAATATAGGACTGTCGGCAAAACTAACATTAAATTATTTTTAAGCTTCATAGATCTAAAAAAAACCTATAAAAAATTTTAAAAATTAGTTTCATGGTCTATATCATTTTATTACTACAATTTTTTATCCTGCCATAAACATTTAAAATTAAATTATTATGGCTGAAACCTTTGACCGTTACAGATTACACATTAAAACATCCATGTGTTCTTGTATAAATTAGTTTTTTTGAGTTTAAATAAATGATATTTTTTTAAAATATTCGAAATATTAAATCATTGCAAAAGTCAAAATTGAGGTATGGCAACCAACTAATAAATTATTTTACAAAATAAATAAACAGACAAAAAATACATTAGTATAAATAATGTAACTTTTAAATTTGACTTTTTAAGTCACAAAGTATGTGTCATTTGTCGGGCCAACGCCGAACTATATAATTAATAATTAAAGCAGTAGGAATATGCGAAAATTTGAGAAATACTGTGATTGGGTAAAGAGAATATTTTCCAAATTTAAGATAATTACAGGGAGGGTGTTTAAAGTGAAAAGTTTTTATTGATTTGAATGCAATGAATAATTATTTTAAATATTATAAAAAAGCACAAAGTATTAAGAAAAAAATTCAAATTATATTTACAAGCTATAAATTTATTTATTTTACAAATTATAGATAAATTTATATACAAATTTTCGTCAAGATAGCAATTAATTGTATAAAAGAACAAATTTTATGCCTTGACATTCGTTTATTTTAACGTTTTAATTCCTTTCCAGTCCCAAAGCCCAACTCTTAAATAAAATCTCTTGCTTAAACATAGTTTTAAATTGTTGTTTTTCCGTCTTTTTAATAGTCTAATTTTAAAATATTATTGTTGGCCAAACTTATTTGAGACAAAATGTCAAATTTTTTGATTTTAGGTAAAAAATATTGCACCTCAGATGATGTTTTATGCATTTTTAAAACTATAAATTTAATCTATTTATATTTACATGTTGCAACACACTACCTGCCGAAGATTTTTTAAATATTTATCAGCGCTGTGGGAGCATAATGTATAATAATTTAAATATTTACCACAGGACTTATAAAGGTATCATTGGTAGATTTGTATATTTTATTATCTATTCTCCACCGGTAGCCAAATCTTTCTGTTTCTAAAAATAATTATATCTTTTTTATGTAATTTGGTGTGATTACTGAATATAAAATTATTAAAAATTTATATTAATATATTAATTAAATATATAAATTTTAACATTTAATTTAAAATCAAAAAATTTAACAAATAAAAATGGATATTTTAGACCATTCTTACCTTCGTGCGCGTTAACGGTTTAAAAAAAATATAATTAATTTCTCTTAAAAAAGGTAATAGTTTATTGTTTAACTATTTTTAAATATATTCATGTTAAAATGTTATATGGCTATTATGGACATTTATATATATAGAGCGAACCCAAAAGGTAATTATTGAGACTATGGTTAATTATTTTTGAATTTTTAAAAGTAATAATTAAATTTTCAAATATTTTAAATTTAAAAAAAACGAATAAACTTTAAACGCGCCGCGCCCTTAGCTATGACAAATATTTTTTGACTGTATAAAAATAGTTAAAATGCTAGAGAATTTTTTTAATTTATATTTCACATTAATGATTGTATATAAAATAGAATATATAAAAGTGTATCAGACATAAAAAATATTGTTACTTTAAAATTATATTTTCAGGTAAAAATAATAAGTTTATTAATGCATTAGTAATAAAAAATTATATTTAAAGTTTAGCATTTTTAAATGTAGACAATTTGCAAATATATATTAAGTTTGTTAATAACACTGGACAACAAAAAAAACAACATAAACAATTTTTTGAGGGTTTTGCAGAGAATTTTCTTGCAATAACGATGCCGGGTTTAATTTTTTTCCAATGCCTCCAATTTTTTTTAAACCGCGTCCAAAGTTCAGAAAAAAATTTACAAAATTTCTTTAACTATTAATTTTCCAAAAAATCTATTGGCATATTCAGGTTCCTAAAAAATATATCTAAAAAAGGTTATTACCTATAATTATTAGTAACTTACTTTCAAGTTATTTTGAATCAAAAAACGGATTTTATGACAAAAACCACTAATTTTATGAAAATAAAAAAATAAAAAAAATAAATATTTTAAAAAAATTTAAACCGCTTACGTTAATAATGAATGTTTCCGTTATCTAAGTATATTTTTAAACTTTTGTTACTAGCCATAGGTTTTATGATATAGAAGCCCAAAATACCCCAAAAATTGAAAAATCTCAACTTTGACATTAAATAACTCAAAATCTGAGGCATTGGCTAAATTTCTAATTTCATATTCGTGATCAGTGCCAAAAACTTGACAAAAAACATAGTTGTCATAATTAATGTTTAGGGTCGTCCAAATTTTGTTGTCCAGTGTAATCATTTGAGTTTAAGTTGGTTACACGTGCCATACATACCTGAGTTAACGACAAAAAATTTCAATTGAAACGGATGAACGAATTCGCCTTTGTTGCTAAAAGAATACATAATAGGAATAATGCCTAAGTTAAATAACAAAAAAATTTAATGGGTTAACTATTTAAACCTGCATGGTTTTATACCAGGATAGAGCGAAGATTGCTTTGTATAACTGCAAATCATCTATATTTAAAAAATTAAATCAAGTTTTTATTAGGCTACGTTTTAAAATAAGGATCAAAATTGGTATAAAAATTTCATACTTAAAAATATTTACCTAAAACCTTTATAACATTATAAAAATATTTTATCCAATACGGAGTAGTTAAAAAAGGTCCCTAATTGAAGATACATTTTTGTATTAATTGTTGTATTGGGCTCTCAGTTAGGGCCGTGTCTTTTAAATGGATTGATTTTTTTTTAAAGAACTTTTTCTCTAATGTTCTATGATCGCCGATGCATTAATATAAAAAGTTGTGCGGTTAAAATTTAAAAAAAAATTAAATAATAAAGGCAGCCTAAACACAATACAGAAATTGAAAAGAGCATATTTATAAATTAAAACTGCATCAGGTGCATTATTAAGCACAGTTACAAAGTTAACAGCGTGATTATGTGGAACAGAATATATGTGATAAAGATTATTTCAGTGACCGAAATGCACATACTTGAGAATGAGCTAAATGGAAAGTATGGGATTACATGTAATTAATACATTTTTTTACCTTACCTATTTAAAAACTCAAGTAAGACGTTGTTTTTAATTTTGAACCTGACTGACAAACTTCATTTTAAATTTTAAAAAATTTATTTAATATATTTTATAATCATTTAATATAGTTTAACAAATTGCCCTATCTTTTAACTTTTCGTTGAAATAGATATTAAATAAAAATAAGTTATTAATTGACCATAATACAAAACATTAATTTTGCCAAAAATAAATATAAAGCATTCAAACGTAAATTATATACATCATTTAAAGTTAAAATAATATTTTTTAATTAAAATATATAAGACCATCTCTGTGGTGCAAAATAAAATGCAATCAAAAAGTAATATTGGCTCATTTTTCATTAACCATGAGAGTTATAAATATAATTTATTATGTAACAATTTATACAAAAAATCGCCTAAATAATCTCAAACAAAGGTTTTTTAACAATTATTGTATATTAGGAAACATAACTATAACTAACGCTGCAATAAATATTTGTTATTTATATTTTGTCTTTAGCTCTTTTGTACAACTGTGCAAATGAGGAGGCACGTTCAAAATTAATTCATTTTTAAAAATCAAAAAAAATTACTGAATACACATTTTTGCAAGTCGTCACTTTTCATTATAAGCATTAAAGCTTTAAGATTTAGGTTTTCAATAAATTAGAAAGAAAAATAAAATATTGAAAATTTATAATTAATATTATAAAAGTTTGCCACCTGAACTTTATATACTTTTATAAAAAAAACATTAAAAAATTTAAAATAAAAAACGCCAACAAGAGCAAAAAAAGGTAATTAATACGGATTAGCCCTAAAAGGCTTTTTAAAAAGGTCTATCAATTAAAGCAGTCCCTTATTTATTTGAATAATAAACTTTCTTAATAAGTTTTATTAAGATAAATTTTGTTAGTCTTGTATCACCACTATTAATTAATTAATTCTGTGCCCCTTTTGACAGTATATAAACATATTTACCGAAGTTTCTAGATATATACGTTAAATAATTAAATAAAATATTGTTATTAATGTAATTTTTTGCTAGGTTTGTAGTTGAATAATCCGGAAAAAATGAGTTTATTTAATTAATAAAAGTGATTAAAAGTTTAAATAAAATTAATAATTATCCCAATTTCTTATCGAATTTACAGCAAACATATATGAATCTATTAACACGTTTATTATTTTTTTTCCGATAAACAAGTTTAAAATATCAGCATATGAAACAATTTTAAATTTTAGAGAACTATATATTTTAGCCTTTTTAATTTACATTGACAAAATTAAAAAGTAAAAAAAATAATTAAGCGAAAAATAAAAAGTAAACAAAAGTGTTACTAATTTTGTTAATTCGCATTTTAAACAGTGACATTATTTTTAGCCTTTCATTTATTAATCAATACTTTTACACAATTTGTAAAGATGATTTTTTTATTAAAACAATGATAACTAAATTTTTAACACAAAAATTTATGCTAGGGTTTTTATTAAATATTTGTTACCATTTTGTAAAATAGACACTTGACATTTTTAGTTAAAATTTAATTGTTATGTTAACAACAAGTTAATCATTCATTCCTATGAAAAATTGAAGCAAATTAATTTGGTTTATTTTTAAAATGTTTGACTTTTTGATTTATAGATAACTGAAACATTTGATCAATATTTTTTTTAGTCTTCTGCATCTTCAAACTACTTTAAAAATTTTTTAAATCTAAAAACTTACAAAAAATACAATTAAAGTTAAGTATTAAATACAAAAACTTGCAATTTATTTAATTTTCAGTAACGAGGTGGCAAAAAGCTATTAAAGTTATTGAGTTTTACGATAAAGCAGGACAAAATATCGAAAAATTGGCAAAAACTAATTTATTCTTAAAATTTAATAAGTTAGAAACTATATAAGGAAGAGTAATTATGTTTAATTTGGTGTATAATTTTTTGAATCCTATACTTTAGATCCGGAAGGTATTTGGCAAAATGAGGTTTTTCCGGATGGTATATAACCCTTGAAATGTTTAAACGTGAGGCCCAACAGTTTGATTTTGAAGTTATAATGGCTTGAGATCCAGGGCAGGCCTTAAGATATTTTGAAATTTGATCATGCATGTGTTAAAACATTCAAAACATGTAACATCAATAAAAAATATTTGCTTCACATTTATATTAATATTTTAAAATGACAAATTCAGTAAACAAATTATTTTTTATACAAATAAAACTATTTTTTCCCCGTTCATTTTCGGGATAATAAAATATTAGTCAAAGATTTATTTCATATGATGGCATATTTAATGGTTTGCAGGTTAAATAATATAATTAACACTTACATAAATAATATTTTAAACATTGTTTTTTATTTTAAAAAATTTTAGCAATTTTGTGAGTTTATTGTTTGTAGTTTTTTCAATAATGTTTATTTCGTTGCAAGGAGCTTATTTATAATTATTTTCCCTTTTTATCCGTATTGTAGTGTTAAGTTGAATGCAGTTTTTTTATATATTAAAATACATATATTAACATTTTCCAAATTTTGACATGTCCTGGTCCTGTCTTGTATTTTTTGTGCGGTTACATAAAATTTATAATACGAAAATTACATTCTTCTAATAGATCTTAATTGTTAAAATTTAGTTTGGAAAATTAGAAAATACCCAAATTAATAAATAAAATTGCATACATAACTATCGCCGAAAGTTAAGACGTTCTTTGAGTAATAAATTGTCATATAATAAGGTGTCCCATTGTAGCTTTGGGCTATGTTCATTTTGTGATTACTTAAAGGTGGACTCATTCCTTGTTTGAGAAAAGAACTAATAATATTGTAATAAAATTAGCAAATTATAGCATAACACGTTTATGACCCCCCCCCCCCCCCCCCCCCTAAAAAACATTCCTATTTTTTTTTTAAATTTGAAAACTGAGGAGTGGTAGATATATAAAAAAGAGGAAGATATAAATAACTTAAATTATATAACAAAGTCTATAAGGCTCAAAAATCAAGGTAACATAACACAGGTCAACAAATTTTTGAATGTTAAAAGATAACTACAGAGATAAAAACTGCCATTTTAAGGATTTATATATCCGTTTATCGTTTTCAAATCAAACTTAGTTAGACAACTATAAACATCTAAATTTTTATAAAAAATATAAAAAAAACAAAGAGAAGAGTTAAATACCAAAATTAATTGATTTTTTTTGCATGATCACAACTACAACTAGTAAGTTCAAACTTTCAACTTTTTTTTATAATCAAACTTTCAGCTCCAACCATTAAAGATTAAATTCAAACTTCAGATTATATATTTTTTTTTAAATCAATAATATATCGTGTCGTATTAAAATTTGGATCGAAATATTTTTTTATTAATTAATTGCTGAAAAAGCTTGCTATGCTTGCTAAATTAATAAATTTATATCTAGTTATTTGTGATGGTCATTTTAGTTCAAAGATATTATTAACAAAAATTTTTTCTTTTTAGGGTGTATTGATATCTGTCATTCTGTATAAAAAGGCAATTTTGATATGAACGGATTTAAGGAGCTAAAGAAACTAAGAAAACGGAGTATGAGTAGAGGCTATTATGGGATGCATGCCTTTCTGTTTTCAAAAACTTATTTTTTGTGGCATTGATATTTGTTGACATGTGTAATAAGAGAAAAAAATATGCTTGTACCAAAACATATTTAAAATACCTGCAATTGCTAGGCAATTTTTTAAGGTTTTTACAGTTATTCTAAAAAATAAATTAATATTTTTAAAATGTGTAGCGTTCATTTTCATTGCTATGTGGTCAAACCGCCGTTGTATTTCAAGTGAATAACTTTCCTTAAGTTCTTGATTTTTTGTTAAAAATGCACAAAATGTTTTGAATTAACCCAATAATTACTTTTTTGCTTAATATTTGTGGAGAAAGAAAAATAATGCCAATATTATATTCTTGGTTCTTCAAAAATATTTTTTAACATAAGTTTGTTTACAAAAAAAGAGGCAACGATAAAATGGCAAAAATGAAAAAATTTTGACAGAATTAAAAAATATAATACATTTTGAACTAAAAAAAAGGTGAATGGCTTTAGCACCTATTTTAGGTGTAATTTGCGAATTTAACAAAATTTAATTTGTTTATAATAAAAACACTTTCAAAAAGATTTAAAATGATACGTTTTAATTAATAAAAGACGATACCATTTACTCGTGTCACAGTAAATTTAAAATAAAAGGAAAATTTTGCTACCTAAAATAAGGTGTTCTCTTTGCTCAAAAAAGACTTACATAAAACCTGATGTATTTTTTTTATATATAAATGAAACAGATTCTTAAATGTTTTTAAGTTTTAACTAACACTTAAGAATTTACATCTTTATTATTTTAAATAAATAATTGTCTTTTTTTATTGAAATTTTTTAAATAATTTTAAGTTATGCTTCTTTATGAAATTAAATTATTAAAGTCAAACTAATAGTGTATATTAATAATATATAATCTAGAGCAAATAATAGTTTCTGATAAAACATTAATGGTTTTTTATATGTCATGTTTTACATAAAAACCTTTTATAAAAAAACAAAGATCGTTTCAATGTGTCCTTATTAAAATAAAAAAAAATAAATACGAAAATTGTGATTCCCGCTATATAAATAAAATAAAACTAAAGGTATTAAAATAACTAAATTGATTATTAAACAGGTATTTTTGTATTTGCCTTAATTATTTTGAATAAAAAATTCAAATTTTGATGTGCAAAGAAAAACGGTAAAAAGATTTCAAAATTAATCAAGTTACAATTTTTTTTATATGTCATATATAAATATAAAATGAATATTGGTAAAAAAATATCTGCATTTCAGATATCTTTGTTTTATCCTATATTAAATAAGGAATAGAATTTCATTAAATAGGACAAAATTTTGACGAGCTTGCATCATTTACAAACAATCATTCTTGGTCAAGTTTTCGTATATGCCTCGGATTTTAAATTAATAGGGATTATAATTAAAATAAGTGTGGAAACAAAATTTAAAGAACGCAAAAAAAATAAACAAAACATATTAATAAGTAACTCATCTAAATTTTTTTAAATTTCGTTTATTTTATATTTTTGTTTTTCAAATTAGTGGTTTTTGTCATAAAATTTGCTTTTTATTCTTCTAGATAGCCTAACAAATCACATGCTAAATTATACGTAATTAACCTTTATAACATTTTTACAAGGAAATTAATTGCTATCAAATTTTTTGTTATTATTTTTGAAAATTATAGTTTTTTTAGAAATTTAGACATAAATTTAAGACATTAAAAACAAAACCCGATATTGTCATCGTGAAAAAATTATCTAAAAGTCATATATGATGTTTTCTTCTATTGCTTATCACTGTTGCTTACCTTTATTTAATATTAATTTGTAAACATTTAAAATCATAGTAGAAATATTGTTTTAATTCTTAAAAGGGCAATCCTATAATTTAATAAGGAATTTCAACCTATTTGTTGTAACCTCGGATGTAAGCATAACTTCCAATCCTTAACAAATCTAAAAAATTGTAATTTATCTAAAAATTAGTTTTTCAAGAGCCCGTTTGGTGTAAGTTTGATACTCCCGTCATTTAATTATAACACTCAATTTAACTACAAAGGCTTGTGGCTATATTTTTGAAGGGAAAAAAACTAAGTGCCTTTTTTGCTGGGGAGCGTTCGATTTCATATCATTTTTTTCTTCATATTTTTAAAAATATTTAATTTTTCTAAATTTTTAGGAAACTTTTTCTTTCAAAAAAAATTTTAAATGCTAACAATAAAGTTGGCAACTTATTATTAAAAGGCATTTACAGTCAAGAAGTAAAATTTGAATTTTAAAGTTACTAGTTCTTAACATATCCTAATAAGAACACAGAACATTAATTTTTATTTTTATATCAAGCCACAACAAGAGTTGTCAAAGGAAAAAACTCGGTAATACTTTTAGGTCAAATGGTCAAGCATTGTAAGCTGGGGTGAGCCCCTAATCTAGGCCCGATTCTAGTTCCATTTGGGGGGGGGGGGGGGGGGCAAAAAAAACTCGTGGGGGGCAGAAAAAATTTTTTTGCCACCTTCGGCGGCAAAATTGGCCGTGACCTTCGGTCACGGCAATATACATGTTTTCACTAATATCAATTGCTTAAAAAGATATGAGATTTGGAAATTGATTTTAAATATTTTATCATTTGGTATCAATGCGCATGAAAATCAAAAATATGATATATATGAATGATAAAAATAAATTATATAAAACTTTGGTAAAAAATGAATAGAAAATAAGATTGATTGTAATAAAAACAAATTGTTTAGGTATGCTAATTTGGAAGAATATATATGAAAAACACTGGTTATATATATTTAGTTATAATTATTAGGGTAAAAAATTAAATAAAACATGAACATAAACGTTAAATGCGCATGAAAAAATTGCAACCATGTCTTAAATAGTAAATAGTTAGCTAATTTTGAGCAGTGTTTTTTATTATCTAACAATTTTATGCTAGAAGTTGTTTTGATTAAATTATAGAATTAATCAAAATTCAACGCCCCGGTTGATGATTTTTCGTGTCCTAGAAGAACCAAATCACCTTTACGCAGGTCACTACTTGCCAGCCTACTAAAAGTTATTACCCTTCTTAATGAAGAAAATGTGGCCTCATAACCCAACGTTGAAGAGCCAATTAACAAACTTATAGGAAAAATGTTAATAGATTAGAAAACGCATCTTTGTAATCATATAAAAATTTAACAAAATCTATAGTAACACATTCTTTGTAACTATGTTTCTTATTAAAAATTTTTGGCTACGTCAATTTCTTTAGATAATAATTTTTATCAATATTAATTAATTTTAAAAAAGACTTTAATTTATTTATGTCTATAATAAAGGTTAATCAAATTTATAAAGGAAATCTAAAGATTTTAAATAACTATTATCGGTAAAAAATCTATTATCAAAATATAAATAAATCAATAATATATAAAATAAATACTTTTATGTTCATTCTTAATATTTAAAATATTTTCAAACTTATGAATAATAAATAAAAATCAGAAAAATATTTAGGTTTAATTTTTTATCCATAGATAAATTATAGTCATTTAAAAAAGTATTAGTATCAAAACAATTTTTGAATAAATCTTCAAATGTATTTTTATTTCTTATTTGTTTAATTTCGAACAAACAATGAATGGTGTATTAAATCAGAAGTTTTAGAAATATAAATCGTTCTGCATTAAATTTGATCTATAAATATTTTTAATAAATAAAATAATTTTTCAATAATACAAAAAAATAAATAGATGATTATAAATATGGTCAAAAAACCCCGATTCGGCCCTGTGACCTAAAGATATAAAAGGTGTTTTATTTTTAATTTTTAAATATGTATTAAATATTTGTGTAATTTAAAAAAAAAACAATGGGCAGGTAGTGACCACATCACCAATGGGGCAACAGCCGGGGTATGGTCCTGCATTCACAAACTACCTTGATTGCATCATGTTGAAAAAATTTATAGAAAAAAAATTACCAAAAAAATTTTCCCTTCACTTAAAATTTCAAGACAATACAACAAGATGCAATCGGTGGTTAAAGCAGTGAATATACGGAACATGGTGTCCAGCTGTTTTGCTTAGAAATACTTAAAAACCACCTTTTCCCCGGGGCATTACGTTCGCCCCATCGTAGCATTGAGCGATCAGGTTCTTTCGTTATAGATTATATTCTAACAAAAGATTGATGACAAGTGAGAAAATTTCTTAGGCATCAGATTTATGAATTGCTTTCACAAATATACAGCTTTCTATAAAATCAAATTTTTCTATATATTTCCCTGTTAGTTTGATTTCTCTTGCGGATGAGAAGTATTAATGAATAAAAACACTATTAAAAAAGGTAATTATTTTTAAGATAATATTTATTAGATATTTATGACGGAGCAAATTTAATTATATTATGTGGAAGAAATAAAATTACTATGTATTTTTGGAAGGGCAAATTCAAATTTTTTTTTTTTTTGGGGGGGGGGCAAACAAAAAATTACTATGTATTTTTTTGTTGGGGGGGGGGAGGCAAACTCAATTGTTTTTTTTGGGGGGGGGGAGGCAAATTAAATTGTTTTTTGGGGGCAGTGCCCCCCCCCCAAAAAAGGGGTCTAGAATCCTGCCCTAATCTAAACTCAGACGTACGCTATTTGATAAGAATTAAAAACCTATATATTAATGAATTATAGGCGCCAGAATAAAACTTTAAAACTTTTATTCAGAATCATATAGGGCTTTAGGGATAGAAAACAAGGTTGTCATTGACAAATTTTTTTTATTTTTCTAAATCTCCGATTTAAGAAAAACGAATGTAATTGAAAAATTAAAAAGCTAATTAAGTGATGGGGCGTAAACGTCAATTAAACTTATATTAATAGCAAAAAATTACGCTTACCGACAACTATATAATTAGCATATTAAGAAAATTATAAAATTCTTTAACGTTTTATTTAATAATTTATATATATTTTAAAATTGGGCTTATACAAACTTACGTTTAGCGAATTGTAATATTTTTTGGACTATATGTGAGAATAAGACATTGTAATGTTTATTTATTTTATTGTATTTTTAGCTTCAAAAAACACAAACCCGGTTGACATTCTTCCAAGAGAAAAAAGCTTTCTAGATTAATCCAATATTTGGCATAAAACCTACAATAAACGGGAATATGCGGGGAATAGCACGCTCGAAAATCGGCTTCCGATCCGTATGGCCTTGTAATTATATCCTTGCTCAAGAGCCTATAAAATAGCAGGACTAATTCCTCAGCATAACAATTATAACTTTGGTGTCGGTGTTAAAATTATGCTCATAATTAAAAATATTAATTCATTAGTAAAATTACTAACTTTACATATATAATTCTTTTTTATGAAAACATAAAAATTTTCGCAGAGTTTTTATATTTAAGAGGACAATTAAAAAATGACTTATAAAGATAAAAAAAACTTTCAGGACCTTATATTTATTTTACGTCGCTTATAATTATTTTTGTAAAAATATATTTTGATATTGAAAATAAATATATTAAAACTTTTAATTAAAATATTTTGTCAAAATTAGTGTTTTAAAATTTAAAATGTCTTGTTTCAAAATGATAATTATGTTCGCGTCGTATGAATTTAAAGCAATTATGGCTCTAAAACTGCTTTGGACGTATTACAAAATAAAAAAATATTTTACAAATCATAATGCGAATTCCTGTTTTTGTGGAATATAAGTTGATAATATTGTATTAAAAACTTTAAAGTAAAATTAAAAAAAAATGAAAACTAAAATTCAATTCTAATATTATTCATACATCCGATACTAAGTGATAAAACATTTGAACTGTACTTTAAACTCTAACCCTGATAAAAACCAAAATTTCGATTTACAGATTTATTTTGTCTGCAACTATAAAAATAAAAGGTAGACTAATAAAATGTATACATTTCAAACAAAAACATGAATTTTTTTTGATACAAAAATACATTAAGAAAATTAAAAATATAATAATCAATTTTTAATTATTAGTTTATTCTCTAAAAATCCAAGTTTAATCGAGCTCTCACACCATTTTATTGTATCAAATTTTACAAAAAACACTTTTGTGTTATCTTATCTCTCCATATTCAAATACAAAATACATAGAATTGGGAAACGGCTAAACATTTTTATTACTTGAACTCAAACCTTTGTTTGTATAAAATATTAGCGTCGCTATATTTGTTATAGTCTTTGTAAGGAAACTGAAGTTTAAAGAACCTTAATGGTACAACAAATAATTTTAAAATTATAAGAATTTCTTAAATAATAAATTAGTTTATTAACCCGTAATTGCCGGAATAGATTTTTTTTAATGAGTAATTAGGTGTGGTTACCATTTTTATTTTTTTGAAAAATTACAAAAACAATATCGCATCAACGAACTAGCTGCATTTTTAGTAGCATTTGTAATTTTTATGATTCTAAGTCAAGTGAATGATATGAGTAGCGTAATCATGGCTAAAAATATATAATACGCGTATAAAATTTTACCATATGCATAATCTTATTGGACGAGCATCCCTTAAAGAATTTAAATATATAAATGGAAAAGTTTGGCGATTAAACTTCCCTATGGGTCACTATCGGACCTTTAAGCTACATACGTCCAAACTTAAGGCTATTTATATCTACAACAAAAACAAATAATTTTTAACAATTGTCTCAATAGTGTAAGAAAAAAGTTAAATTGATTTAATTTATATATTGAAAATGTTTACAGGATTGATCGCGCATCCGCATTAAATGTTTGACACCATGTTTGAAATAATGGAATTGTTTTCGACAAATAAAGGTTCTGTCCAAATTTGATAGCAAAGCGAATAAATTATCTCAAAAATCATTTGCAGATGTAAAAGTACATGTTTCAATTATCTATACGATTGTACAACAAGGGATAAATAAAATTTTATAAAAAAAAAATAGCTTTTATCAAAAGGTGGTGCCTTTTTGGCTCTCCCACTCCTCTTGCCTAGTCAGGTAACTGATTGACTATAGTTAGATTTCAGCACATTTTTCTAAGAGCGTTTGGATGTCGACTAACAGCTCATTAATGAAGTATTAACAAGTGTTGTAAACTAATTAAAACTCTTATATTAAAGTCAAACATTAATAATTGCGGAAAGCACTACATTAAGCTTAGCCAATTCTTATAATTTTTCCATCGCAAGCTTACAAAATTTGTAAAAACACGTTACATTGAATTTAATTAGATTAAAAATAAGGCGAGGTCAGAAGCTTGGACATTGACAGTTATTTTAATTTTACTTCTCAACGTTTCGCTCAAATATTAGAAACATCAGGGAATCATTGAATAAGCGTGCCGTTATGTTGGATATTTGAGAAAGGAAAAACATGAAATTTTTTTAATGAGTGCATTAACATTTAACAATACTTTGGTTGTTCACCTGTGATATATACTAGGAAAAATGATTTGCACGTTAAGGAACGTATTTTATTTCTTAGCCAAAGCTTATAATGTTGCCCTATATTAAGTTATTCTGTCATAGAGTTTAATAATTCTTATATATGATTATGATTATAAAAAATAATACACTGAAGCTTAACCATTTTATAGTTTTTATTTTAAATTTCTTAGATTTCAGTCGTTTAAAAGTAGGATAAATAATTTGTTTACATAAATGACCGACCTCACAAATATATGAATATAACGCTTAGCAGGAAAAATTTAATTTGCCCTATGTCTAAATGATTTAAAATATAACACTTATATATCTTGTCGATAACACGAAAAAAATATGGATGAACTCAGGTACCATTTATGGCAAGTTTATGTGTAAACTTTTTATGGCTGATATGTCTCAAATTTATAGTCAATGGATAATGAATAAAATTTTTAGAGTATGGGCCATTTTATAATAAAACCTATAAGTTAAAACAAAAGTCATTATTTAAATGGGCTAATACAACATTATTAACAAATATATGTCAGAAACGTAAATTTTATGAAAACATATAAGAATGCATCAACAGCCATGATGGCCCAATCTAATTTATTTTGGTTTTTCTTAGTTTCTTCTTTCTTTGACTCCTTAGATCCGTCTATGGCAAAAAATGGCCTGTATTGACCAAATTGATCTAAAATATACCCTAAAAAGAAAAAATTTTAAAACTTTTGTTTGCATAAAAATCCCTCGTAACTTATATTTATAATCACAAATAATGAGAAAATTTTATTAAATCAGGCTCTTACATCGGCATTTAAGTAATACAAAATATTTTGCATCATTTAAATACGACACAATATATTTTCGATTTTTAACAAAAAAATTATTCGAAATTTGAATTTAACTGTTTAACTATTTTGAATTTATAAAAAAATCTTTAATTTTTATTTGTTTTTGAATCTTTTTTATTTCTTGACCTTTTTTTTAAAAAATTTTCAATGTTTATATCTGACCAACTAATGTTGATTAGGAAAAACGGTAAAAGGATATGATATTCCCTATGAGGGCAAGTTTGATCTTTGTAGTTAACTCATAACTCTCAAAAAATTGTTGACCTGTGTAATGTAAAGGTAACTTTTCTTATCTAAAATATTATGCGGTTCATAAAACCCACTCAGTTTAAGATAATTGACAGTAAATTGCCATCAATTTCAAGTAAAAAGCTTTTTAGGCCTTTTTGAAATCTAAATAATTTCATATACTTTATAAAAATCCATAAGTTTGAGAAATAATTTTTAAACTTTTGAACCAAAATAAAATAATGGAAATTCTGGGAAAAACACTGATCCCAAAGTAATCGAAAAAAATATAATAAAAAATTGTTAATATTTTTTTTTTGTTATCCACTATAATCCGAGAGATAGTTTTATCTTACCCTTGTAGCACTGAGCAATAACAAAAAAGTGCAAAAGCGCCGGGAAAAAACTAAACAAAACTTAATATACTTTTGTGCTTTACAAACTTTAATTTGATTGTTGTATCTTTTATAAGTAACTTTTTTCAAAATAATTATACATGTATGGATAAAAAAAAGCTAAAATTATTATACTAAATTATTGCCATATACGAAGACAAATCAAAGTTATAATATATAAACTAAATAATATTTTATTCTGATTTTTTTAAGTAGTAAAAACCTTTAAACCTATAACCGATTTAAAAATGGTCATATTACGGTTTATAGAACAAACATAGAGTTTTAAAAGGCTGCGGTCCTTGGGGCCCATCGTTTGTTGTAATCGACCAGAGTTTTTCGCAATTTGAGAAGAAAGCGATCAATTATCTCTTTTTCGAGTCCAAGGGTACAAGCAACGGTAAGGTAAGCTTTGCATGAAGGATATTGGGTAATGTGTGATCCCCAACCAAAAAAAGGGTGACCTTCAATTGTTTTAACGCTAGCTTCACCTGTAAGAACGACTCTAAAAAATTAATTGTGTATCTTCACTAAATTTCAAGGTAAATTATTTAATATGATACGTGTGAATAAACCGATCTTAGAACAATTAAAAATATTTTATTATAATTTTCGATTCATTGCCAGTAAATCTTGTAATAAATAAATCTAGGATATTATAAAAATGTTCGGGCCAGTAAATTAAAACTAATTTATCGCTGCTTGAAACAACATTTTTTCCTTAAACAAATATCAATCTTAGGATGCCTTAATAAGTAAATATCTATAAAGTATAGATTTTTAATACAACTATGCCGTAAAAATAAAAGAAAAAACCTGGCTCCGGTAACGTTTCGTTTAAATAACATAGATCCAATTTCGGACACGTCCGAGTTCACCTTATAAAACGAATCTAACGTCATAGCTAAAATAAAAAAAAATAATTTAATAAATTGAGAAAAAAAAATATTAAGGTATTGAAAAATTTCTTCATTTTTAATCTTCTATACATATATTGTCCTTACTTTTTTTAATAATTGTAAAAAATTTTATACATTATCACTTTATAATTATTATATAACAATTCATATTATATTTTTAAAAAATTTCAAACGAAACCATAAAATATTTTCAAATTTATCAGTTATTTTGACCACCATTTATTTTTGCCTTATTTAATTGTTGATTGAGCTGTGGAAATCTCTTGTCTATTAATATTTTTATTATGCCAAAAACCTGCATGATATTAACTAAAAAAAACTATGTGATAGCATATTTAATAAGGTTTGTAACAATTAATTTAATATATATTGGTAAAAATATGAAAGTTTTATAAATACAAATATATAATTTAATCTAAATTAAAAAAATAAATCTTGTAATAAATTATGCATTATTTAATTTAGTAAGGAATCAATTGTAAAAAATTACCTATAGAGATTGGGTTATGTGGCGTTTCCAAAACTCTTTCGCCCACCTCAGAGGCATACTCTGAAAGTCGTGATTTAAGATAGACAAAATTAAGGGCCTGTTCATCCAACAAAGCTTTGTAGCGTGATTTTCCCATTGATAAAAGCGTTATAAAAAGGTCCATGCTAGGAGTAATTGAAGCTCGGCCTATATATAGCAGATAACAAGATTTTAGAGCTCAAAAAATTGGTTTAAATGCAAGAAAATTTATAATTTATTAATTATGGTTGTGTCAAGCTGTAAAAAACCCCATAACTAAAAAATCACATGTATAAAATAATTTTTTTTACACAGGTCTATAAAAATATCAGAAAAAAGTTATTTAGTTAAATAGCACATCAACAAATATTTATGTCAGAAATGAGATTATTATGAAAACATAAAAGAATGCATCCCCATGATAACCTAATCTCATATATGTTTTTTGTTTTTCTTAGTTTCTTCCGTCTTTGGCTCTTTAGATCCGTCTATAACAAAAAATGGCCTTTTGACCAAATTGACAGATTTAAATATACCCTATAAAGAAAAAATAAAAAAATCTTTCTTGCATATTATAATTCCTTGTAACTTATATTTTTAATCAAATCACAAATAATGGAAAAAAAATTTTATTAATATATCAAGCTCTTACATCGGCATTTAGATAATAAAATATTTCGCGTCCAAACTTAAATACGACGCATATATTATCGGTTTTTAATGAAAATATTATTTGAGGTTTAAATTTAACAGTTTAACTATTGTAAATATGCAAAAATAAAATTTCAATTTATTTTTGTTTTTGAATTTTGTTGGTTTTTTAACCTTTTTTTCTAAAATATTTAATGTTTATAACTGACCAACTAAGTTTGATTAGGAAAAACGGTAAACGGATTTGATATTCCCTAAGATGGCAGGTTTGATCTCTGTAGTTAACTCATAACTCTCAAAAAATTGTTGACCTGTGTTACATACTAATTTTAAATCTATTTTACATTCAAAATTTAAAATGCTCTACGTGACATTCCGCGACCTTGAAGTCAAAACTTAAAAAATATAAAAAAAAATTTATAAAAAGGTATAATACTTAATTTATTCAAATTAACTTTTTTGTGAAAAAAAATCAGGACCAAAAGAACATAACTTAATTTTTTTTATTTAACGGTAAATTAAAATTTTGTTAATTTTGTTATACAGAATTATGCGTCATTAATAAAAATTTTATGATATATTTGCAGCGGAAAAATATAGTTGTTTATAAGGTGAAATAAGACAAAATCTGAGGACAGACTAACTTTTCTGTCTTGTTATAGATTCCTTGTCTAACAAAATTTGATTTGAGTTTGTTCAAGGAGGTTAAAAAAATTCACTGATCAAAATATTTTTATTAAAACAGTCGAAACACCTGGATAAACATGTGCCAAACGATCACAAAATCCTGGTTCTTTTGCGTTTTGTTTGTCATTATTCAGAGATTTAGCATTATTATTGTTGTTTTCCTTATTATTATGCATGCCAATATCTTTGTGAGTAGCTTGAAAGTCAATAGCAATGCTCCCTCCAACCGGCACCATAAAATTTTTATCACAGCTTTGTATTAAGCAGTCTATTCTAGCACCCTTGTTGATAGCTTTCCTAAAATGTAGATATAAAAAACCAATATCTTTAGTAATAAATAACACAGGTCTGAAAAAATTATAGATGTTGTTTTATAAGATTGATTTAAAGAGTTGTTAATTTAATTTTAATAGACAGGTGGGCTCGTATATCGGTATTCATGTATTTATACCTGTTACCTTTAAATCGGTCTTAATTAACATGATTAAAAATTGATTATTTTGTATCTGGCCGTGTAGGTAGTTTTTACTTTGGTTATAATTAAATATAGCACAAGTTAACAAATTTTTTAGAGTTAGAAGCTAACTATGGAGATCAAACCTGCCACTGGGATTTTCAAGTCCGTTTATCGTTTTTACTAAGCAAACTTAGTTAGTCAGCTATAAACATTGAAAATTTTTAAAAAAATGCCAAAAAAACAAAAAAGATTCAAAAACAAAAAAAAATGAAATTTGCTTTTTGCATATTACAACAGTTAAACTATTAAATTCAAACTTTAAATAAAACTCTTATAAAAAAACCGATAATAAATCGTGTCGTGTTTAAGTTTGGACGCGACATATTTTGTATTATCTAAACGCTGATGTAAGAACTTTATATACAAAAAAATTTTTTTATTATTATTTGATATGATAAATGTAAGTTACAAGGAATTTTTATATGATATAAAGATTCTTAAATTCTTTTTTTTAGGGTAGTCTTGATCTGCCAATTTGGTCAAAAAAGGCCATTTTTTTGATATGGACGGATGTAAGGAGACAAGGCCGGAAGAAACTTCAAAACGAAATATATGTATAGGGTAAGGCCCTCATGGGGATAAATTCTTTTATATTTTCTTAAAATTCACGGTTGCGTCATTGATATATGTTGACCTGTGTAGGTTGATTAATTATGCATAAAAGAGTTTTTACATGACCTCTTGTACCTCCCTTATATAAAAAGATTTAAACTCTATTTGATTTTTCAACCTATTACAAAATAAAATTATTTCACTTAAGTTTATGAACTATAGTTGATAGTTAAATTAAATTACTTATTTATTGTGTCACAAGACCTATAAGCTGGCCTTTGTAAAAATTAAACTATGACTTTTGAAATGTTATTTATGTACATAGTTAAATAGAAATTAATGATCAAACACATAGTTGAATTGTACACTTATAAAAAATTTAATTAGGTTATTGCTAATAATTAAAAAAAAATAACGGTAACTTTACTAAGTTATCGTTTTTGCCCATCTTTGTTATTAAGTATCTCCGGCTACAACATTTACATTAGGTAGTAAAAATATTTTGCATAGCAATCTTAAAAAGGCATGTTTTTTTTTTGGATTGAAACCAAATTAAAATGTTTGATATTAACAGTTTGTTTATGGAAGAAACATTTAAATTTCATTTGTTTTTCAAATTTTTTGTAATTTTGTTTGTAGCAGGCTTACAAAGTAGAAAAAGAATTAAGGTATTAAAAGCCCAAATAAAAGTAGCCTTAGTCTGTACTTTAATATCTATGTAGTATAAAATAAACCTATATCTTCTTTTGTTAAATAAATTATCCCAATAACCCTAATTAAAAAGTCATTAACTGTATCGTTTGCATAAGAAATAAACTATTGAAGCCGTAAGCATTATTAACAATGTGCGGAATGTTGTATTCTTTACACAGGCTTCCAATTAAAAACAATTGATCACTTCCTCGTGGGGCAAAACATGACGTGGTTGAAATTATGCAAGCCAAAGCGGAACAGGATTTCTTGGCGTTGGGTTCACCACTTTCAACATTATTCAGAGCATCAGTGTTTGCAAATTCAATGATTTTGGATTTTAAAGAATTTATATCAGTAGTTATTTCGTCGCCCTTGAGTTTGCCATCAATTATAACAGGAATAAAGCCTTTTTATAATATTTTTTAAATATATGTACATAGCACATTTGATAATTATAAATATAAGTGATCATCATATGTTTTAAATTTTTAACATTACAAATTAGTACCGTTTTATCGTGCCGAGGTATTTTAATATTTTAATAAATAGACTTAATATTCAAGCCAATATTTAATGCAAAAATTTATCACACAATCTTGACGAATAAACATTATATTAAAATAAAACATTCTAATTAATATATTTAATATTTCTTTCTCGATCCCAATAAAGTTTAATTTAGTTGGACCATATAAAAATATAAATATTTTTATAATCCAACTAAACTAAATTATATATCCTATAACACAACGTTGTTAAATTTTTCACACTTCCATAATTAATACAAAATATATTACATTAAATTATCTCTAAATTAAATGATCATTTAATTGTATCGTGTTTTTAGAAAAACATTTTATGAGGGATTCATATAATAATATAAAATTCAAAATTATTTTAGGCTACTATATATTTTAATAAAAAAAAATACTTCATGTCATTTTCAAACAATAAAAACATTTTATATACTTAATATGTAAAATTATTATAAAAGAATACCTAGAAAATCAGTTTATATTGATATTGAAATATCATAATTGTTAACATTGAAATTAAGAGTGGGCACATATGGACCCTTATAAAACTTTAAATTTATAAACGAGGTTTGTTATTAGACATAGACCAAATTTCAAATACTAAATTACTAATTTTGATTGTTATGTAATTTAAAAAAAGTCACAACCATTTGGCCCTTAATATATAATTTTTTTAAAAATTAGAATTCAAGATGTGCTGGGGTCTCTATGGACCACACAGTGCTAATTGTGGGTTAATGATAGTAATACATAATTTGGCTCAAGATAAAAAAACCATTTTTCCTCTTTTTGGCCCTCAATTATTTTGTGATTATTTAACTTAGAAGAAAAAAATGGGGAGGGAGGGGGAGGGGAGGGTGTATAATTGGTGAAGCTGCAGGTTTAAAAACGAACTGACGGCTTCCTTCTTCCACCCCTCCACTAAGCCTATATTTTAGCTTGTATCCACAATTAATATGCAAATTTTCAAATATCAAACTTTTTTGAAAAAACTATATGGAATTAAATTACATGCAAATGTGGGATGACAACAAGATGTATGAGAAATATATTAGCTGCACATTTTTACAAAATTTAAACTAAATTAACAATTTAGGTATAAATTTTTATCATTAGATAACAAACCTAGGTTTACCCTGAGAAATTATCATATCTACAAAAGACTATTAATCTTTAAAATGTTCATATAAAGTTAAAAAAGAGTAGGGCTTGTTCTATTGCCAATTGATTTATATAAGAAGTGGGGCAAGAACTTATATACCCCTGGATTTTCTAAAAAAAATGACCAAAAATAATGATACAATGTTTTTGTTATTTGAAAATAAATAATCTAAATTATCACCTGCAGAAAGTATGCATTTAAAGCATGACTTTTGATCAATCCTTAAAAATATAACAAATTTAGCTGCAGGAGCCTGTTGTTTTAGAGTAAGCAAACATAACATTAAACCCATACCAGTTGCAACAGGTAACACCATGCATGTTTTGCATTTAAAATCTAGAAATAATCAGATCATATACATTTATTCACTTGATACCTCCAGCATATCTTTGATAAGCATGTTTGTTAGCTTACACAAATAACTTGAGCCAATAGCTTTGGGTTGAATATCATTTAAATTTCCAGATCTTCCTATACCATGCCCCATACTATACATAAGTAATAAAAAATCTACAAAAAATGACGTCTAGCAACTATATTTGAGTAAAATCTTGATTCTCGTTCCCCAATCGGACATGTATTGATAAAATTGTTTGAATCTAAAAAAGAGATTTTTGACAAAAAATATTTAATTTGCTTTTCAGACCATGATTTTGGGGGAATTTTTTTCTAAAAATATATGAAATAAAGATCTATACATGTTTTAACAGTATATCTATGTTGCTATTTAAAGCCCTTTCGTTTTCTTGAATTTGCTGGATATAATTTGCAGGTATAAGTGGTTGAAAATTATTTAAATCCATGAACAAATGATTTAAGCTGTTTTTTATAAATATGTCCTGTGTGTAAAAAAAAATTATTTAAAAAAAATTAATCACAATTTTAAAAATTATCTGCACTTTTTTTATAAAAGTTAACGTCTCTTTGTACAGATTTTGTGCCAGTATTAGTGCTTAAAAAATTTTATATTATTTAAAATTATTGTATATTTTATATAATTTAAAACTAGGTAATAATTATAATACTTGCTTGCGCCATTTATTTTAAAGCAAAAACATTTTAATATTTTTAATTACCTATGAAGCAAAATAACGCATTAACTTTAATTATATCCTAAACCCGCAAGGATATATGAGAACCACCACTTTACATTTTATATTATGTGACTTTTTTATATATGATAAATAATACTATACTACTAATTAAAAATTAATCAAAGTCTAATAATTTGTTTGGTAAATAAAATTTTGGTCCATATGGTCGTCACACTGTCAATTTAAATGGTGGTCAAGTTATTGCCTTAATATCAATTAGAATAACGCCGCTCTCTCCAAAATATTATAGGCTACTTTATAACCTGGCAAAAGATCAGAATCATTCACCTGATAAAACAATGCCCCTCTTGCCCTACATTTCTTGAAAAAAATGGCATACCCGTAAGGGCTTAGTCTCTTTTAGCCCTATCGGGTATTAGACGATCATTTAACCTATACCACGAGCAAAAGAATTTTTGGCCACCAAAACGACAATATTTTATTATATTTAAAAACTGAGACTGATCAGAAAGCCCCAAAATATCAGTTAACAATCATAATTTATTTAAATTTATCCATGCAAATATAAGCAATTAAATTTATGCGAAGCAAATGAAAAAAGAAACAAACAAGTGTGACAATAATTAATGATTTACAACACAGACAGTGGTGCCTTAATGTAACTTACTAAAAAATCAGTCACCTAGTTTTTAACTAACTTTTAATGTTTTAAATAATTAGTATATAATATGTTGTAATGTAATTAAGAGTGATAATTTAGTTTTATTGACACAATATTAAGTTATTAGGTGAATAATCAAAAATATTTTCATAATTTTATAAACCGCGAATGTTAGTATAAGAAATCATACGCAAATGTTTAATTTCAAGAATTTTATGATTTTTGTTTTATTATTTTATAGAGAAATACGCTCTCTTTAATTGTAAACTAATATTATTATTAATGAAATGGAAGTTTTATTTAACACAAAGTAGAAAAAAATCTAAAAAAATGAATTTTTTTATTTTACATATTGCATTAAATAAATCATGTCAATATCAAAATTATTGATCAAATCGTGTCGTCAGAACATATTTAAAGAGTTGTTTATAAAAAAATATATTTTGATATAAAAAATTATTTTTGGCTATTATTTATCTAAAACTAGATATTTATAAAGGGATAATAAACAATTTATATCTATCATATAATTCAAGCATTTTATATATTTATGTTGATGCGTCCAAAATTAAATTTAAAAATTTTATTATTTTTTTAATTTTTTTTTGTTTTTTCAGACAACCTTGGGGTATGTTTTTCAAATAGTTGCGTCCAAGGTTCAAATTTTAAAAAAAATTTAAATTTATTAGCAAAATTAATTGAACGCAACCACTTTAAGACAAAAATTAAAAAAATAATAAAATATATAAGTTTAACCTTGGACGCATCGTTATATTTTTAAATTTTTAAGACGCCTTGACAGACTCAACCCACTTTTTGTTAATAAAATCAAATATTTAGATAAAATTTTAAATTTAACCTTGGACGTATCCACTTCACACTACTCATGGTTGTCAAAAGAACATTAAATTTAAAAATACAAAATTTTTAAATTTAACGTTGGACGTAATGATAATACATTCAGTTTAGACACTTTGGCAAACCCATCCCACTTGAATTTGTCAATAAAATCAAATTTTCAAAAAATGATTATTTTTTTTATTTCTTGCACGCAACCACTTTAAGACACACGAACTATGGACTAAAACTTAAAATTATTAAAAAATTTTTAAATTAACCTTGAAAGCTAAACCCCTGGCTAATAAATTATAAATTTTTAAAAATAAAAAAAATATATATTTTTCAGCTTAGACACATTAATTTATTATTAATTATTTCAAATTTCTAAAATAATTTTAAGGCTACTTTTTTTAATATTACATTCCCGAAACAACTAGGTCCAATTGAATTAATGAAACACTAATATAAAAAAATCACTTTATAAATAGTAGTACAAGGAACAATAAATTTCACACAACAAAGCTTATGTACTACAAAATCTTATGCATGAACTTATATTTTTTGGGTAAAGAGAATTGAAATTGCTATGCGGCAACGTTCATACCTAGGCATTAGGCGATTGTCAATACCATAATATCCATCGAACGCTGCTCTCATATTATAGTGCAAGCTTTTAACCTGAAAAAAGTCGAAGGCTAGAATGCCACTTTTGCCCTACATTTCGTGAAAAACGGTATACTCTTAGGGCATAGCCCCTAAGGAACTTATAAACAAACAATATAGTGAAGAAAAAAACAATTGTAAGCATGTAGTCTATGTTTTAAAATCGATATTTAAGTTGATCGGAAAAAATGAAAACATATTTGGAGATCACAGAAATGGCAGGTCTGGTCTCCTTAATTAGCTGAAAACTTTTAATAATTTGTTGTGCTGTGTTATTGTTAACTTATAAGCTATTAAACAAGAATTAAAAAAAATTTTATTGTTGTTTTGAAAAATTTATATTATTTTTCAAATGCTTAATCTCTACTTTTTTTAATATCAATTTTATGTAATATTAAAAAAACCATGTGCTTGCAAGGAGCTATTCATGGTTTTGAAAACACAGGGCAACAAAAAAAGGTGAGAATTGTTTTAAAGGCATATTAAGTGAATTGAAATTTTTTTGACATTTCTTTTAGTTATAAAACATACATTTTTGCATTCATAATGGTTAAAAATTAAGAACTGAATATACTGAAGATAGCAAACTATAAAGTTTTAAATGTAATAACTTTAATTGATCTGCAATTTGGCGTAAAGGATTATATTTGGCAACTTAAAAATGCAATACTACCGGAAATAAATTTAAAAGTTAGTTAAATAAAATAAATAGCAAAATTTTTATGTTAATTAGTTATTTTATTAATAATTTATTGAATAAAAAAATTAGAAACCCTTTTAATTATATATTCATTTTTCTCTACTATGACTTTTGTCAAATCTTTATCGATTACATTGCAAATTTTAATATTTGATGTTATCAAATTAATATAATTAGATGACAACTATATAAATTTCATTCATATATATTAAGTAAAATATCATTAGACACCGGCCTTAGCAAAGTCTCTTTCATTCAAAAAATTCTAATTCTGCTGGTCTTTTTAACAAAATGCTTTTTTAAATTGCCCGTAAAAATGAAATAAATGCCCATTTAAATAATATTTACTTTTCACCAGATACTGCATTTAATTGAAAAGCAAATCTATACTTTATCTTTAAAAATCTAATATTTTTTTTAATAATGCTACATTAGAAGATGATCAATGAAACTTTTTTGGTGCTTGAAGATTATAATGAACCAACTAAATAATTTCAAATATTTGTTTATAAACAACAATAAAATATAAGATGACATTTGAAATCATATATGTAAATGTAAAAAACCAAATATACAAGACATAATAATTAAAAAAGATAATATAAATTTACAAAATGATTAAAAAGAGAGGTGTAAGAATATATTAAGTATTTAATCTAAGGGACGTCTTAAAGATTAAAAATATTAAAAATGTTATTCTACAGGTGTTTACAAACCCAAATATATTCATTAATATTTTCTATTGCGCGTAATAATTTATTTTATTTTGGCTCTTTTCTGCCTTTAATCAACATTTTCAAAAATGCCAAAAGTGACTTTGCGACTCCCAATCTCAAAAATCAAAAATTATCAAAAGTATTATATCCAAGAAATTTTAAAATATAAATACATTTTTTTGCCAATTTAAAATATAGTAAAAATAAATTACACAAAACCATTAAATTTTATAGGTTAGAATTAAAATAAACATGCATGGTTTATATTATTATTAATACTAATCACGACTCTTTTTTTTGCCTTATTTTTTCCCTTTAAATCTCAAATGTCACCTTCTTGCAACCTTTAACTAGATTTATAAACTTATTAAATAAATTGCTTTCAATCTTTAAAAGGATTAACTCTCTTAATAAATTTAATAGACTAATAATTATGATTTATGTCTTTGAATCTCGGAGTTTTAAAATGGTTATTATATTCCAAAAAAATTCAAAATATACTTAATAAGCAAAAAATCGCTTTTTTGGGTGATTGGACCCATTCTCTTTTAATATTATTGAAACACAAATTATTTACAGTCTCCTTTTATTATCTGCTTTTAAGTTATATTAAGCTAATTTTTTAAAAGATCTATTTTCTTTTTCTCGTTATGCAATTTTATGTATAGGCTTAATTACATTGTGCAACAAAATTGAACCCCTTTTTTTAAGAATGAATAAAAAATTTTCCACAAAATTCGTTTTTTATTTTAACATTTTCCCTAATTTTGAAGATTTATGCAAAATTTGGTAACATTTCTAATTTTGAAAATTTTACCCCTAAAAACTCAAATTTCTAAAAATACGTATTTTTTGAATATAAACTTAATCATGTTTCCGTATTTCATAATGAAATTTTTAGGAATACGTCAATCAATTTCCATTTATAATCTTATCAAAATTAAAAAAAAAATTTGTACGGTCCTTTTATATTTGTTTCAAAGGCCGTGCAAAAAAAGTATATTACTTGAAATATGTCACTAAATTTCATTTCCAAAAAAAGTAAATTTTTGTACATAATTTATTTGGGTCACTAATTTAGCTGATCATTTGTAAAATTAGGCAATGTAATTTTTTATTTTAACATATATAAATTATTAATGGCGAAAGGCCCTAAATACTAAAAAGTGGGTGTACATTCTTAAAAATCTGCCAAAAATATTGGGCATGGTAAATTAACGTAACTTTTTAAATAATTTTGCCAGTTTATTAATGACTATTTTAACGAAAAAAAATGTTCCTTTTGAGCAAATATAAGTCTTGCTTTGAATAAATTGTCTCCTAATTGGTTGCATATTTTATTCTCACTCAATCCTTGAGACTTTACACCTAACGAAAACTAATTTACAAACAGTTTAATTTATCTATAACTTCTTGTCTTCGCCTAATCCCCAAACTTTTTCAAATAAAATTTTTTGCCTTTTTAAGATATGCCGTCTGGCAATTTTAATTATCTATAAGTAATTTAATAATTAGATTTATGTAAATTATGAATTTTTATTAAAAACATTGGTTATACAAAATTTAGTCTCTGTCTAATATTTAATTAAACTGGGATAGGTAATATGTTATACTAATTGGGCTTATAAGTTTGTGCTATATAATATATAGACAGTTAATTTGCCTAGCACTACACGTAAACTTTGAATATTGTTTTAATCATATTCCCCAATAGTTCTCTTATTACTTAATTTAATTTTTTTTAAATTAGTCTTGCTTATTTAAGTTAAACTTGATCATTGAGAAATTTTTTTATGGATATCTAACCAGACCAGTAAAAAGGCGCACTTTGTTACCGTACTCTTCAATATTAAATATTTCCTAGGTTACATCGATAAAAATAAACAGGAAAGGTATATCAATAGCCCAAACATATATAGTTCACAAGCCTCAAATATAAAAAACTAGGACTGATTAAAAATTGAATGGTTTGCGGTAATCATAAATTGTTAGGGGATATAAGTCTTTTTAAATTATATCTGCTTTAGAGATCCAAGTCGATCAAAAGCTCCCCCCGATCGATTATGAAATTACGCTGAAGGATATTTCCACACTTTGTATTATTTTTTAATTTTAAAACAAACATTTTTAGCATTATATTCGGGCCGGGGCCAATCTTTTAAAGAGAAACCAAATATAAGGCGTCTGGATTGATAAATACGTTAGGGGGACCGGAGAATCGTGGCTTTAACCTCTAGCTTTTATTTTCGGCCCACTGTAAAGGAATCTTAAATTTTTGTCAAAATAAACAAAAACTATAGGGTAGATGGTATATGGAATCATGCCAATAACAAATGATACAAAATGAAAAGTGCTAAAGTAAACGCAGGGGCCATCTCGATCGGCTATGCGAGAATTGAACGTCTGGTGAGAATTGACTTCGTAATTGCGGATCACGCAAGGCGCAAATAGAACGTAATGCAAGTATTCTGGTAATTGTAAAAGAGAAAATCCTAATATCTGAAGCATTAGGCAAACTGTCTTTCGAGAAGTAAGCAATCTAATTGTGTATAACTTCCACGAGGTGTTGTTGGCGGCATGAAGTTGTCTTTCTCCCGAACCGCTATGCTGCGCTAACAGATGGATTGAACGAAAAATGACCTACACAATTTATACATATAATTTTTCAGTATTTTCATTAAAATAAATAATTAGGCAAAATGTTAAAATTGGCTACGATTCTGTTTGTGTATTTGCTTGTAGGACCAATATTTATAATATAGCTAAAAGCAAATATAGCTTTTCGTAAATTTTGTTTCTTACGCAAAAAATTACTTAAAGTTTTTATTATATAAGAATCATTATCAATTCAAAAACATTTTTCATTAATAACAAAATTTAATTCAACCTTAATTAACAAAATGTGACACTTTACCTATCACTAAGCTTATGCCTCATACATATTAAAAATTGGTCTTTATCTTCAATATGGCAGATTGATATACCAACCTATAAATTTAAATTACGAAGAACTTACAACCTCTAATTCTTTCATCTGTAAAATGCTTGTAGGTGGTGGTGATTTAGTCACAACTCCAATAACGTTTATTTTTTCGGCAGGCGTGCCTTCCAAAATTCGTCTTCGAGTAAGAAAGTATCTGACTATAGAGACACAGCATGAAAAAGGTATAGAGAGGTAAATGAAAAGGTGTATGGAGCCGGCAATAATTGCAAAATTTGACATACGTCTATTGATACGAAGTTCCACATCGCAAACATGTTTAACATTAACTTTGCCATAATTCTCAATCGAATATGATAATGAACTCAGATTTATAGGAGCTACATGCAACGAAATTGGTTTGATATGAATCATATCAATCTTGGTCATTTGAATTGTTATGGCCACAAGGGTCAATATCCAAGGGACGGCTCTATATGTGAAACTTGATCGGATCGATTGGATCTGGTTGTAGCGCTTAACCGTCAAGTAACGATCGATGATAAAAAAAACTAGCATGTAAGAGCACACAAAAGCAACTGTGACTCTTACTGCATAATTGATACGGCCAAGTAGTTGTAAAACATAGCATGTCCTATCGGTCACATTGATATTCCCTTTGCGAATAATGTGTTCGACACCCAAGCTAATTAATTGGAGGCATCTAACGATATTAAGAGCAAATAGCCACCTGAGGATGTAATAAGTGGCACGAAACTTTTTGTCCTTAACATTGCAAAGGCCGACGAGAAATCTTGAGTTAAGGGCAACTCCTAACAAGGATAATGTAAAGGTTACAGCTAATATCCCATCGCTGTATGTGCCAGAATTATATGACATAGGCATAGGTGGAACTACACATTTAAAATTGAAGGTAGATTATAAAGTAATAAAATAATCTAAATGATAACATCTTTCCAGCCGTTTTTTGTATTTGTTAAAAATCAGGACAACCTATCACGCTGAGTATCGGCAGTGTAAAGATAATGCGATACGTCTAAAACTAAACCTGACAATCTCTATTTAATAAATTTTCCAATTCCTACAAATATTTACTCTGCTTCCTAATTGGCGTAGGCGGAAAGAGAGGAAAATCTAAAAAGATTGAAAAAGTATAAAAACATGCCACCAAGAGCTGCGCATTTTTAAGAAAACCTTCCGCTTTTATGTTCTAGGAAAGCGTTGTTTATGGGTAGTTGTAATTTATGTCATTTATTTTATATATAAGATATAAAAGTTTGGTCCCTGCCTTTAAATAATTGTTTCTAAGAAAAATTGTAATTATCACAGTCCGGTCAATAATTAATAAACAGACCTTTCATATAATACAACAGAGTTAGGTTCCAAACCTCATCTTATGTATTAATGTAAAACAATAAATTATTAATAGGATTTTGTTAAAGATATAATGGAGAGAACCATGCTTGGCTTATAATAAATTTATAAGCTTTTTTTGGCCCTGCATAGGTCTTAGCCAAAATTTTATGAATTTTTAAAAGTTTATGTCCAAAACTTTAGTCTGAGAGGAATTTCTAGTGTGTAAAACTAGATTAAACAAGTCAATTTACTTGCGACAAAGTCCTGCATCAACTAGTTATTTCCTCTACCCTATTTATATTTTTAATGGAAGGCCAAAATTGAATTCTTTCATTCATGACCTATATATTTCCAAGAACTATTATCTAAAAGAGACCCATTTCTATTTGAGCTCTTTATAAACTATACTTAAGGACTCATGCGCGCTTATCACATCCTTGGGTCATTTTTCGCATTAAACATTATCATATTAAAATTGAGTTGGGCAATCATGGGATACTCACGTGTAAGATCGATTATGCTGCAACCATAGAACAGTATTAATTTCATAATAGATACCTACGGTCAAGCGTTACGTGAAATTATAAACAACCAAAAAGTTCTCAAACAGGAAAGCGACAGGTCCCGACACCCATTGAGTGCTGGAAATCTTTAGGAGATGAGGGAATTTTGGCGTTAACGACTCTATTCAATTCGATATTAACATATCAGAAAATACCTCCGAATTGGCAAGAAAGCTACATTATTCCAATCTTCAAAAATAAAGGCGACGCATTTGACTGTCACAATTACAGAGGCATCAAACTAATGTCACATACTTTCAAACTTTTCGAAAAAGTCATAGAAGCCAGATTAAGAGACGCAATTGATATAGGTATTTAGCAATGCGTATTCATGAAATGTAGGTCGACAATTGACGCGATTCGTGCCGTGCGCAACATGGCAGAACGTTTCACGAGAAAAAATAAAAAGCTCTACTGCACATTAGATTTAAAAAACGCTTTTGACAAAATTCCAAGATCAGTAGTATGGTGGGCTTTGAGGAGAAAGAATGTTCCTAATATGTATATCAAGTTGGTTCAGAGTGTGTATGAAAGAAATTTGAATTATGTAAGGAGTTCGTCAGGAATATAAAAAGGATTTACAATTAATGAAGGTGTGCACCAAAATTCGGCCCTAAGTCTCCTATTAATCATCGCGGTGATGGACGTGATCTCAAAAAGCGTTGCCACAAATCCACTGTGGCACACTGTACGCTGACGACATTCTACTAATAGCTGAAAACTCGCAGGAGATGTGTGCTAATTGGATAAAAGCGATTAAAAAGCTAGGCCTAAAAATTAACAAAAACAAAACTGAATTGATAGTTTTCGGAGGCTTAGAAGGTGAACAACTGGTAATTAACGATGACTGGTCTCACAAATCAAAGCCAGCAGCAAACTACCTAGGTGCTTACCTACAATCCGATGAAAACGCCGAGCAAGAAGTTTGAAACAAACTCAAAGTTGGGTGGCTAAAATGGAGATCGTTGACAGGTGTCCTGTTCGATAAAAATATACCAATAAAAGTTAAGGGCAAGGCTTACTCAAGCATAGTACAACCGGCAATAACATACGGCTTAGAAACAACAGCGTTAAGGAAAAGCGACGAAAGAATACTACAAACGATGGAAATGCGCATGCTGCGGATGTTTCTCGGGGTGACTCGCAAAGACAAGATTGGCAACGATCATATACTTGGAAGTTTACACATAACGGCCATACAGAAAAAAGTCGAAATCAACAGACTTCGATGTTTGGACACGTTATGAGGCAAAAAGACGGGTATTTAAGCAATCTGGTAAATGCAATTGAAGTACAAGGCAAGAATAAAAGGGGCAGACCTAAACTCGCCTGGTCTAAAGGAGTAGACGCTAGCATGAGATGTCACAACCTAAATAGAAATGAGTGTAGATATAGAACCTGACTTAAATTGAAAGAGCTCACTGCCCTAATGGCAAAAAACTAACAATGAAAAAAAATGGTCATCCTACACAGAGATGTAAAAAAAGCCCCGAGTGCTTTTTTCTCATAGCACCGGTGCTAAAAGCACAGGGCAATTTTTACTTTTTGCCCATTCGGTGCTAAAAGCACAGGGCATTTATTACTTTTTGCCCCTTTGGTGCTATAAGCACCGGGGCATTTATATTACTTTTGCCCTTTAATCAAAAGCACCAAGGCACTTTGCTCCTTCGGTGCTAAAAGCCCCAGGGCAATTACTTTTTATATTTTTGGGGCTTAAAGCACCGGTGCAATATAATTTTATAAATTTTGGGGCTTAATGCACCGGGGCATTTATTATAGTGTGTTTTTTGCCCTTCGTGCTTTTTACGGATTGGCTGGGTGTTACGCCGAAAATCTATATTTTGTTTAATAAATAGCTTGATTTATAATGCTCACTGCTTATATACCAAAACTATTTTATGCATGATATTTTTATATTATTCATTTAATAATAAAGTTAAAAATCCGCCATCTATAATTTATAATTATGTTACGATTAATTTTGGTTATTTAAGCATATATACCTTGGGGCAGCGGAGTTGGGGCTGTGCTTATAAATTAAAAGCCCAGAATTTTTTTTTCTTTTTGTTAAAAAGTTACTTAATACCAGATTTTATGTTTTGAAAGTGCAAAAAACTTGTTTTTTCACATTTGTTTGCCCCCGGGGCAGCACCGGGGCAAATCAACCTTAGGGGCAAAATAACCTCGGGCAATAAAAAAATTTAATTCCCAAATTTTTTTTCTTAAAATTGTCTAAAAACATACTTAAAACCCAAATTTAAACTCTAAAAGTGCAAAGTGCAACTTTTAAAATTTGTTTGCCCCGGGGCAGCACCGGGGCAATTTAGCTTTGGGGCAAAATTGAAAAATTTTGAGCCACAAAAATTTATTTCTTCAAATTGTTTAAAAGTTACTTAAAACGCGATTTTAGGTTTCAAAAGTGCAAAAACCTGCTATTTTTAAAATTTGTTTGCCCCGGGGCAGCACCAGGGCAATTTAGCTTTGGGGCAAAATTGAAAAATTTTAAGCCCCAAAAATTTTTTTTTTTAAAATGCCTTAAAGTTACTTAAAACCAGATTTTAGGTTTCAAAAGTGCATAAAACCCGCTATTTTTAAAATTTGTTTGCCCCGGGGCAGCACGCGTGCTAAAATCTTTGGGGCTCAAGATGCGTGTGTTTGGGGCAAAATTGAACAACACTGATCCTACATGTGCTAGGCTTTCTTCATCTCAGCCCTCTGTGCCCTTTACATTTAATTAATATAAAAAAGATTTTAATTATAAGATTTCCAGCATTAATATTATATCAAACTAACAATGTTAAATATAATTAATAAATTATAAACAGGAAGTATATTGAATGTAATATATTAAAGAAGTAATTAAAATAAATTTAAAAAAAAAATTATATTTACTAAATTTTAGAGTCTTCCGGCCATGTATTTTTATAAAGAAAATAATTATTTTTCAAAAATGGAAATTTTATGCCTTATGCTAAATTAGCATTTTTAAATATTATCTTTGACTTCGACAAACAATGTAAGGAATGCCGACCAAAATTATCGGTGAGAGTCTTGCATTTGCTGCAAATGTAGGGAGTTGAAAGTCCTTAACGCAAATACAAAGCACATTGAAACGCTTCGTTAGGAAGTAATTGATTATTTAACTTACTAGGGAACGCCCTTAACCATTCATGACCTGAAAAGAGAGTGATCAAAGAAGGGATTTGAGCGTTGTGATTTCACTCTGTAAAAGGTAAGCAAGAGAGTTTAACGCTAGACATATATCCCATATTTTTTGATCGCCCGTTTCAGGGTATGACTTGGTAGGGCCGGCCTCAAATGCCCAGGTAGTTAAGGCTTGAAAAAAAAATCGGATCGGAGTTAAATTTTGTGATTTTAAAGATTGTATTCTTGAAGGATGAAAAGGAAGCAAGGAAAGCAGCACTATATTACTGGGTGACCTGACCCCAAGTCCACCCAGCTTGCCTGGTAGGGTAAATTGAATTTAATTATTCAAATCGAATTTTAGATTAAAAAGATTTTCAAATATTAAAACCAAATTGTGCTCAAATTTTTTGAGCCCGAAAGTGATTTTTGACGGAGATAGGGGCAAAAGAAAAAAAAATTGCAAGGTGAATTTTCACATTTGATGTTTTGGGAGGTTTTAAGTTAAAAGGTATTATAGCTAGAGACTCAATTTTTATTTTGAAGAGAACAATAAGGGCTATCTTGCATGTGTTTTATATTTTGAAAAATTTATTTTAAAATTTTGCACTTTTATGAAGAATATTCAATTTAAATTAACTGAAAAAACATCATTTTAAATTTCTTGAAAAATTGCTAAAATATATTTCTAAATATTCTTTATAAATATTTAAACTCAAAAGTCTGGGACCGAAATAACTTTTTTTAAAAAATTCAAAAAAATAATTTTTTTTTGATTTTCACACAAAAATTTGCTCCACTATATTAAAATATTTAAAGTGCCAAATTTAAATATATATAAGAAGTTAGACATAGGGGCAGTCATGTTAGGCTATAACAGTTATATTTATTTGATTCATACTATTGTCAATTTTGGAAAGAAAAGGGGAACTTCAGATCAAAATAATTGGTAATTTTCAGTATTTTACTCCTATCTTCAAAGCCGACTTTTTGGGTCACTACCAAACCAAAATTTAAAAATGCATTTTGTTCATAAAACATCGCTGTATAATAAAAATTTACCCCAACATTTTTTAAACAAAGGTTTGGTAAGCTTTTTAGAATTTCAAGGTGGAAAAAACAAAAACTTAAAATTTGTATGCTTATGTCAGCGTCCAAACGCAATATTCCGCCGGCGGAATATTGTCTGGACTTGACCTCAGCGTCCAAAGCTTATATTCCGCCGGCGGAATTGAAATTGGCGTATAGTCAACGACCAAAACGCATTTTCGCCGGCGGAATATTGTCTGGACTTGAGCTCAACGTCCAAAGCTTATATTCCGCCGGCGGAATATTAATTGGCGTATAGTCAACGTCCAAAACGCATTTTCGCCGGCGGAATATTGTCTGGACTTGAGCTCAACGTCCAAAGCTTATATTCCGCCGGAAATTTTTTGCAAAATTTAAGGGACAAACAGTGAACTTTATTTGGTCAATTTTGAAATGTTGATTATTAGACGTTTTTGATTTTTTATGCTTAGAATATGAAAAGTTCAATGAATAGAGTTCATGTTGAATTTAAAATTAGGGTTGGTTAGAACAGTGCTAAAGATTTAAAGATTCGCTGACCGGTGTATTTAGAAGCGCTTTAACTCCACATTTAAAGGCGTTTAGATTTTTTGGATACCCTTAGAAGTGCGCTAATGTTATGAAACCCGCGCATTTTTTTTGTTTTTAAAATTAAGCGAAAGACTCTTAAAAAGCCGAGGTATTTGTACCTGTGACTTAAAATGCACCAAGAATCCTAACTCGCAATAAAGATTCAAATCTAAGCAGGTATTTAAAAAACATACTAAGGTGCCTTAAAACGCGTAGGTGATATTGAGAGCACGCAAAAGTCCTAAAATAGTGCAGAAAAATGAATTAGGACAGCGCACAGGTGTCAAACTTTTAGGAGGATCAAAATGATAAAAAATTTACAACTTTAAGATTTATATAAGCCTTATCTAACCCTTTGTTAATATTAGGGCATTCCCTATCTAGCTGGCCGTTAAAAATGCGATATTGGAATTAATGGAAGGTATATAAGTTATATCTCCGATTTTAGTCCAGTTAACGAACCGGCTTTAGACCTTCCTTACAATTTTTTTAATTCTGGTCCCATATATATTTCGTGGACCGATTAAAAATTAAAGTTTTTTAAATGAATAAAGAAATACGGTTGAATAACTATAGGCTCAATCTAATTTCAAGTTTGGAGTATATCTAATATAAGTATTTTGACAATCTTATTGGATTCCCTGCCAACATTTAAAAAGACTCCCCACATAACTAAAAATCTATAAACTTTTGGTTATTAAAAGCGCACCAATGAAGGCTCAAAAGCATAAATCCTGAATCCAATGGTCCCAATTGTTTTGTAAAGAATTAAGGTATCTTAAACTTGCGCGAAACCTCTAACGTGCAAAATATAAATTTGAAATTTTCAAAAGCGCAACAATTAAATTGACGCTGAGTATTTTTTCAGGCGGGCATTAAGATCGGGCCAAATCTGGCAAAACAGCCAGATCGGCCAAAACCAAAATTTGTTTTTTTCAATTAAGGTTTCCCAATCCAAAATAAGGCCCGAAAATTTTCAAAAAAGTTTTCTTTAAAAAACAGAGTGTAAAAGTTACATTATCGTGTAAAAATATATTTATCTTTTTTAGGCCTTTAATAGTTACAAATAGAGCATACGTAATTTCCATTTTTAAATTTAAGCCCCGCGTTTGGCCCTTTATAAATTTTGACCCGTTGGCCCTTGTTTCCTGGCGGGCCGGGGCCGGACTTTTGGCTCTCGACTTTAATCTCTAATGTGATTGTAGGCAAATCTATTAAGAAAAAAATGAAGAAGTGAAGAGGGCTTCTAAGAGGAGCAGGGTGCTATGATTATTATCGAATTTCTTTATTTAAATTTATACCTTTGTGTGGACATTTAACATCCTTTTGAGGGGTAAATAAAATTTTATAAAATGATAAAAGCACATTTTTTGGATTCTAGTAAATTAACCTAGTATCCTCATAAAAACTTCTATAGAGCTGAAAGCCCTGGGTCCAATTTATATATTTTTTGGGTCAAATAAAGATTAAAACATATTAAAAATAAATAACTATGGTTGGGTGACATTAGGCTCAATGTGATTGATTGAAATATATTGTTAATATTAAATAATGATTTTTAAAATTCTCTTGCCGATAATTGAAAATAAAAAATCTAGATAACCCAAAAACGTATTATTATGGAATTAAGACCGGACGTTATATTCCCGCCCAAACCGTCTTACTTATTATAATTTAGCTGCCCGCCAGTAATCGCATTTTCATTCCCAGCCCGATAAATTTTGAGGCTTCTTTTTGACAATATACCTGAGAAGCCAAAATATGTGCTGTTTAGAAAATTTTGCTTACCCCTTGTGGAAAATTAATGCTTGACGTATAACAGTTATATACCCGAAAATTTAAAAGATTTTTATTATAAGCGGTCAAATTTTCCCTATTTGGGCATGTTAGAAAAGTAATCGGATATTGAGTATTAGTAAGGTTAATATATATGTAGTGGCCCGTTAAGCTATTTCAATTTTGTAAGGGGTAATTAAAACAAATTATTTCAAAAATTAAATCCTTTATTTCTCCAATCTCACGAGCAAGTGTGGGCGCGTTCAGACTCATTTCATTTTTTGATAAATTTTAAAATTTTTATTTCTTGGCATATAACGCTTTTTTACAAAAAGTACCAATTTTTGTTATTAGCATTTTTATATTGTTTCTTAAAGAAAAGTTTATAAAATAAAAAAAAAATAAAATTTCAAAATTAAAAAAAATGAAAGGAGTCTGAACGCGCCCTAATTTAGAAAAAAACGTCAAAAGAAATAAGTTTTTTTTGACTGACATTCGTTACTTTTCAAATCCAATTAAAAACGCATAAAATAGCCTTGATTTTGAAGTCCCCAATTGGATTCTATAGACTAAGTGGCCCTTAACTGGAAACTTATTTTTTCCGATTTTTTTGTCATTTTTCGGCTATCCTCTTCAATAACATTTTCAATGTTAATACCATATTTTAATGTTAATAATTATTTCTATTCACGTAAATGGGTTGCATTGCATAGAGTTTTGAGAGATAGGCAAGGAAATCAGTAGGATTTTTGTTAAATATTTTTTTTGGCGGCAACATCTGCTATTGTGTTGAATTATTACCGAGTCTTGGTAGCCTTTACTAATAAAAAAAAGTTTTTATAAGGATAATAAGTTAATTTACTAGACTCGAATAAATGCGCTTTATCATTTTATAAAATTTTATTCAACTAGCCCACTTCACTTCGCGATTTTTTTTCTTTAATGATTTTCTTACAATCACATTAGAGATTAAAGTCGAGAACCAAAAGTCCTGCCCCCGGCCCGCCAGGAAACAAGGGCCAAAACGGTTCATTTATAACGGGCCAAACGCACTGGGCTTAATTTTAAAAATAGAAATTACGGGCCGAGATGGGCCGAAGTTTTGAATTTCATTTGCTCTATTTGTAACTATTATCAACAAGAACTAAAAACGATAAATTTATTTTGACAAGATAAAGGATATAACTTTTACTCTTTGTTTTTACTCTATTTTTAAAACAACACTTTTTTAGCTTGTAATTAAAAATTTTCGGGCCTTATTTAATTTGGAGCCGGTTTTTTAAAAAACTAATTATGGTTCTGGCCGATCTGGCTGTTTTGCCAAAATTTGGCCCGATCTAAAATGCGCGCTTTTATAAATATTCAACGTCAATTAAATAACGTTGCGCTTATAAAAATTTTAATGTAATTTATTTTTTGCATGTTCGAGGTTTCGCTCAAGTTTAAGATACCTCAATACTTTACAAAATGATTGGGGCGATCTTAAATTCAGGATTTGTGCTTTTGAGCCTTCATTATTTCCCTTTTAATAAGCAAAAGTTTTTAGTTATGTGGGTACGAGTCTTTTCAAATATTGGCTGGGAATCAAAAGAGATTGTCAAAATATACATATTAGAAACGTTGAACTTGAAATTATATTGAGCCTATAATAGTCCAACCGTATTTCTTTAATTCTTAATCGGTTTACGAAATATATATGGGACCAGTGAAATTAAATTGTAAGGAAGGTCAAAAGCCGGTTCGTTAACTGGACTAAAATCGGGGATTTTAACTTAAATATCTTCCATTAATTCCATTATCGCATTTTTAAGGGCCAGCTAGGCAGGGGATGCCCTAATTTTAACAAAGGGTTAAATAAGGCTTATATAAATCTTAAAAGTTGTAAATTTTTTATCATTTTGGTGTTCTTAAAAGTTCGACACCTGTGCGCTGTCCTAATTAAATTTTTTGCACTATTTTAGGAGACTTTTGCATGCTCTCAATAACACCTACGCGTTTTAAGGCACCTTAGTATGTTTTTTAAATACCTGTTTACATTTAAATCTTTATTGCGAGTTAGGATTCTTGGTGCATTTAAAGTCAGTGGTACATTACAAAAATACCTCGGCTATTTTTAGAGTCCTTCGCTTAAAAACAAAAAAGTTGCGCCGGTTAACATTAGCGCACTTCTAAGGGTATTTAAAAAATCTAAACGCTTTCAAATGTGCAGTTAAAGCGCTTCTAAATACACTGGTCCGCGAATCTTTAAATTTTTAGCACTATTCTATTAACCCTAATTTTAAATTCAACATGACCTCTATTCATTAAACTTTTCATATTCTAAGCATAAAAAATCAAAAACGTCTAATAATCAACATTTCAAAATGGATCACATAAAGTTCACTGTTTGTCCCTTAAATTTTGCAAAAATATTTCGGCGGAATATAAGCTTTGGACGTTGAGCTCAAGTCCAGACAATATTCCGCCGGCGAAAATGCGTTTTGGACGTTGACTATACGCCAATTAATATTCCGCCGGCGGAATATAAGCTTTGGGCGTTGAGCTCAAGTCCAGACAATATTCCGCCGGCGAAAATGCGTTTTGGTCGTTGACTATATGCCAATTTATATTCCGCCGGCGGAATATAAGCTTTGGACGCTGAGGTCAAGTCCAGACAATATTCCGCCGGCGGAATATTGCGTTTGGACGCTGACACTTACATTTGTTAACTTTTACTAGTCTTTTTTAGTTTGAGGAACAATATTAGAAATTACACATAATTCTTAATATTTATACTCGGCAAAATTCAAAAAATTTGTTAAATTTATTGTCTAGAAAAAGTTTTGGGAGGATTTTTGAAAAAATAATAAGGTTAAAAAATTTGTAAAAATTTATTTTTTTCTTTCATTCATTATTTTTTAAAATAAAACAGCCACAAAAACTGTGATTCTGATAGAAATGGTAAATTAGAATATTTTTGGCCTATTTTAGATATTGAGATTTAACAGAAGTTTTATTTTATGCATATCAACAAATTTAAAATAAACGTAAAAAGTCAAATATTTTATGCAACAATAATGATATGGTGTTTTGATACTATAAATACTACAAGATAGTTTAAGGGTTAAACAACTTCAAATGATTATAACGGGCAGAATTAGCCTTAATGATGAATTTTAAGACTAAATATTAGACCTTATTTAATATAAACAAAATATGGACATTTAGTCTTTTTTACTAATTTCTACAAATGCAAAATATGTTTTGAAAGGCTATTTAGAGCAAGGCATACAATATATATCTAACCGACCTTAATTATGTTTAAAAACCAACAATTTTAGTTCCATTTACATCTAAGTTTAATAATAAAGGCGCACTGACCTATTAAAAAAAAAGAGGAAATATCACTATCACTTTATTATATAGGCTTATGGAATTAGGCAATGACCTACGGTTTTATATAACTTAATGTGTTCTTAACGAATATTTACACAAGAATATGTAATATAACAAATTACAAATTTAATTAAAATAAATAAAATGATTATATGGTCTCCTTTTTTTGTATCTCGTTCTTTTTAAATTTTCTATACCTAACGTATATACTATTTTAATAACACTTAAACAGTCAAATTATGACTGATTTTATAGGTTCTAAATATTAATAAATTATGCAAAAATAATAAAAAAATAAGTTTGCACAGATAAATAAAATCTGCGTTAGTTTTTTGACACCGTTTTTTTTACAAATTTTTATTTATATTGTAAAAGAGTCAAAATCCAACAAAATCTGGGGCTATTATATGTTATTAAGCAATATTTTATCTATAAAACACATGTTAAATATTAAAAAAAGGTTGGCTGGTCAATCAGAATACCGATTTTAAAAATTGGCAGAATTTTCGCTTTTTTTTGTTTTGAGGTTCACTTTTTCATTGTAGATTTAATAATATTAATATAAATAAAACTATTATGGTCAAACATAACTGCCCATATGTCTCTTGCTTTTTAAATATTGTCGAATTTGGCACATTGGAATATTCTAATATAGTGCAAAGGGCATAAATAGGTTTCAAGATTAAGGCAGAAAATTGATTTTTTTTAAATTATTTTAAAAGTCATGCCGGTCCCACACTTTTGAAATCATATATTTATTAATATTATTAAGGGGCATATTTTATTAATTTTTCAGAAAATATAAAGATACGTTTTTTGAGCTATTTGTGTCTAAACTTGACTTTAATTTTTTGGTAACTAAAAAAAATTTTTTATATGTTTTTTGTTAGGTAGCCCTTATTACGATCTTCAAAATAAAAAAAATTGTGACTTAGCTACAATACTTTTGATGATACATGCGCGCAAAGTTGCCTTAAATTTTTTTTTGCAAAAAAATGAAAAATATTTTTGCTCATATCTCGGTCAAAAATCATTTCCGGTCAAAAGAATTTAGGCGTTTATCAGCACCCAAGGACCCTACCAGTGTACCAACTTTCAGCCAAAACTGTTGAAGGGAAAAAGTTTGAAGATTTGAGGTGGAATTGACCATATCCATATATATTAGGGTATTAAAACATGTAGTGCCAATATTTAAATAAATAGCGAAATCTGCTTTTTAATTAATTAATTTGTTAAAAATTTAATGTATTATTGCGAATTTTGTCTTTTACGTTTTATGTTTTTTCTCCATTTAATGATTTATATCAACTTTCGATTTACAATATATATACATTACAGACTCAAATTAGACCTCTAAATTTAAATTTATACATACAAATTATCAGGATGTAATAGAATTAGATGACAACGCTATAAAATTAATCAATATCTGTACTTAGTTGGGAAAAATATTTCGATTGACACCTTAAAGCATTGCACAAACCAGGCACGATTCTAGACCCCTTTGGGGGGGGGGGGGGGGCACTGCCCCCTCCCAAAAGTTTTTCATTGCCCCCCCCTCAAAAATAATTGAGTTTGCCCCCCCAAAAATACATAGTAATTTTATGTTTGCCCCCCCCCCAAAAAAAAAAAAAATTGAATTTGCCCCCCCAAAAATACATAGTAATTTTACTTCCACATAATATAATTAGATTTGCTCCGTCAAAAATATCTAAAAAATATTAATTTAAAAATATTTACTTTTTTCAAAAGTGTTTTTTTCATTAATACTTCTCATCCGCAAGAGAGATCAAACTCACACAGAAATATATAGAAAAATTTGATTTTACAATATTTGTGAAAGCAATTCATAAATATGATGCCTAAGAAATTTTTCACTTGTCATCAATCTTTTGTTAGAATATAATCTAGAACCAAAAAACCTGATCGCACAATGCTACGATGGGGCGAACGTAATGCCCGGGGGAAAAGGTGGTGTTCAAGCATTTCTAAGCAAAATAGCTGGACACCATGTCCCATATATTCACTGCTTGAACCACCGATTGCATCTTATTAAAAAAGATTTTCTAATTTTAAGTAAAGGAAAATTTTTTTTTGATTTTTTCTTCCCTTCATAAATTTTTTCAACATGATGCAATCAAAGAAGTTAGGGAATGCGTAAACCCAGGTTGTTGCCCCATCGGTGTTGTCCTTTTTTTTTTAAAAACACAAAAATATTTAATATTCTTTTAAAAATTAAAAATAAAAAAACTTTTATATCTTCAGTTCACAGGGCCGAATCGGGGTTTTTTGACCATATTTATAATCATATATTTATTTTTTTGTATTTAATTGAAAAATTATTTTATTTATTAAAAATAATTATAGATCAATTTCAATGCAGAACAATTTATGTTTCTAAAACTTCTGATTTAATACACCATTGTTTGTTAGAAATTAAACAAAAATACATCTGAAGATTTATTCAAATTGTTTTGATATTAATACTTTTTTAAATGTCAATAATTTATCTATGGATAAAAGAAAAACTAAACCTAAAGATTTTTCTGATTTTTATTTATTTTCTACTCATTTAAAAATATTAATGATGAAGTAAAAAGTATTTATTTTAATATTATTGATTTATATATTGATTCTTTTGATAATAGATTATTTACCGATAATAGTTATTTAAAATCTTTAGATTCCCTTTATAAATTTGATTAACCTTTATTTTAGATATAAAAAAATTAGAGCCTCTTTTAAAAATAAGTATTGATAAAAATTCATTATCTAAAGAAATTGACGTAGCCAAAAATTTTTTAATAAGTAACTTAATAATTACAAAGAATGTGTTACTAATGATTTTGTTAAATTTTTATATGATTCCAAAGATGCGTTTTCTAATCTATTTAACAATTTTCCTATAAGTGTGTTAATCGGCTCTTGTCGATGTAGCCACATTTTCTTCTATAAAAAGGATAATAACTTCTAGCTGTTAAGTAGTGACCTGCGTAAAAGTGATTTGGTTCTTCTAGGATACGAAAAATCATAAACTGGGGCGTTGAATTTTGATGAATTTTATAATTTAATCAAAACAACCTTTTGCATAAAATTGTTTAGATTAATAAAAAACACTGCTCATAATCAGCTAATTATTTACTATTTTAAGACATGGTTGCAATTTTTTTTATGCGCATTTAACGTTTATGTTCATGTTTTATTAATTTTTTACCCTAATATTAATTATTAGTTATATATAACCAGTGTTTTTTCATTTATGTTCTTCCAGATTAGCATACTTATACAATTTGTTTTCATGATAATCAATCTTATTTTACTATTCATTTTCTAAAATCCAAAGTTTTATGTAATTCATTTTTATCATTATTTATCATATTTTTAATTTTCATGCGCATAGATACCAAATGATAAAATTATAATTAAAATTAATTTCCAAATCTCATATCTTAGGTTTAAGCAATTGATATTTAAATAAATAGCGAAATCTAATTTTAACTAAAATTTGTTAAAAATTTAATGTATTATCGCGAATTTCATTTTACGTTTTATGTTTTTCTCCATTTAATGATTTATATCAACTTTCGATTTAAAATATTTGATACATACAGACTCAATTTAGACCTCTAAATTTAAATTTATACATACAAATTATCAGGATGTAATAGAATTAGATGACAACGCTATAAAATTAATCAATATCTGAACTTAGTTGGGAAAAATATTTCGATTGACACCTTAAAGCATTGCACAAACTATCTTAACAAAATTTAAATTCTTTAAGCAAAATACATTTTTCAATCGTCCTTAGGTCCAAATGCAATAATATTCCTTACATTTATCGCCAAAATCTTATAAGTAATTTAAAAGCAACATTTATAATTTTCTCTTTTTGGACGAAATTTATTGGTTTTTAATTAAAATGTCATTTTAGAAAATGACCAGTGAAACCTTGTGCTAGAAGATGAAAAGCCAAATAACAATTTTAAATACTAAATTAAATAACAATAAAATATAATACGACATGCTTAAAATAATCATATTTAAAATTTTAATGGACTAAAAATACAAAATATGTTTGAAAAATTGACAAAAATAAAAAAAAAATTTAAAATGATTAAATAAGGTGTAAATTGATTTTAAATACACAAATTAATGAGAGACGTCTTAATTATTATTTTGCAGGTGTTGAATTCAAAATGTAATTAGGTGTATTTGTTTCATTGTAATATTCAGTTTTTTTCATGACCATTTTTTCTAGGTGTTGTCACAAAAGTAAAAATGCCGAATGTAAATTTTGCGGCCTGCGATAAAAAACTAAAAAATATCAAAAATATCTGTTGAAATAGTTTAACTTTAATTCAATGGATAACAAAATTTGAACGACCCTTGGCATCATTTATGGCAACTAATGTTTTTGGTCAAGTTTTTGGCGCTAATCACGATTATGAAATCAGAATTTTAGCCAATGCCTCAGATTTTTAGTTACTCGCAAAATTGAGATTCTATTTTTGGGGTATTTTAGGCCTCTGTATCATAAGTATAAGTAGTAGTTTAAAAAAATGTTTAGATAACGGATACATTCATTTATTAACGTAATGCTTTAATTTTTTTTTATAATATTTAATTATGTTTTTATTTTTATAATATTAGTGTTCGTCTATTCCGTTTTTTGATCCGAAATAGAAAGTAAATTCCTAATTACTTTAGTAAATTTTTAAATATGTCTTTTATAAGGGTTCTGAATTTGCCAATAAATTTTTTGGAAAATTATTTAAAAAAAAAATTTGTGAATTTCTTTCAGAACTTTGGACGCGTTTAAAAAAAATTGGAGACTTTGAAAAAAAAACCCCCCGGAATAGTTATTGCAAAAAAATTCTCTACAAATTCCTCAAAAATTGTTTGTTTTTTTTGTTGTCCAGTAATAAGTACAATTTTTCCCGCCGATGAAGATTTTTCTGATTTTTATTTATTTTCTAAATTGTAAGTTTGAGAAATTTTAAAATTAATGATAAACTAAAAAATATTTGTTTTAATATTATCGATTTATTTATTCATTCTTTAAATAAGAATTTCACCGATAACACTGAAGAACAAAAAAAATACCACCAACAATTTTTTGAGGGTTTTGTCGAGAATATTTTTGCAATAACGATCCCTATTTTGGTTTTTTTCCTATGCCTCCAATATTTTTAAACCGAGTCCAAAGTTCAGAGAGAAAAATTTACAAAGTTTCTTTAACTATTAATTTTCCAACATATCTACTAACATATTCAGATTCCTTATAAAAACATATCTAAAAAAGGTTATTACCTACAATTATTAGCTTACTTTCAAGTTGTCTAGGATCAAAAAATGGATTTTTTGAGGAACACAAACATTACGAAAATGGAAAAATAAAAAAATTAAATATTCCAAAAAAATTAAAACCCCTTACGTTAATAATAAATGTTTCCGTTATTTATATATTTTTAAACTTTTGTTACTAACCATAGGTTTTATGATATTTAAGCCCAAAATAGCCCAAAAATTAAAAAATCTCAACTTTGACACAGAATAACTAAAGATCTGAGGCATTGACTAAAATTCTGATTTCATATTCATTATCAGCGCAACCTGACCAAAAACAATAGTTGCCACAAATGATGCTTAGGGTAGTCCAAATTTTGTCCAGTGTAATATTTATTTAAAATCTTTAGATTCCCTTTACAAATTTGGTTATCTTTTTTATAGATATATAAATTAAAGCCTCTTTTGAAAATAAGTTATATTGATAATTTATTATCTAAAATAAACGTAGCAAAAAATTTTTTAATAAAAAATACAAAGATGCGTTTCCTAATTTATTTAATTATTTTTCTATAAGGTTATTATGGCTCTTTATCGTCGAGATGTGAGGCCAAGTTTTAATAATAAAAAGTATGAACATGGATTCAATTGGTGTACATGTATATTTTTTGCCGTGACCAAAGGTCACGGCTAATTTAAGGCGGCAAAAAAAATTTCTGCCCCCCCCTCACTAGTTTCTTTTGCCCCCCCCCTCCCCCCCAAGAAAGTCTAGAATCGGGCCTGTTTTATTTTGATTCTGCTGTTCAACTGTGAATTTAGCCAAATGTAATTTTAAATTATTTTGTATTTAGTTTATGGTAAATCATTTTTCTTTTTGCGCGATGCTTGCACATTTATATTTCCTCTGCTAAAAATTTATTTCTAAATTAACACTTAACGACAATCAAATTACAAATTATTAAAATAATTAACACAATATGGTTATTACAAGACCACTAGAATTTTGATATTAGACCAAAAAGGTAGTATGTAAGGTACTAATTGGTCTTAAATAGTTTGTGTAATTAAATATATTAGCAATGATTTATTCTAACACACTTGCACGTTTTAATCTTCTTCGTTTTTTAATATTTGTAATAATTTCCTTTAAATCAAATTTTTGCTACATCAGAATTAATAGAATTATAAAAATAATTTTTTTTAATAGTATCTAAAATCTTAAAAAATGGTTTATATATTACCCTTCAATGCCCTTAGTAAATAAGAATAAAGGGAGGGTACAGGCCAAAGGGTTCAACTTTTTTACTTTTTAACTTATCATTTTAAAAAAATAGTTTTTAGCTCCCGTATTTGTAAATTTGGGGAAGGTAGGCAAAACCTAAAATAAAAAACAAATTTTTAGACTGCCAGGCCAAAATATGTCGGGTGGACCGAAGTATCATAGCCCAGTTTGAACTCTTGCTTCTATTTTGCCCTGCCCACGATATATAAATCTCAAATTTTTGTCGAAATAAACAAAAACAACAGGGTAGATGGTATATGGGATTATTCCAATCACAAATGTTACAAAATGATAAGTGTTCAGGTATACGCATGGGCCTCTTCGATCAGCCATTCGATAACTATGCGTATTTGAGTGAGAATTATCGTTTTTTATAACATCGTGTTTTCGTATCACACAAGGCGCAAATAGATAGTAGTGCAAGTATTCTGGTAAGTGCAACAGAAAAAATCCTAATATCTGAAGCATCAGACAAACTGTTTTTCGCGAAGTAAGTAATCTAATGGTGTAAGACTTCCACAAAGTGTTTTCGCCATGAAGTTGTCTTTTTCTTGAACTGATATGTTGCTCTACATGATGGATTGCACGAAAAATGACCTGTATAAAATTATTACATAAAGTTTTTCATAAATTGCCTATCCTATTCTAATTAAATCAACCATCGTATACGAATTAATCAGCTTACTAGAATTCGATTAAAGTTAATCTTAAAAGAAAAACCTGACCTATGCGTTTGTACAGTTGTAGCACCTAATTTGATAAGAAAAATATCTTGCAGATTACTTACAATTTCGAAAATTTTCTTAAATTCATTTTTAATCACATGCAATGGCTGTTCACTCAAAAAACATGTGAAAATAAATAAGCTTTTTAATATATATTTAGGTTGTGATATTAATCAAACATTATTCATTGATAAAATTTTCCTTCAACCCTGATTTATTAACAAAATCTGACGGATACGTAAAACTATTACACAGATTAACAAATTTTTGAGTGAGCTAACTACGGAGATCAAACCTGTCATTTTCGGGATTTTCAAATCCTTTTACCGTTTTTTCAAATCAAACTTAGTTAGTCAGCTCTAAACATTGTAGAAAAATTGCCAAAAAAAACAAAAAAAATTTAAAAACAAAAATAAATAGAATTTTTTTTGCATGTTTACTTACATCAGCTGAATTGATATAATCAAACATCAAATAAAACTTTTATTAGAGACAGATAATATATCGTGTTGTATTTAAGTTTCGCGAATGTATTTTTTAGATGCTGAAGTAAGAGCTTTATACTAATAAATTGTATTTCTCATAAATTGATATGATAATATAAGTTACATCGGATTTTTATATTGAATAAGATTCTTAAATTTTTTTGTTTTGGGTAATCTCAATCTGGCAATTGGGTAAATAAAGACCATTATTTTGATATGGACGGATGTAAGGAGCCAGGGCCGGAATAAACTAAGGAAAACGAAATATATATATGAGAAAAGGCCATTGGGGCATATCTTTTATGTTTTCAAATTTTCACGGTTGTGTCATTGAAATTTGTTGACATGTGTTATGCCTTTAGTGTGAAAATTTATAGCTACCTCTTTTTCCAATGGCAGGTTGATCCGATCTATATTTTTATAAGATACATAAAAAAAATAGTGAAGGACTTTCTACCTCTAATTCTTTCATCTGGAAAATGTTGGTAGGTGATTTTTCATACAAACCAATAACGTTTAACTTTCTAACAGTCGTGCCTTCCAAAACCCGTCTCCGGGTAAGAAAATATTTAATTATAGAGACACCACAGGAAAAAGGTATGAAGAGGTTATTGAAGAGATTTATAAAGCCGGCGATAAGTGCAATATTCGACAAACGGCTCCCAAGGCGAAGTTCTACATCGCAAATGTGTTTAACATTAACTTGCTTATCTTGTTTATCAATCGAATAATACCAATTCGAACTCACATTTGATTCAGCTACATACAACGAAATTCGTTTCATATGAATCGTATCAATTCTGGGAATTTGAATCGATATGGCTACAAGGGTCAATATCCAAGGGACAACTTTATAAAAGACACTTGATCGAATCGATTGAATTTGGGTGTATCGTTTAACAGTCAAGTAACGGTCGATGATAAAAAATACTAGTATGTAGGAGCAGTCAAACGTTACTGCGACCCTTACTGCATAATTGATGCGGCCATGTAGTTGCAAAAGAGAGCATGTCCTATCATTCACATTAGTGTCCCATTTGCGAATAACGTGCTCGACTCCCAGACAAATTAATTGGAGGCATTTAATGATACTAAGAGCAAATAGCCACTTGAGAACGTAATAAGTGGCACGGAGCTTCTTGTCCTTAACTTTGCAAAGGCCCGCGAGAAATTTCGAGTTAAGGGCAACTCCTAACAAGGATAATGTAAAGGTTGCAGCTAATATCCCATCGCTGTATGTTCCAGAATCATATGACATAGGTGGAACTACACATTTTAAATTAACGGTAGATTATAAAGTATAAATGATAACATCTTCCTAGCCGTTTTTGTATTTGTTAAAAATCAGGACAACCTAATACGCTAAATATAGGCAGTGTAAAGATAACGTACGTCTAAAACTACACCTGACACACTATGTTTAATAAATTTTTCAATTATACATATATTTACTCTGCTTCCTAAATGACGTAGACGGGAAAGAAAGGGAAAATTTAGAAGATTAAAAAAGTAAAACATGCCACCAGCTGCGCATTTTTAAGAACCTTCAGCTTTTATGTTCTGGGAACGGCGCTGTTTATGAGTTTTTGTAACTTATGTCATTTATTTAACATATAAGATTAAAGAGTTTGGTGCCTCTAAATAATTAGTTCTAAGAAAAATTGTAATTATTACGGTCCTGTCAGGAATTACGAAACAGACCTTTTATATATAAATAACAGAGTTAGGCCTCAAACCTGTATGTTATTAATGCAGTAAACGATAAATTATTAATATGACTTTTAGGGACATAATAGAGATCGGGCTAGTTATAATTTATTTTAGCCCTGTACGGGTTTCAGGCGACATTATATGAATTTTTTTAATGTTCATGTCAAAAATTTTAGTCTTAGGGCAACTAGTGTGTAAAATTTTTTAGAATAAACATGTCTATTCACTTGCGTAGACTTGCAAAAAATGGTTTTTTCCCTTTGAATTTTCTTTAAGGTCAGAAATTAAACCTTTTCCCCCATGACGTGTGTAAAGAGAACTATACTTTTTTGAAAAACACATTTCTTTACTGAGCTCATTAGAAACTATAACCAGCTCATGCGCACTTATTAAATCTTAGGGGTTGATTTTGCATTATAAAATTATAAGATAATAACAATTGACTATCAATTATGAGAAACTCACGTGTAAGATCGACTAAGCAGCAACCATAGAACAGTACAAATTTTCCTACATTTTATGGCATCACGTAAATTTTAAACAACTTTTTCAGGCTACGAGTATTAGACTTTCCCTACACTCAGCTTATGTGCCATTCCATTTAATTAAGTATACGATTCATGGGGATCGATTTGACATTTTTGTACAAAATATGAAGTTGTACAGGCGTTATATTGATTCTTTATTCACTGAGACAATTATGCCTATGTGCACTGTTACTAAATGAGTAGTTATGTCAGCGCCCAAACGCAATTATCCGCCGGCGGAATATTGCTTTTGGGCGCTGACAGTTATATCTATAATTGTAATAGATTAAAAAAAATATGTAGTAAAAGCGAAAATTGTATAAATATTCAAATAAACAGAAAAGAGGTGCGAACATAACACCGGACAACAAAATTTGGACGACCCTAAGCATCATTTATGGCAAATATGGTTTTTGGTCAATGGCGCTGAAATATGAAATCAGAATTTTAGCCAATGCCTCAGATTTTTAGTTAGTCGGTGTCAAAGTTGAGATTTTTTGATTTTTGGGGTATTTTGGGCTACTATATCATAAAACCTATGGTTTGTAACAGAAGTTTAAAAGTATATTTAGATAACGGAAACATTCATTATTAACGTAAGGCGTTTAATATTTTTGTAATATTTGATTATTTTTATTTTTATAAAATTAGTGTTTTTCGTCATAAAATCCGTTTTTTGACCATAGATAACTTGAAAGCAAATTGTTAATAAGGTAATAATGATTTTTAGATATTTTTTTTATCAACTGAATATGCCAATAGTTTCTTTGACAATTGAATAACAAAATTTTGTGAATTTTCTGAACTTTGGACGCGGTTTAAAAAAAATTGAAGGCATTGAAAAGAAACCTAAACCCGGGATCGTTATCGCAAAAAAATTCTCTACAAAACCCTTAAAAAATCGTTTAAGTTGTTTTTTTTGTTGTACAACGTTATAGACACAGCAGGAAAGGTATGAAGCGGTAATTAAAAAGGTTTATGAAGCCGGCAATACGTGCATTACTCGACATACGGCTCCCAATGTGAATTTTTACATCACAAATATGTTTAATATCAACTTGGCAATATGGATCATTTTCGAAAAATGATTCTAACTCACATTTAATTCAGCTACATGCAACAAAATTCGTTTCATATAAATCGTATCAATTCTGGGCATTTGAATTGATATGACCACAAGGGTCAATATCCAAGGGACGGCTCTATATATGAAAAACTTGATCGAAATGATTGAATTTGGGTGTACCGGTTACCGTCAAGTAACGGTCGATAATAAAAAATACTAGTATGCAGAAGCAGTGAAACGCCACTGCGACCCTTTGCATAATTTATGCGGCCATGTAGTTGCAATATGGAACATGTCCTGTCATTCACATTAGTGTCATTTGCGAACGTGCTCGATTCCTAGGCATATAAATTGTAGGCATCGATACTAGAGCAAATAGCCACATGAGGATTAAATAAGTGGCACGGAGTTTTTTGTTTTTAACCTTGCAAAACAAAATTCCTACCACCGATAATATGAATTATGGCTAGTATACCATTGCCTGCCTAAATTATATGACATAAACGAAACTAAATGTTTCACGTTTTAAATGAAAGTACTTTTTAAAATAATTTATAGACTAAATGTGAAAACATATTTCTAGCCAATTTCATATTTCTTAGAAATCAAACTCAAAACGGTGTAGATTGGCAATGTGTCGATAACGCTATACAACTAAACAACTAAACATTCTCTGTTGTATAGTTTTTATAAATATGATTATTTTTACCCTAAGAAGTATTTACCTCGCTATCTAATTGGCGAAAGGGGGGTTAAGAGGGACAATTTTATGAGGGCTGATGATTAGAAAAACTTTTAATTTTCACATAAATCATGGGAATCTTTTAAACCCCCCTCCATTTATTTATAAGCAATTCTTGGGCCAGCATGGGCCCGGCGTCCTCAAAAATTTCTAAGAATGCTTCTCTTGATCATAATTTTAGTTCATAGAACATTTTAGAGTAAGTA
>CM060245.1:8497127-8694980 GCA_030555515.1 Acutogordius australiensis
GGTAAGAAGCTATAGGCAAGGATTGGAACTTATTGAAAAAAGCTGGTACTAAGTTCCGAGTTCTTAAGATAATTTTTGAAAGAGCTGGAACTAAGTTCTTGGAAGTACCGACGAGTTCCCAAATATCGGAACTCGAGTTCCATTTTTTTATTTTTATAATTAACAATTACTAGACAGATAAAAAAGATATATTACACATTGCACATATAATTTATTGACATTGCACATATAATTTATTAAACTATATAAAATGGAAACATTTATTTATCAAGCTTAAAATTCATTCCAACAAAAAGAATATCATTCAAAATATCATCCTTAAGTCGATTCCTTTGTGAATCTAAAATAAAGCTTAAATAGGAAAATAATCTTTCAACACTCACCTCGGTCAAGGGGACCGATACAACAATTAAAGCTAAGTTTCCTAGTAGCGGAAACTCAGCCTTGTTAGCTACCCACCAGCTTCTAATATTTTCATCCGCCTTAAACCTCGGTAAATTTTCGTATTTTAAAATTTCTATATCTAATTGCTCATATATTAGAGGGGCAGTTGAGTCATCGTGTTTATAAAATGTTTCTTCGTCTCTTAAGACATCCTCTAATAATGAAAATTGATCTGACATATTTCCAGAAGATTCTAAAATAATTTCTTCCTCGTGATTTACTGAATCATTTCTTTGAAGAGATAATGCTTTTGATTGAACTATTTTCAAAAACTTTTTGGCTTTTTTGCATTTATTATTATTTAATTTAAAGTAAAATCTTTTATCTAAAAACAGCCCACAATTGACTATGTCAAAAGCTGGAGTTCTCTTTGTTCAATAAAATGCAAAAGGGATAAAGAAAAGTCGGTTGAATGGGTCTTTAACACGGCTTTGCAGAAATAGTATTTTGTAAAAAAATTGCAGATGTCTAAAGTTTGTGCCTGAAGGTGTTTCGTTAAAATTGCGGCTGGGCCTAGTGTTTCGACTAATCTTTGAAACATATGCCAAATATCATTGGAAACTTCCAACTCATTTAAAATATTTTTGTGATTATCAAGAAACGGTCGTAGTTTGAGCAATCTTTCAATGCAGGTGTAAGTCCAATTTCATCTCACCTGATGCATAAGTATTGATTGAGGAAGATTTTGAGATTTTAACATTGCTGATAAAATAGGCCTTTTAAGCTTAGTGGCCAATTGTCTTACTACCTTAATTGCCAAAATTATTTCAGGTGTGCTGACTAGAAATGAATTAACTGCTAATTGAACCACGTGTGCAGCACAGTTGAGATCAATGATGATTGATGAGTTGAAATCATATATTTGACAAACCTCGTAAGAATCCTCTATAAAATTTAAATCATCTTTATCTTTAAATAAAAGGTAAAATATAATATTTTATTAAAGGGAAAAGAATTAGGTATAAAATAATAGTAGTATAAAATAATAGTAGTATAAAATAATAGTGCAAAATATATTATATGTTGTATATATATAGACTTACTTAACATTTGTTATTCAAATTAGTCAATAAACGTTAGAGGTATTAGATTTAAAAATAGGATGTTCTTTTAGGAGTTAAATAAAGAAATAAAGAATAATTCAAAGTGGGTTTTTATATTAAAGAAACGTTAACCAAATAAAGTTAAAAGTAACAACAGTTAAACATGTTCTTTTATTCTAATTTTTCAGATAAACACGTCCGTTTTTTTTTGCTCCATTATTACAGTTTGATTGAGATTAAGCTGTGTGGCATTGGGTTGACCTGAATGGCATATTTGAAATGATCGGAAGAGTAATTATTGGACATTGAAAGGTTGTCAGTCACCAGCTATCGTTTAATGCAAATGAGGTATCGTTGGCCGAAAAGAGGCAGATTATAGTTACATTTTAATTTTAAATACTTTTGCGGGTGCTGGCGTCAGTATAAAGCGCGCAATTGGCAACCTCGCTGTCCTCAATATGGTCTCAAGCGTTATCATAAAGGACTCTGCTCTCTAATATGGTCGCATTGGGCGTTGTCATATAGGGCTCTGCTGTCCTTAATATGGTCGCATTGGGCGTTGTCATATAGGGCTCATTGTCTCATGCAAAAATTATCTGCAAATGTCATTAATGCTAGTATCTGCCTCAGACGGAATTAGGGCCATTGTGGCGAAAACCTCGAATTAATTATTATGTGTAGCGAATAGTTACGCTTAGGAAGGATTTATTCTTTTAATCGTTTGTTGACTTATGATCTGAAGGGGGAGTGGGAGAGGAAGGTGGCTTTATCTCATGCAAAAATTCGTAAATCATTAATGCTATCAACTTTTATCGAAATAGACGAAACTAGGACCATTGTGGTGAGAGTCTCGACTCCATTACATTGTAGTGAATACGTAACTTAGTGAAAAACATCGTCATCAATGATAAAAATATTAAATTGAGTTTTACATACTGTTGTGAATAGCTTAGTTGGTAAAGAATTAACATCTTGCATAAAATTTTATTTACAGGGTTGGAACGGTGAATATTTGTTTGTTAACCATTTATCAGGGGTGGCCAAGTTTAAGGACTGCGTGGGTTCTGTCGGACGCCTCCGACAAGGTGTTTTCTGACACCAAAATTTATTTTATAAAAATAAAATAAAAAGGAAAATAAAAATATATAAGTGTATTTAAGTCGTAATAAAGGCAATTATATAGTGTTTGTAACGGTTAACAATCTTGTAACATTCCTTCTAATGGGTCAAAAATGTCATCTTCACTTGTTTCAAGCTCCATAAAATTCTTTATTCCAGCTTTCATATTACGGGCTGTGTCTGAAGTTAACGATAATTTTTGGGTTTTCATTATATTGTAATTTAAAACAGTTTCTTTAAGCCATTTGGAAATATTAACTGCATTATGCTGGTCATAGACCTCTTTGCATTCACTCGGACTTGAATTTTATCCATATGGATGTATTGGCAATTTATAGCTAAAAGTAAATTTATTTAAAAAAATTGAATAAAAAGTTTTACACTAAGTAGCCAAAATCACAATTAAATTTAACTTTTTAAAAGCTTTTTAAACAATGTTCATAAAAATGATTTTATTTAATTTTTAAAAGTTAATATCTAGGTTATTTTAGAAAATAAAAAACTGACTTGCCTTATAAAAATTAATAAAACAAAATTATAAATATTTTAGAATTTTTAAATTAATACATTCTTAAAAACTGATTTTGGCTAATTTGTCTAAATTTTTTTGTATAACTAAATAATTTTAAAATTTAAAAATAATTAAATATTTATATTAAAATGTACAAAAGTTAAGTGTGAAAATTAATTTACCATAGAAGGATCTGTTTGCAACACTTGCAAAATCAAATTTTATGCTTAGTATTTTATGTTTGATATCATCAATTAAAGTTTAATTTTAATGCGTTTTTATTCAATTAAAAAAGTTTGAATTTTAGGTATTTGAAATAAATCGCGAAGGAACTCGAGCGGAACTCGAGTTCCACGAGTTCCAGTACCCTGGTACTTAGTTCCGAGTTCCGAGTTCCATTTCAAAAAAAAGACGAGTTCTTTGAGTTTCGAGTTCCGAGTTCTGGAACTAGTTCCAATCCTTGGCTATAGGCCATCTACTGACAGAGTTTTTGCATATGAAATGCCTATACCTAACTAAAATTGCAAAAAAGAAACATCAAACCATATCCTATTATATGAATAAATTAGGGACCCAAAAGCCCTTCCCTCTTGATGTCGGCTCCCCTAAAATACTGGTCGGGCAGGGCCAAAATTTAGTATTGCCAGGGTATAAATTTAAACTTATGATCAAAGCGATGAAGCGATTCTTTTGACAATTTGATAATAAGATTGGAAAATAATTTTTGCGGGGTAGCGGCTTATTTTTACATGGCTGACCTTTACTAACTATATTTTTGTTAAGATTACAATAAAATAAATCACGATGACAATTAAATAATCATTATCATAGTGATCAAGATGAAGATTACAAATATGTGTTAAACAGGATCGTGACCCATTTTTTTAAGATCACGATCATAGAATTTTATGTGGCATTATTATTAATATTGAAAATAGGACGGTAGCCAAAAAATGACAAAAAAATTCGGAAAACAAGTTCCCCAAGCTTGTAAGGGGCGACTTATTCTGATGCCTACGTTTAGGGACCATAATTTCAAGGGCAGTTTTTTGTGCTTTATTTGATTGGGCCTTTTTTCGTGAAAAATGTAACAGGTGTCCTTAATCTATGCCAAAAAACTTACCTTTTTTTCCCGTGTTTTTTTTATATACTTTGCTCGTGAGATTGGAGAATTATTGTACATTTAATTTTTTAAACAAATTTTTTTATATAATATCCCATATAAGGACAATTTTGCTTTAAGGTCAGTTTTCTAACTCCTGTTTTAGGTCTTCCTTAAAAAATTGAAATAGCTCAATTAACGTGTCACTACATATATATTAACCTTACAAAAACTCAATATCCGGTCACTTTTTTAATATGCCCAAATATGGGAAGTTGGGCCGCTTATAATGAAAAACTTCCTAATTTATAAGTTTATAACTGTTTAAGGGGTTTCATGTTTATTTGATAAATGGTCACCTTAGCCTAATGTAAAAATTTTTAGGATAACTTCATGTATGACAGGTGTCCGGCTTAAAAACTGCGATTTTATGGAATTAAATAATTACACTTTCTTATCCCCTCTTTTTGGGCTTTATTGGGGTAGCCCATTTTCTTGTACTTGTCTCTTACAGAAATTTCTCTCTCTTATTAAGGTGATAGGGCCATACAAACCCATTTCCAAAAAAACTTTATTTTACCATATTTTTCTCTTGTACTTTCGGCTGTATACATTCGTATAATCTAATAAAAATTACGGTGTAAAAAATGGGGGCCAACGTTTTTGTTTTTTTAGTATCCGGTCTTTTACCTCTCATGTAAATTTTTTTTACTTGTTTTAAAAAAAAAAATTTACTATCTTATGCGGAATTCTACAATAAATTTGATTTCGCTTTTTTCCCCTCTTTTTATTAGCCCCAATCAAAAACTTGGCGCTTTTTTGATTACAAAAGTGAGTTTGGCCATATGCGTCATTTTTTTTAATAAATAAAAAAAATAACAAAGCCCCATTATTATCAATTTTTTTCTTTTTCTTACTGCCACCCTTGTTTTTAACATTGTTTGATAATATTATCAGTTTAATATTAACATTATAGGGGACTCCCCCTATATTACACTATAAGAGTGTATAAAAGGGTTCCCGAGTATAGAAATTTTGATTTGCGACATTTAATATGTAATGATCAAAGACCACATATTGAATGTTTCACTTAGTGAGCTCCTCTCATAATGCTTATACTGGTAGATATAAAGGAACTAAGTTCTTTAAGATTTTAGTCAAGTGACACCGAATGTCGATTGATCGCGTTCATTATTTTGAATATATTTCTAATTACAAAGAGATATATTGTTATGTAAAGTGTATTTACATGTTCCGGTGTGCACGGAAGGAGAGAACATTGTTATGTAATTAAGTTTTGGATTAATTGAATGAGTTTCAAAGAGAGTGTTGTTTTTTACATTGATCAATGATCCGGTATTATTTTCCGGAGTTGAATTTTTGCAATACTTGAGGTGATATTTGTTTTAAGTTCTGTTAGGGCTTCAATTGTAAATATCCGGTAAAACTTGATTATATAAGGGGTAAAAATGATAATGTATAAATTGTTTTACATATTTATAAATTTAAATTTTTTGAAATTATAAGCAAAAATTTATTTTTAATGTTTAACTTTGCCAATCTTCTTGAAAATGACAATTTTAATAATGAAAACATTGCCAATCTTCTTGAAAATGACAATTTTGATAATGAAAATGTCCCCAATACAAAAACACATAAACCATATTCGAAATGGACCCCAGAGAAAGTTCGCATTTATGAGTCCATAAAGGAGAAATTAGCCAAAGAAATATCTAGTATATTGGACCTTTCTGTGTCTAGCATCAACCGCTATCGCCGAAAAACAATTAATGTAATAGAAAATGGGCAACCCATACCATTTACTATAAACAAAAGAGGTAAAAAATTTGGAGACACCAGCCTCCTCGACAGCACAGTTTTGGACCTTTTATCCCAAAACTGTGATTATACACTCCAAGATATTTCAGAAAATATGCCACAAAATTTACCTAAATCAAAAAAGCCATAAGTAAATCAATAAAAAGACTAAATTATACCAAAAAAAAGCCGCCCATGAGCCCGAAGGACGTAACACTCAAGAAGCAATCAATTTTAGATATGAATACGCAATAAAAATCAATCTCCATATCAACCAACTACAAAATCTCATATTCCTGGATGAGACAGGATTTAATCTTCATGTTGCGCAATTATGGATGGGCCCCACTCAACATTACTTCATTAATAAAAGTCATTAATAGTAAGGGAAAGAATATGAGTGTCTTGTGTGCCATCGCAATAGTAGGCGTCATCAATTATAAAATAATAGATGGCGCCTATAACAATTTATTATTCTACGAATTTTTGGAAGAACTAAATCCATTGTTGCCAATTGATTCTCTTTTAATAATGGATAATGCCGCCATTCACAAAAAAATTACTATTAATTAACATTAAAAATTTTTTATTTAATATTATTAAACATTGTTATTTTTTTAATTTACTAGTGCTCCTATTACCTAACATTGTTTTACCATTGACAAGAACATTAATTAATAAAAATGTAGTTATTATTAGATGGTTCTCCTAGTCGGTATGCCAATGTATTAATCTTCCCCACAGTTTAAACAATGTTGCCGCATTGATTTTTAACATTGTTATTACTTTTGTACACATTTTTAGCATTGGTACGTATATGAACATTGGAAAGGGCTTTCCTTATATTAAGGGTTTATTATTTACTAATTGTTTATAATTCCATAGTATATAATACTATTAAAAAGGTTTTTAAATCCATTGGCTGCAGAATATAAGTTCATAAACTATAGTGAATTTCCCATTCCCAATAGAGGCTCCTTAGACTGCCTGCATTTAAGAACTTCCATTAAAAGGCTAGTTTATGGTGCTTTTATAGAGTCCCCTTGGGATTTACAATATGTACCAGGTGTCCGATCTCAATACAACAAAAAACTTCCCTTATGCCTTAATTTTAAGGACACATACACTGAGTGGTTGTTGATTTACGGCCAATTTCATATTTTTGCCATAGGCCCGTTTCTTAAATAACGTTTTTTATCATTGTTACCGTTGCGAATGATACTTATTTTGTTACCATTGTCCCCATCAAACTAGTTCCCATTGCATTCCTGTCTTCCTTATCGCATATTTGGAACTTTGCTTTACTTAACATATGGCTTATTTACTTTGTTCTCTTAATTTTAAAAGCCATTTTCACAGGCCCTTAGTTATTTATTTACCGCTTCTCCGCCTAAACGCTCCGATGAGTTTTTTTGCTCTATCGCAATATGGGTTTGACCGCACCTTTTTTCGGGTAACTTTTCCCGATTTTACCATATCATCGGCCCGTCTCTCTTCTTTATATACCAACCTACTCGATATTACTAATTTAGGAAGATATTGGTATGGGGGAACATTTTCAATGTTATGTTTTGACGGTGTACTCATATTATAAAACTGTAAATTTTATACGCTCCTGCTTAGGCCCTTTAGGTTTCCCTTTACTGTCAATATACACAAGCGTTTGTGATACAGGCTTTATACTGCATCAATATAGTTTGCCACGTTATAGGCTGGTTCAGCTTTCGCAAGGCCTTCTTCGAAGGCACAATTCAGGGTTTTACTATGCTCGGCCGCCCATATTTTAGCTTTCCACTAACCTACCGGTGGCGCGAAGCGCCCCGCGACTATCATGTGCCCACCATAGGCGCATCCCCGGGTTTATATAAGCAAACTGTCGGGGCGTGAAGCGCCTCCGCACAAATTGCCACGTCTGGACGGGCGAGTCAAGGCACGCGGAGCGCGCCGCAGCGATTATTAACACCGACCGCATAGATCAGCATTATATCAGCTAAGACTAATTAGCACAAAATATGACTGCGCTAGTTTAATATATCTCGACGTTATTCTACGATCAATGTTTTATCATTAGGCGTGCGTATTATTTTGATGATAAAGATTTGAATAAACGTGGTATTTTTTTTTTGAAACTATGAGAAGGTGCCATGGGTTAAATTTTTATTCCATTTTAAAACGTTTCAAAAGAATGATCGTTTGCATGGAGAATGGGAATGTGCATCAGGTTAGGCTACCTCCTGATTCCCACATCCTCGTTAGGTCAATGCACGTGTAGTCTTTCCCTTAGAATTTCCAGTTTTTCTAAAGGTTTTGGTCACTGCTAAATTACATATGAATAAAGCAGCTGGAAATAATGATACAGGTCGCTAAATAATATTTGAATAAAGCAGCTGGAAATAATGATACAGGTTATAAAATATGTATAACTAATTTCTCCGACTATAAATAATATACAAAGAATTTAGTTTAAACAGACCATATGTGAAATCTAATGATGCGCCTAAAGGGAATATATCCGAATTGGTTTTTTAAAAGCCAACACCTAAAAATACTGAAACTGTCTACAACCTTGTTTTAAATACGCACTAAGTTAGGTTTTGGTTGAAATCCTTGTTAGACGCCTTCCACTGAATATATTGTACAACCGCAAAGCTGCTGAGTGGCCTACTTACGTATTTGGCACTTAACAATAAGGTGTGATTAGGCTAATAATCTAGTTTCTGAAGTAATATGTTGCCCTGCGTTATAGAAATTCTGTGCAACATAATCTATTAATATGGATTCAGTGTTAAAAAATCAATGTGTAATCATCGCCCTCTAATGAAAAAGGCGAATGTTGTTACAATTATTATTTAAAACATTAAATTAATAAAAAAAAATTATACGAATGGCAAAATTAAACTAAGGCATAAGTGGCGAGGAATGAGCCTTAATAAGTATATCACAAATGGGTATCTCATGTACGTTTGTTTGTGGACAAAAATTTAAGATTCAGTTTATTCCAAAATACAAATTTCTTTTGCCTTAGTTAAATTTTAATCAATATATTGGATGCATGCAACCTTATTCAAATATAATTTAATATAGATATGGACAACAAAATTTAGACGACCTCAAGCATCATTTATGGCTAAACATTTTTTCAGTTGTTGGTGCCAACTACGAATATGAAATCAGAAATTTGGTCAATGCCCCAAATTTTTAGTTATTCGGTGTCAAAGAGATTTTTTAATTTTGGGGTATGAGCTTCTATAACATAAAATATATTAACATAATTTTATAATTTTATTTATATTACGAAAACATTCATTATTAACCTGAGCTATTTAAATTTTCCTATAATACTTATTTTTTTAATTTTTAAAAAAATAATAGTTTTCGTCATAAAATACGTTTTGTGATTTTAAATAAATTAAAAGTAAATTGGGATTGAAGGTAAAACTATTTTGGGATATGCTTTTAATAAGGAATCTGATGCCAATAGATATTTTAAAAAAATTACTTGTTAAAAATTTTAGTTTTTTTTCTGAACTTTGAACGCATTTAGAAAAAAATATGTAGGCATTGGAATAAAAACTAAACCCGGGGTCATTATCGTAAGATTCTCTAAACCCCCAAATAATTAATATTTTTTGTTGTCCAGTGAATCAGCTTTACCTTTTAAGAGTCTTTTCCCAACAATTGGATAAACTTTAGTTTGACAGAGTGCCAAAGCGGTACTCTAATTATCATAAATTAGCATTTTTTTTTGTTTTGTATTTTATTTTCTATTTATTTCGTTAGATATCTTAAAACCAATTGTGATTAGGATTCTTTATAAAACACCTGACAATTTAATATCTTATCTAGCATACAGAAGCAGGATATTTATGACCCCCATTGAAGGCGTTATCAATGTCTTTAAATTCAGCCCGAACCGTTAATTAAAAATTTGCCAACTTAAACATTCGTTTCTTAATTTAATAATTATTGTATTGGTATTTAAATAAGGATATTTAAAAAACAGCGAGAAAGTTTCCGACCCTTTTCCCTATTATGTTAAGTTAGGCCCTTGAGATTTAACACTCCTGGTTGTCTAGGGTTTTTGGGCCTTGACATATAAAAATTGGAAGGTTTTGAGATTAGAACTCTATCTACGCTGCGTAAGGTAAAACACAAAAAGGTTTACACTATTTAAGATTGTTGGACCTAAGTAAGAAAAAAATTAGATTTGATAACTTAGAAAATTTTTGATTCAGCGGTTTGATTGAGTAATGCTAAATCATAAGTAAATAATTCATATATCTTTGTCCAAGCATAAATATTTTTTTTAATTATGTAAATGCCATAAAAAACATTATAGATACATTACAATATTGTTAGAAAATTATGAGAATATTTGAAATCACAAAGTTAATTTGAATTGGACAAATGGTGAAGAAAATTGCAAAAATTAATTTAGCAAAGCTAGAAATGTTTGCTGATCATTCTGAACATCGAATAGAGCAAAAATTTGTTTAATTCCGGAAATTTAATCGGCTGGTTTAAGTTCGATAAATCGAGAAGCGACAAATGCCGCAAATATACTCAAGGCCGTCACTCCAAAAGCTGTGAGGTAAAAAGTTTTTTCGTCAAAAACATCCGTGAATGCGGGCACAAAGGAATAGACGTAATTGATCATTTCGACACGCCTTCGCATCCGGGCCAGCTTCTTATTCCGCCTAGCAAACGGAGGGCCGTGGTCATATTCTATTGGATGGCTATTGAAATTGATATTTTTGTTTAAAGAATCAATCGCTTCAAAATACGCATCGATCCTGTAACGTGCTCCAGACTCGTCATATTTGCGACGGTCTAAACTAATCGAATTCCCAGAATAATGTTTAATTTTATCTATAAAAGAGCCAGTGGAATGATTTGCAAGTCTAAAGATGTCTGGAATGTAGTAGGAACTTTTTGGTAGGCAATATGTACTTAAAAAATAAAGGAAGAATTTGAAGATAAGTGCCAGTGATGTGGACTGCGGCATTAGATATTATTTATAAATTTTAGGTAAGAAATACTTTTTACCATTAATGAAGTAATAGAAAGCGTTGCGTCGCTAACCATATGTTGTAAAAATCGATTTTAAACATATGTAAGGCTCAAAAAATCGATAAAATTGCCGAAGGATTTGTAACAGTTTTATCATACAATCATACAAATTTCCCGCCAATATTTTAAAAATCCAATAGGCCCTTAAGTTTAACGTGCACTTAGGGTTTGGTTTTTTCATAACTTCAACAGATTAAAATTTCGATCGCGCGTCCACAGTCAAATTTTTTTATTTTATTCAGCCCGCCACGGCCTTATATTATAGCCTTATAAATATATAAAAATGTAATACATACAAATTCGAAAAAACTTAACTAAGGCTGCGGCTAATGAAAAAAAAATTAAAAAAATCGAACGCAAATTTACATTAACCCGCGAATGTGGGCAAGAAGTTTGTAATATCGGACGCTATAATATAGTCCACGGATTCCAGTTTAACACCTCTACAGCTTCAAGAGTTTAAGCTATAAACTTAATTTTTATTATTTTTTCGAAACAAACGTGCTCTTTAATTTCAAACTAATAAAATATAATGAATTATTGATCAAATAGTGTTTTTTTTGGATAAAGCATTTTAAAAAAAATGTCTGAAGTAAATTATTTTGAAATAAAAAATTATTTTTGGCTAATGTTCACCGTTTAATATATTATATAAAAAAACAAAAATATATCATATCCTTATAATACATTTAAAAAATTTTATATACTAATGTGTTAAACTATTTAAGAAAATACCTAAAAAATAAGGTTGCTATTTTTTAGTTTAAATTTACATTGAGGCAAAGTTTTCAACATTGAAATTGAGGGTGCCGGGTTCATACGGACTTCAATAGAATCTAATTTCTAAACTAATTTTCTTATTAGAATTATATTTCCTTTAATAGTTTTGTTTATTATATGTTTAAGAAAAAGTCACAAAAATTTGATTTATAATATATAATAATTTTAAGGACATTTTTTCAAACTGTTCTGGGATCCGTATGGACCTTACAGTGTTAATTGCGGGTTAAAATGACTGGTGTAAATAAAATAGTGTAAAATTTTCAATTTTTGTTGGCATATCCTTTAAATTACAATACTCATATTTTTGATATTAGACGTTAATTTTTTTTGGAATATTGATTTTAAAATTAGTACTAGCCATACCATAAGTAGCTTTCAAATTAGGCTAAGAATAAATCGCATTAATTTTTATCTTCATTATCATTTTAATTGGCAGGTTATTAGTACACATCGTAAATATATAGATTGAGTCTCAGTATTCAAATATAATTCTAAAAGTTAATTAATATAAATTATAACCTTTCACTATAAATTAAACGTTTATTAAAGTGTTGTAATCAATTGAGCAGCGATCATTAACAATGTTTTTAAATGTAAAAATTATAAATTCTTTAAATCTATTTATTTGTATCTGGGAGAACGTTCTAAATTTAATTCTTTCAACGAAAATTCTAAACTAATAAGAATGGTGACAATTTGTTGTTAAAGAAAAAAATTTAAAATTTTTTCAATAATTTTAAAAACTAACTTTAAACGCGCGTCCTTGAATAAAATATATAATATTCATTATATCGTGCGCGTGCCAACGCACAAGAGAAGCCACGCGCACGAGAAGCTTAAGGGGACAAAAAAAATGTTAATTAATCGAATTTAATTTTTTAGTAGCAGTTTTTTTGTGGTTAAAAAAAAGGATTTTGTTTTATGTTGGCTGAGTGCCGGTCAAGAAGAATTCTATGTTTTGATGCGATGAAATTAATAAACGGTTTAAAAATAAATATAAAGGCTAAATAATGAATGTTTGAAATGAATATAAAGATCTAAAGTATTTATTCTATATCCTAATGCTAATTATAGCCCCCTTCTTTGGTCTTCGGATTACCCAGTTATTTGACAACGGCCACGAGTCTGACATTTGGCGCAGTCGACATGATCGTACGTGTTTGCATAACAACTTTCCCTTTGGCCCCCGGATTACCCCAAATAATAACCTCTCCCTTGGGCCCAAGTCAAGAATGATAATAATTACCTTGCAAATTTGTCAACCACAGGATCCTAATAATAAACTTTCCCCTATGGCGTGCATTTTGTCAATGACAGGATCTTTAATAATAACTTCCGCTTTATACGCCAAGTTACCTCAATAACGCAGCATAATGACCGTCCCCTTTGGCCCCGAATTTCATCACACATATCGCCTCAATGATAATGATATTTCATCTTACGAGTTTTGTCAACAGTCGCAAAAAATTCGGAGCGATTAGCAAATATTTTAAAAAAATGACTATTCAGATTCTATTGTGGAAAATAAAATTTGCCAACAACAATATAGATGATGTTAGAAGTTCAAGCCAGTTCAATAATGATCCGCCATTTTATTATATGATCAGCCATCATTGTTCCTTTGTGTGGATATCATGTGAACATGTATACAATAATACTCAATTAACACGGTGCTAGTAATAGTAAATAATAATAATAACAAATGTATGTATAAACTTACATGTGAGGGATTGAAAGACAATCGAGCAAAGCCGGACAACTTCACAAAAAATGCATCATTATAAAGAATTAGATTATTTTATAAACTAAGCGAGGTTCCGGAATTTTTTTTTAAAAACAATTTTTATTTGTGGTTTTAATAGACATAATGTTGATTTTGGCTTGGATTATGATAGAAATGAATTATGTAATAACATATTTTTTTTAAATGTAATTTTTTTTAACATTTAATTTTTTTTAACATTTTAATTTTTTTTTGTAATTTGCCACTGCATCTAAATTTTGTTAAGTATTGGTTATTTTGGGTCTTTGTAAAGAAGGGAGGAGGTGGCGTACTGCATAAATCTAAGTACACACGCAACTAATTTCCATGTTGGGTTTGGTCAATTTAGTAATATGTTTATAGATATAGTTTTAAGAGCCTAAGAATTTGTTTTTTTTTTGGTTTATTTTGGGAGGCTAAAAGACCTCTGGTTGGGTGAAATGATCCCATAATTGATTTCTGTTTTTGGTTTATTTTGAGAGATTAAAAGACTTTGGCTGGGCAAAATGCCCGGGTTTTTTGTCGAATGGGACATAAGAAATAATTCCTTTTTTTGGTTTAATTGGGCTGATGGATAAAATATTTGGGCTGATTAAAAAATTTTGGGCTGATTAATGTTTTTTTGGGCTGTGTAGGAGACCCTAATAAATAAAAATCTTGATAATTGTAGAATTAAGATATGCTTAATTATTTGAATATAAGTTATGTATGATGTAATATTATGTAACCCAATGTTTTGTAATGTGATTTCATACCAGCACTCGTATTTCTTAGTCTTGTTTTAAATATTAATGGAATAGGTTTCTAATTTTGTTTAAGGCTGGTTTACATTTTGTCCTTTAAGCGGTGAGATATCGTGCGCGTGCCAACGCACAAGAGAAGCCACGCGCACTAGAAGCTTAAGAAAATAAACAATGATAATTAATTGAATTTAGTTTTTTGGTAGTAGTTTTTTTGTGGTTAAAAAAAAGGATTTTGTTTTATGTTGGCTGAGTACCGGTCAAGAAGAATTCTATGTTTTGATGCGATGAAATTAATAAACGGTTTAAAAATAAATAATAATGAATGTTTGAAATGAATATAAAGATCTATAAGTATTTATTCTATATCCGAATGCACCTCGCCCTATTAATTATAATCCCCTTCTTTGGTCCTCGGATTACCAGTTATTTGACAACGGCCACGAGTCTGACTTAATATTGTTTATATGGAAAATTATCAAATGCGATCTTACATAAGAGGGCGGCTTTTGAGGGTATGTTGACATTAATTTTAATAAAAAAACCTTATCGTGAGCTGAATAAACTCTAAAATGTAGTAAATTTTCGTGAAAAATAAGTTAATGTCAGCCCTCCTATATTCCTCTACAGTTTAAATACCATGACTGTAAGATTTTGTTATTGGATAATGTAACCCATGCAATCGCAAAATTTTTTATTATTTTGGGATAAATTATATAATTTAAATCTCACAAATCGCCTTCTTAAAAAGTGAATATGCGGCCTAACACCAATATTTACACAAATGGATATATTTGAATCGGGAAAATTCTAATGAGCATTATAGCATGCGGCTGTATTTCTATATTATTTTTTAAAACATTTAAATCCTTAATCGTTTTAAACATTTATCAAATGAGAAATGTTGAGTCAAAACCCCTTTAACCTTTAGGAGTAAGATAGGTTCGTTAAAGGTTGGGGGTAAAATTTTTAAATAATATAAACTTCTATTGCCCTTTGCATTTAGTTGTGCAGCATGTAAAAAGTGTAATATAACAAATTATATTCTCCTTATTATAAGATATTTGGCAGTATATATAGTATAAATATTAGCATAGAAGTTCATCTAAACATAGAAGATAAATGGTATCGGTGTAACGAGCCGATTTGAATAGTATAAATTTGAATATCTACATTACTGTCACCTTTTTTTTGATTCTAACGGCGTCGCTAATCTCTACCAAGTTTAACTATTTCAATTAAATCAAGGTAGGACTTTTTCGGAAAGTTGCTGTTATCAATGGTCGACATGTTAACGAGCAGTTATGTGCTTGTCATAGACTCAGGAGTAGAGGCAGTGGATTCTTTTAGCTGATTTTCCTTCTCGCCATCCTATGATGTTTCTCTTTTTATCCAAATTGAATTTGAGGTTATCTGTTGTCATAGCCTATTTTTCGTAGCTTATCATTTATGGAACCGTTTTAGTGGAGTCATAATTAAAACATGGGGTAATGAACGATACGTCTATAAGGCATCGTTGAGTGGCACGCTTCATCATTCTCATCCCAATCATATTTGTGATTTTTCACCGAGGGTATAGGCAATCAGCGCGGATTTGTTCTACCCGGTTTGTATCTTGTGGGGCCGTGTTCGTAGGTCGTTTAGTATTCGTCGGTCTTTTAGTAATCTCGAGCGTAGTATTCGTCGATCACTTCGTATTCATCGATCGTTTAGTATTCATCGATCGTTTAGTATTCGTCAGTCGTTACGTATTGGTCGGGTTGAAAACCTAATTCGTCAATCGTTGAGGAACTTTAAACGTTAATTCGCTAATGACCATATCGAGGACCATTTATTGTCTTGTGAAGGACCGTTATCGTCAGGTAGAGGACCGTTATCGTTAGGTAGAGGACGGTTATCGTTAGGTCATTTAGACCATTTATTCTCAGGTCGTTCCGGACCAATATCCGTTCGGTCGCTTAGTATCTTTTGGTAATCGTCGATCGTTGTATTCGTCGATCGTTTGCTCGTTGAAGATAATCGTTAAGAATTTGGGCTTTATCATCAGGTCTTTCAGGACCATATGGTTCGGTGTTTAGGCCCAATGATCGTTCAGGCACCGTGTTTCTTGCCATTATTGGAGAACCATTTCCGGTCTATGTTTTGACCATTCTGTCTGTCATTCATACATCTCAATTTCGTATGAATGAGATTGATTCTTAATTAGGGGGCCATTTCCGTACTAGTTGATGCGCAATCGTTTTAGACCGTGGTGTGCTTGTCTTTGAGGCAAATTCGTTGCTCCATCAATTGTCTTGTTACGGCACTTCTGTCTTTCAGACGAAGCTATAATTCGTAATTCCCGAGTGACATGAGCGTAATTGTAAGGTGCATCATTTGTTGAATATGGACCTTGTGCGTCAATCACTTGTACATGGTTCCTCCCTCAATTAGAATCAGTTCTCCACAAAAATAATCGGGCCAACAAATTAAAGGGGGTTAAATTTAATTACTTCGAAAAACAATTTTCCAAAGTATTTACCTGAATGGCCGACGGGAGGTTCGCCTGGAAAAATTCAGATCCCGCCTGGTCGCCAATGTAAGAAGTGGCAATATAACAAATTATATTCCCTTTATTATAAGATAATTGGCAGTATATATTTAGCATAGAAGTTCATCTAAACATAGAAGATAAATGGTATCGGTGTAACTGAGGAATTTGAATATTATAAATTTGAATATCTACACAGCATAATTATAATTCAAATGAAATGGAATTTTACGACATCATTGTATATCGAATATGTTATGTTCGAATTACTCGCTTCCTATCATGATAATCTGACTTAAATAGACGAACCCAGATATGCTCGTGGAGTTATTTTCTCCACGGAAAAAAATATAACTTATACAAGATTTTATTTCAATTTGTTATGCCATTTTTTATACTTTAAACCTCTCAATAATGATCACAAACATGTTATAAGCACCGCCGAAATCAAAAAGGAAACATTACTGGTTTACAAAGGTCAACAAATAAGTTTATAAGCTAATTTTTGGGATCAGACTCGCCATTAGGGATTAAATTCGTCCACCATTTTTTATCAAACTTAGGCCAGCTATAAACATTAGAAATTTAAAAAAAAAAATTAAAAAAAATGAAAATATAAAAATAAAAATATATTGAAAAATATGTATAAATAACACCGCTAAACTGTTAAATTTAAACTTTAATTAATATGTTTTTATCTTAAGTTTATGAGGTCCTATCTTATAAAAAAATATTATGCATAACCTAAATAATGAAGTAAGAGCTCGATATACTTAAAATTTTTATTTTTTTATCATTTGAGATTGAAAATATAAGTTTAAAGTGATTATACAAAAATAAGTTATTTTTGAGGTCGCAAAATTTGCTGGTCAAATTTTAGGATATAGACCCTATTAAAGTTTAAAGAAAATTTGAAAAACGAAATTGTCACAATTTCATTTTTCCACTCATTGATTTTTGTCGAACTTCGTAATTAAAATGTAGCTGAGAACTAATGAACGAACTACAAGTTATTAATATATACGTAATTTGTTTGCCATTTCGTAATATTAAATTTTACTTAGCCTCATTATTATTATTTTAAATTGACAAATATTAAATATAAATTTTTCATAAGATTTTTATCTTGCCCTTATGTAAAATAATTTAGCTGGTTATTTATATTTTACATTCTTTTAAAAGTATTATGTATAACTGTCAGCGTCCAAACGCAATATTCCGCCGGCGGAATATAAATTGGCGTATAGTCAACGACCAAAACGCATTTTCGACGGCGGAATATTGTCTGGACTTGAGGTCAACGTCCAAAGCTTATATTCCGCCAGAAATTTTTTGCAAAATTTAAGGGACAAACAGTAAACTTTATGTGATTAATTTTGAAATATTGATTATTAGACATTTTTGATTTTTTATGCTTTGATTATGAAATGTTTAATGAATAGAGGTCATGTTGAATTGAAAATTAGGGTTAAGGGCTAAAATAGTGCTAAAACCTAAAGATTTAAAGATTCATATTTTGACCGGTGTATTTAGAAGCGCTTTAAATGCACATTTGAAAGCGCTTAGATTTTTTAGATACCCTAAGAAGTGCGCTAATGTTATAAAAACCGCGCAATTTTTTTGTTTTTAAAATTAAGCGAAAGACTCTAAAAAACGCCGAGGGCACCTGTGACTTTAAATGGACCAAGAATCCTAACTCGCAATAAAGATTAAAATGTAAGCATAAAAAAACATATTAAGGTGCCTTAAAACGCGTAGGTGATATTGAGAGCACGCAAAAGACTCCTATAGTGCAAAAAAATGAATTAGGACTGCGCACAGGTGTCGAACTTTTAGGATCATTAAAATAATATATTGAAATTAAAAAATTTTAAGGAAGATCTAAAGCCGGTTCGTTAACTGGACTAAAATCGAAGATATTTAACTTATAAACCTTCCATTAATTCCAATATCGCATTTTTAAGGGCCAGCTAGGCAGGGAATGCTCTAATATTAACAAAGGGTTAAATAAGGCTTATATAAATCTTAAAAGTTGTAAATTTTTTATTATTTTGGTGCTCCTAAAAGTTCGACACCTGAGCGCAGTCCTTATTCACTTTTTTGCACTATTTTAGGAGTCTTTTGCGTGTTCTCAATATCTCCTATGCGTTTTAAGGCACCTTTTTATGTTTTTTCCTGCTTACATTTGAATCTTTATTGCGAGTTAGGATTCTTGGTGCATTTAAAGTCACAGGTACATTACAGAAATACCTCGGCGTTTTTTAGAGTCTTTCGCTTAATTAAAAAAAAATTGCGCGGTTTTTATAACATTAGCGCACTTCTGAGTGTATCTAAAAAATCTAAGCGCTTTCATATGTGCATTTAAAGCGCTTCTAAATACACCGGTCGAAATATGAATCTTTAAATCTTTAGGTTTTTAGCACTATTCTAGCCCTTAACCCTAATTTTCAATTCAACATGACCTCTATTCATTAAACATTTCATATTCAAAGCATAAAAAATCAAAAACGTCTAATAATCAAAATTTCCAAATTAATCACATAAAGTTTACTGTTTGTCCCTTAAATTATGCAAAAAATTTCAGGCGAAATATTAGCTTTGGACGTTGAGCTCAAGTCCAGACAATATTCCGCCGGCGAAAATGCGTTTTGGTCGTTGACTATACGCCAATTTATATTCCGCCGGCGGAACATAAGCTTTGGACGCTGAAATCAAGTCCAGACAATATTCCGCCGGCGGAATATTGCGTTTGGGCGCTGACAGTTTAATGCAGGCCTGGAAAAACAATGAGCCAAAAAACTTTGGCTCATTTTTTCCCCTAAAACATAAAAAAAGAAAGGGGGGCAAATATAAAGGTCCAAAATAAGAATTCAAAAAAAGCCCTTACTAAGAAAGGGGGCAAAAAAAACCCCACAAAAAGTGGCTCTTAAAAAGAGCCCCAAAAAACCCATTTTATGTTTTCTATAATAATTTTAAAAAATTTTGATGGGTGGGTTATTTTTTCTTAAAGCTCCTAGGAGTTTTTTTTTAAGAAAAGGGGCTTTTTTTAAACATGCCCCTTTTTTTTGCGCAAGAAAAGGGGCTTTTCTTTTGCCATGCCCACGAGTTTGTGGGCATTTGGGAAAAAAAACCCAAAAACTTGATAAAAAAAAGCCTATTTAGTTTTTTTCCCAGCCTTGGTTTAATGGGGTTCGTACGTATCCCAAATTCGCCTAATTATCGAAAAGCCCAAACCTAAAAACCTAGGCCACCGATGCGTTTTAAATCTCTCGAGTATGCTGTATTTTAATAAGTGGTCTGAAGGAAATCTTTTACCACAGTTTTTTTAACCATACCAATATGAGGTAATATAGCATTGAGAAAACGGACATGCGATAAATGCTTACAGATTGAATTCTCACAAACAAAAATTAGTGTGCCCATTTTTACAGATACTAGTTTATGCAACTACTAGAGTTTATATCTATGGCTGCAAACTCCTGTTAAACAAGAACATTTAAAGTTCAAATTATGCTTATTATTAATGAGAAAATGGCCCATTTTATAAAATATGTGATATATTCCCAAATAAGTTTTTAAAACAAATCAATATTTTGTGCGATTTGGGGACATAAACAATATTTTTGTAGTTTTTACAATCCAGCTGTAGTCGAGGCTCGCAAAAATGCAGATACTATACATGTTTACTAATAATACATCTATCCATTCGGTTTGGATTAGATATATGTTGGTTAGAGGTTAAGATAAATTTAGGGTGTTAGGCTTAGGTAATTTTAAAAATAGGGTTAGATTTTATTTAGTTTGGGTTAAGATTAAGGTAATCATCAAATTAAAGAATATACTAAATTTTGAAATTGGATGAATTAATCATACATGTATGTAAAAAGAGAGAGCGTATGTTAAATTGCTCTAGGCTCATGCATTATAACTTTTATCGACGTTTAATAAGAGGAGTTGGAGACAAGTTTTTGGCTAAATCATATTATAATCACTCTTTAAATATTTTAAACTTTAGAAAAATTTTGCTCTTCGTTTGGTTGACGAAATTCGCACAATACAGCTGTAAATGAATCTAACTGGAAAATGTTTAGCCGTATGGGTGATCATAACACAAGGTACCCATCGCTTGCTTATTACATTGATATAAAATTAATTGTTTTCATCTACCTTGTTTCTTTTTTGATGAAAATTATAACCTGAGTTTCCAGACCAAGGGTGTCAGCTTAATCGTATGTTTTGGAGCTTAATTTTCACAAATAGTTTAGCTAGATTAAGACCGGGTAGGACTGCAGACCGGTAGGAGAATGATACTTTTAAAACATTACATATTTGTCAAAGTGTTTGGGAAAATTATCGATAACTTACCTTAATTAAAGTTATAATTAAATTTTCCATTAAATTATACTTTAGTTAAATTTTTTAAGTGTCATGTACGAAATTTCTCATTTAATTATATTAAAATTCTGTCACTCACTAGCTTATTTCAAATTATTGTGTTTTTCGGCTGCAAAGCAAATTTAGCACTGAGTAAATCTAAAGGATAATAGTGTTTAAAAGCATAATTAACTTAATATAAATGGGTGATAATAACATTAAAAAGTTAACAGAAATTATTTTCCAAATTTTTTATAGTTAGGGTTGAAAATTTTATGTAACTGAAATATAACTAAAAATTAAACGATAGATACAATATTTGGGTTTAACCTTAGCCAACTTATACTTTCTTTGGCTAATTTACGAATCCATGACCCTTAGTATAATTTAAAATTGTTTTGTTATGTAGGAACAAAAAAAGATTATCCAGGTGGGTTTAAATCTTTGCTAAATTTTAGTTTATTTTTTATAATGCTTTAAAGCTTTGAACCAAAAATATAACTTAAAAATATTACCTTTAAGCAAAATAATAATTTCTGTCAGGGCAATGCGTAACTCAGTAGGCAAATAATATAAAAATGTCTTGCTTAATATAGAATTCAAAAATAGCATAAAAAAGGCTTCACAGTTATTACGCATATAAAATACCCATTAGGATGTTACAGAAATTTTATGTAAACTTAGTGTAGATCCTGCCTTTTTTTAAATACTTATTACAATTACAAGGCACAAAAAATTTTATACTAATTTATACAAAAATTACTGTAAACAACACTGTAAAAGTTTTTTACCTAGATTAAATTTTTTTTTCAAAAAATTGCAGTAATTGATCCCTTACACAATACTTACTATTCGATGAGTATTAGTTTCTGAAATATATTTAATGCCACATTTTTGACGACCTGCAATTGCCATAGCAAGGCAAATAAACAACACAATTCCAGCGTTATAAAAAAATATAATATATAAAACAACTACACAGCTCGACATATTTTTGAATATATGAGCCAACCTTAATAGATGCCGTAAAATTTTTTTTTAAAAAAATTGCAGTAATTGATCCCTTACACAATACTTACTTATCGATGGATATTAGTTTCTGGAATATATTTTATGCCACATTTTTGACGACCTGCAATTGCCATAGTAAGGCAAATAAACAACACAATTTCAGCGTCATACAAAAATATTATATAAAACAATTATACAGCTCGACATATTTTTGAATATAATAGCCAACTTTTTTAGATGCCATAAGAATTTTATATTTTAACGTTTTTTATCACACTTTGTAAGCCATCAATACAAAATTTGAATATACAAATAATATTTATACAATAAAATATTTATACATAAATACCAAATTGTTGTATTCAAATTTAATCGTGTCCTATCAAGGTTGGGATGCTTAAAATTCCTTTTTTTTTTTAAATTTAAAAATATTGATCTCTTTTTTTTAATGAAAAAGAGAAGATTTTATTTGCATTTTTTACTTTAGGGTCAATAAGGCCGTTATTTTATAGCCTTTTTCGGGTTCTATAGGTAGACTAATATGATTATGGCCATTATTTAGATTATTTCTTTGTTAAATTTTAGCCAATAAATTGATTTTCGTCGATCTGTTTTTTGATAGATCTCAATTTCAAAGCCTCGCTCCATTTTATTAAAGACTTTTACGGGGGAAAAAACTAAGTTTAATACAATATAGAGATAATCCCATAGGTACAAAAGAATAGATTACAAGAAAAAATTTTGGACTGAAACTAAATTAACCTAACCGCATTTCTATTGGCGCAAGTTATTTGTTAGCCTCTACGCAGGAAACTGTTGAAAATGCTTCTAGCTTTTTCTGATCCTAACCTATACAGATCTTGTTTAAAAAATGGTAAATCAAGCAAGTATCTTGTTAAATAACACTGGACAACAAAAAAAACAATATGAACGAATTTTGAGGGTTTAGAAAATTTTTTTGCCACAACGATGCCGGGTTTAGTTTTTTCTCCAAGCCTCCAATTTTTGTAATTATTAGCAATTTACTTTCAAGTTATTTAGGATCAAAAAATGGATTTCATGACGAAAACCACTAATTTCATTAAAATTAAAAAAAAGTAAATATTAGAAAAATTTTAATGCCTTACGTTAATAATGAATGTTTTGGTAATCTAAATGTATTTTTAAACTTTTGTTATTACCCATACGCTTTAAGATATAGAAGAAAATACCTCAGAAATACAAATATCGTCTCAAATTCTGATTTATCATATTCGAGCACCAAAAACGATAGTTGCCATAAATGATGCTTGAGGTCGTCCAATTTTTGTTGTCCAGTGTTATAAATTCCTAACTACATAAATGATACAGCATTTAATATTTTTATTGTGTTTCGTTAAATAAAGAATTTAATAAAATAAGTTTTTAGCAATAATTTAATTTTCAAAACTTCTACATATATAAATTATATAAATTAGGGCAGAAAGTTGGCCAATGGGGCAGGGCCGGTTTTTCAATGACTGTTATTAATCAGGACCACACATTTAGAATTAAATGAAAAAGGGTAGATGTATTTAATGGAATACTTTTTAAAATCTTTTAGTACAAAAATATTTGTAATGAGGCCAGGGGGAGGGGGAGGGGCGGCATATATAAAAGACATTTTCAGGTCAGGCAGGGTAGGCACACACGAATTAGCCGTAAAGGTTAAAAAAATGTGTCGACGGGCTGTTTTATATATACAACCCTTCTTAATATTGATATTTAATTATAATCAATTATGTGTGACAGGATATTACTCGATCAATTAATCCCTCGAGAATTCAGGCTGGACCTGATAAATGTGCCAAATTAGGTTATAAATAACATTTTCTATGCTATTTATATAAAAATCTAAATTTATTATTCCCAAAATATCTTTATGTTGTAAGGCCCATAAAGCTCCTTATTTGTTTGAAAAAAAATTGGGGCTTGTAAGGAAGGCCCCTTTTAAAAAGATCATACATCTTTTTCATGTGTCACGAAAAATTTTGTACAAAGAAGCCTTTTAAAAAAGTAGTGCTGTCTACATTTTCCCAGGCCTGATTTGAAAATTTGTTTCGAAATAATATTTTTAATGTGTTTGTTTCATTTTTATTGATTCCTAAAGATCGATAGTAAATTTTTGTCATTACAAACAAAAACTATAGGGTATACAGTATATGGGATCACGCCCATAATGAATGAGGCAAAATGATACCTATTTAGGTATACACATGGGCCCCTTCGATCGGCCATGCGAAAATTACGCGTGTTACCGATTTTCGGAACATCATATTTTCGGATTACACAAGAAGCAAATAAATAGTAATGCAAGTATTCTGGGAACTGCAAAAGAGAAAATCCTAATATCTGAAGCATCAGGAAAACTGTCTTTCGAGAAATAAGCAATCTAATTGAGTATAATTTCCACCAAGTGTCGTTGGCAGCATCACCCAGTCTTTTTCTCGAGCTGCTATGTTGCGCAAACAGATTGATTGCACGAAAAATGACCTATATAGTATAGTTTACACATAAAATTTTTATAACATCTTTCAAACGACTAATACCCTACCCTTTAAACGAAACATAATTCACAATAACTATTTAAAATATCACATATCAGCTCCCTTAAGAATTAAGCAGTTTTATGAATCCAGAACAAATCTGCTCTTTAAAATTTGTGTTTGTGCAACTGTAGCACCTAGAAGACTCCTATTTGAAAATTTACTATGGTTAAATTTTTTAGAGGTTATTTTTTATCGCAATCGAGTTTTTTTTATTGTCAGGTGTTTCGCTGGCAAAATAATGTCTGGACTTGACCTAAATGGCAAAGCCTATTTACCCGGCGGAATATTTTTGAATTTATAGTCAACGTCTATAATTTATTTTCGCCGGCGAAATTTGTTTGGACTTAAACCTAGCGTCCAAAGCTTATATTTCGCCGTGAAATTTGTATATAGCAAACAAGTTTTTATTATTCAAAAGTGGTAATTTTGGTTTTGAACCGGTGATATTTAATTTGTAATAATAAAACTTTAAAATTTCCTATTTATTTTTAACATGTTCAGTTATATAACTTTAATATATCGTTTTCTTGATTTTAGCAAAAATGCTATTAATGTTATCTTTAAAATAGTTTTAATACATAATTCGGAGGGTTTTATTTAGATTAGATCAATTTTTTCCCCGTTAATTGATTTATATAAAAATTTTATTGGTTTAAATTTTCAAATGATTTTAAGGAAACCGGTGATTGGTTTTGCTGATTGAAAAATTAAAAAAATAGGAATCAAATAATTTTTTAAATCGTTATGAAAATTGTTTTCACTCTTGTTGTTGTTGTTAGTAGCCCCTGTTCGTTGGACCTAAAAAGTTGGATGTAAAAGTGAGTTTGAGTGCTGCGAGGGCTGGGTTAAGCCAAATGATCTATCGGGGAGATAGGAGGCCCCCGGTTTGGGCAGATGAGCCAATGTTCAATACTATCAGCGGATGATTTACAGTCATTGCAGGTATTGTTAAGAGAAGGGTCCATGCGAGCTCTAAAGTCTGCCAGTAGTTGACAGTGACCAGAGCGAAGTTGAGCTAGGTGGGAACGAATTTTTCGGGATAAAGAGGTTTCTAAAGGCGAAACGGGAGGAGGTCGACCGTTTAAAACTTTGTTATTTGGATAGGTGGCAATGGTATTGTCAACTGCCGAAGTGTGAATGTTTTTGATTAGCGTTTTGATAGGTATATTTTGGTTAATGAAAGGTTTTATTTGATTGATACAAAGAGAGTGAAGTGTTCCTTTCATTTGCCTGGCTGGCGTAGGGTGGTGAGTGAGCTCGTGACACGGATGGTCAGGGGATAAGCAGGAAGCGAGATATTGGTCTGAGAGCATCTGGCTGTGGGCTCGTACTGGTAATATCTTTGTCTCTTGGTGTAAATGTTCGATTGAAGCGAGTTTGTGGCAACCCGTGATGGTACGAAGAGCGGAGTTTTGAGAGTGTTGCAATTTTGCAACGTTTGAGGGTGAGATGTTGGGAGTCCAGACCGGAGCAGCGTAATTTAAGATTGACCTAGATATAGCCTTAAAACTTATTGTTAGAGTTTCTTTATTCTGACCCCAAGTTGAACCTGCTATGGCTTTAAGTAAGTTGTTCCTCCTTTTAACTTTATCTGATATTGAATTTACATGTTTGTTAAAGGTGAGTAAAGGGTCAAAGGTAACGCCAAGAATTTTAGGATACTTGGCGAGCGGTAAAATGGAATTATTGATTGAGATTTTAGGATGAAAGTTGACTTGGTGAGTGTGGGGGGTGAATAAGGTTATCGAGGATTTCGATGGTGAAATATTCAAGCCACGTTTGGAGAAGAAATCTGACAGTGTATTTAGATAGTTGTTTAAAGAGCTTGTGAGAAGTTCAATATTAGGGCCATTTGTAAAAAGAGTAAAGTCATCAGCATAAGAGGTAACGTGAATGCTGGCTGGTGGTTGCGGAATGTCACTGATATAAGCATTGAATAATGCTGGTGATAAAACGGAGCCTTGGGGGAGGCCTTCACGAACGATCCGAGTTTTGGATTTGATGTTGCCAAAGTTGGTGTAAGCCTGACGGCCGTGAATGTAGTTGGAGAGCCAACGAATTATATTAGGTGGTAGTGAAGAATTATAAAATAAATTCGATAGAGTGTTGTGATTAACTGTATCGAAAGCGCGGGTCAGGTCTAGAGAAACGAGGATGGTTCTGTGGGCAGGTTTCTTTTGGTTGAATCCATCTGCAATTGCCGTGGAGATTTTAAGGAGGCAGGAAGTTGTAGAGTGTTTGGTCCGAAAACCGTGTTGATGCTCTAAGGGAGCTAGGTGTTTTTTAATGAACGGTAGAATAAGTGATTCTAAAATCTTAATTGCAGGGGATAGTAAGGATATGGGCCTGAAAGACGAAGATTCGTTTGCAGGTTTATTAGGTTTGAGTATCGGAATAATGCTTGACAATTTCCAAATAGAGGGAATATCTGATTTTCTGATACAAGTGTTGAAAATACAAGTTAAAAATTTAATACCATAAGGACCTAGATGTTTAAGATAAAGTGAATTTAGATTGTCAGGGCCAAAAGCTTTTGACGATTTAGCTTTTTTGATGGCTGCGGCGACAGAGGGCGCATCAAAAAGAGGTGAATTAGTGAGGTTAATATTTTTAATTTTGCGGTTGATTATACGATTGGTGGCATTGGTTTTATGTGTGTTAAAAGAAGTAAAAATTTTGTTAAAACTATTTGCTATTGAATTTACCTGCGATTTTGCAATGTTGTTTTCACTCTTAGGTTAATCGAGCGCTCTAAAAGTGTTATTTTTAAATGGTTTGGCCTCAGTCGACACAAAAGTAGAACATCAAGTAGATTTAAGTTATGATTTAATCTAGTATATCTTTCTTAAATTAGTATAAAATAATCATAACTTAAACATTATATTTTGGAATATTAAATTTTGAATTAAAACTTGACGCTTAATTTGTGGAAATCATACGCATTAGAAATTTCATTGTGAGAAAGGTTCTTATTTTATAAAAAAAATTTAATTAAATGAGTTTTAATAAAGCTGTTTTTAACTCATCACTTTATAGTTGAATTATTTAACCTTTTTACAAGACTAATAATAGCGCTAAATTTTATGCAACAGTTTTCGGCAGAATAGGCTGTGACGCTGAGGTCGAGTCCAAGCAATATTTTGCCTGCCCGTTTTGGACAGTGACTATATATCAAATAATCTTCCCACGGCGGAATATAGGCCTTGTTAGTTTAAGTCGAGTTCAAACAATATTGTGCCGGCTAAATAAGCATTGGGACGGTGACACTTTCACTCAAATTACCTTACATATTTTTATAACAGGTGTCAACTTTATCTATTAATCAAGAATTAAATTTCACCCTATTAAATTTAAAAAGCTGATACACCTATGAATGAAATGCCTTCAGTATATATTCAATTTAAAACTGGGGTTGCTCTCCTATATTGAAGGATGATTTAACAACCCGTTGTAAGTTAAATATTTAGTCATAAATAATTAAATATTCTGCAACCTCTAGTTCTTTCTGAAAAATCGTGGTAGTTGGATTTTCATACATAACTCCGATCGCGTTAATTTTATTCGCAGGGTTTGTTGTGCCTTCTAAAACACGTCTACGAGTGAAAAAGTATTTGATTATAGAGACACCGCAAGCAAAAGGTATGAAGAGGTAATTAAAAAGGTTTATATAGACGGCGATGAGTCCAAAATAGGACCTACGCCTTTCAAGGCGAAGTTCTACATCGCATTTATATTCCATTTCCAACTCACCACGTGTTGTATTTTCGTTCGGGAAAAATGAATGAAAGCTCGAATTATGAGCCACGTGCGACGGAACTCGTTTTATATGAATCGTATCAATTCTAGACATTTGAATTGATATGGCTAATAGAGTCAATATCCAGGGGACGGCTCTATATGTAATACTTGATCTAATTGATTGAATCTGAGTGTATCGCTTAATTGTTAAATATCGGTCTATGACTAAAAAAATTAGTATGTAGGAACAATCTAATGCCATTGCGACCCGTACAGCATAATTGATGCGGCCATTTAGTTGCAAAATGGCGCATGTCGCATCGGTAACGTTAGTGGGCCATTTACGAATAACGTGCTCGACACCTAACGCAATTAATAGGAAGCTTTTAACGATACATAGGGCAAAGAGCCATTTAAGGATGTAATAAGTGGCACGGAGTTTCTTGTCTTTAACTTTGCAAAGACCGACGAAAAATTGCCAATTAAGAGCAATTCCTATCAAAGAAAGTACGAAAGTTATTGCCAATATGCCCGTGCTATATGTGCCTGAATCATTATTTAACATGAGCGAAAACTAATTGTTTAAGATTAAAAATTAAAGTTAGAATAAGTTGTAAATATTAACTTATCTTCCTCTTGATCAACTTCATTAGAATTTAGATTTATTATAAACACACTGCATCGCCAGTGCCAACGTGTATGACGACATAAACTATATATGACAACATCTGTTTGACAGGTTTTTTTTATCCCTTTATTTATGCCATCTTGTCACGTAGCGTGGAGAACCTAGCGGAGTATAAAAAAAAGATTTCCTTCCGCTCCCCTTTAATAAAAACTTTACATAATTGCCATAAAACAATAATTTTATCGTCTTATCCTTTACAATTCAAAAAAATTGATTTACCATATTGTTAGTAAAATCTAAATTAATCTTATGCCCACTTTGGACGACCTGCTAGGAATGATCTAGGCCAAATGAAGCTCATCTTTTGAATTTATAATGTGAGGTGATAATAATATAACTAAATATACCTTTAATCAAGCGAAAAATATTAATAAATCGCTTTATGTAGATTTTTGATTTTTTTTAGGTATTCTCTAGTAGCAATTCTTAGTCATTGGTCAAATTGACATTTTTTAATATATAACTAGGAGAACGAAACATAGGTAAAAGAATATCTAAGTATCATATGTATATTTTTCCCCATTCTCTTAATTTTCTTTTTTCACTCATAGATTTTTGTCGATATGTGTTATATGCTACTGGCTTTAGTTCCATAAATTTACAATAAAATTTGAACGTTTATGGCAAGGATAATGAGAGCGGATAATTTATATTGTGACACCTCCAAACGTTTGCAAAAATGCATAATACACATTTTTACTGATATTCCATTTCGTTGTATTAAAATGAATAAATAAAATGTAATAACGCGACGTCTAGTAAAAGATAAAGAGGGAGCCTTTTCTGTGTTAAATGCGTTCAGACTCCGTTCGTTTTTTTGATAAATTTCAAAAATTTTAAAATACTGTTTGACATTGAACGCTTTTTTAGAAAAAGTCGCCAATTTTTTTGCATTTAAATAGTTTTTCTGACAAAAAAAGTTTTTTAAAAAACTTTGAAAAAAAAAATTTAATTTTAAAAAATTCAAAATTTCTAAAATTTTTTAAAAATTTAAAATGATCAACGCCCCCTTAAGTAAAACTCTATGGTAAATGAGGCCAAAAGAAAAAAATACAGTTTTATCCGTAAAAGAAAAGCCCTATCGAAAACACGTTTTCATTTTAAATATATAATAAAAAGTTTTAAGGGTTTTTAAACATCATTAATATTAGTTGCAAAATAGTGATTTTTTTTTTAATTTACATTTATAAACATAAAAATATTTAAAAATGTAAATTAAAAAGTTGGTGAAAATTACATCAATGACAAACTTGATAATTAATTAAAGGTTCAACTTTTATTTATAATTTAGATTCATATGTTTATCTATTGTCAATTCAAACTAGCTTGCGTTTAAGTTTGTCCCTGTGTTTTTTTCCAAACGGGCAATTTGTAATGGTAAATAGGGATCGGCTTGCTTATGATCTAAAACACATGGGATTGCAGATATCCATTATAGTGATGGCAAGATTCAAAGGAGAGGCTCCAGTTTCTTCCGTGTACCAATGTTTTACAAACTCGATAATTGTCATTTACTGAATTGTAAAAGTATAACACAGGTCAACAATTTTTTGAGAGTTATGAGTTTACTACAGAGATCTAACCTGCCATCCTAGGGAATATCAAATCCGTTTACCGTTTTTTCTAACCAAACTTAGTTAGTCAGTTATAAACATTGAAAGTTTTAGAAAGAAAGGTTAAAAAACCAAAAAAGAGTCAAAAACAAAAATAAATTGATATTTTATTTTTGCATATTCACAATAGTTAAACTGTTAAATTTAAACTTTAATAAATATTTAAAAACCGATAATATATCGTGTCGTATTTAAGTTTGGCCGCGAAATATTTTGTATTATCTAAATGCCGATGTAAGAGGATATATTAATAAAAAAAATTTCCATAATTTGTGAAAAATATGAGTTAAGAGGGATTTTAATATGCAAATAAGATTTTTAAACTTTTTCTATTTAGGGTATATTTAGATTGGTCAATTTGGCCAAAAAAGGCCATTTTTTGTTATAAACGGATCTAAGGAGCCAAAGACGGAAGAAACTAAGAAAAACGAAAAACATGAGATTAGGCCATCATGTGGATGCATTCTTTTATGTTTTCATAATAATCCCGTTTCTGACATAAATGTATAACATTAACTATTAACATTTTGAAAAGGTCTCATGCCAGCCCTTTATCCGGGTGTTAGTTGCTCTGTTGGCATCTTGGGCTAAGCTCATTAAATAAACGTGGTGGATTGTGCAGAAACAAATAAATTAGTTATTATTCGTTTTTAACATTTTTCACATTGTATAGTTTGACATTTTCAAACAATGCCATAATTAAAGTCCCGGGTGCATTCTGGCTCTTGGCGATTTTTAGGGCTGATATGCCCCCTCCCATACCATAAAAATTATAGTAATGTACCAGATTTAAATTGATTTTTCCAAAACTGATGAAAAACAATAAATTTTTTGGGCGTATGAACGCCGAATTACAAGTCCGACCTAAACTACATCTTAACTTACAATATTTTTTACATTGATAATAGTTATTACATGGCAAACGTTGAAAATAAAGTTTTCGGCTCAATCTATCTGGAGCACTCTCATGTATTATTGGGTTCATCGTAATTTCATTGATCTCAAAGTCCCGAGATAACCTAATTTCGAATGTCGTGGGTACCTACATATATGATAATTTCATCAATTTTGGTGCTCTAGACTCTTAGTAAGTTTGTTATAACAAACACTCTTTTAAAAGTAGCTGTAAAGGAGTTAGATTATCTAGAAATTTTTATTTAACATAAAGACCACTCTCAAAAATGTTGAGATGGCTTGAAAAATTCTCGACTCAGCAGCACCTGGGGCTCATGTTGACGTAATTTTTACTTTGTTATATCGTTAAATATTCTTACGATACGAGAATCCACGGCCTCGGGTGCGTTGAAATCTTGGTTAAGCAAGCGAAAGGTACGGGCATAGTTATTTACAAGTGTCAAAATAAAACTATCATTTTTTAGCTGCGTAACTGTTATTCCTGTTATTTTCATTGAATCTATAAGATATAACATGAAATTACAACTAAGATTAACTCATATATATAAAGCTAAATCTAACAAATTTATACGACCTAATACTTTACTTCAAACTAAACTTAAATTGCAACCATCACATTAATTTTCATAATCCAAAGTAATTCATTAAATTTTTTACCCAAAATAATTTCAAAATTTGGGGCAATAAAAAATGTACTGGTTTACCAAATATTAATATAGCTAGTTTATAGAATATATTTCAAACAAAAAAGGCAGTATAGTTTAATACACGAATAACCCAGATGGACTTAAAATAAATTAATGAGTGAAAAAGAATATGTTCATGAAAATAATCCTCAAAATAATCTTATCTCATGTATATTAATTTCTTTTTATTTCGGCTACTTTTAAGTAAATATCAAAAAAATGGTAATTCCGAACATTGCCAAATTCAGGTTTTGAAACAAAACTGTTTATAATAATTAATTTTAACTCAATTGAACTTGATTGGTTAAAAGGTTGCACCAAGTGGTTTCGTTACAGCAATGAACTGTTGCATATCGACGGGATGTACCAAATGGACAGCCAATAGCAGGATTCACACATCTTATAACATTAACCATACTTAAATTAGTCTATTTTAAAAATTTCTAAGAATAAACGGTATTTATATATATTATTTTGACTTCGAGCTTCTGCTAATTGTTTTTTGAGTAAATCACTTATTTATATTATTACTAAAATTAATACTAATTACATGTAAGAAAATTTAATTAATTTATTTAAATGTCTTAAAAGAGAAAACATTTTTTTTCCCAAAATAAATATTGTTGTTGTATAAGTTTGGTTTATACAAACATAAATGGCAAATGACATTTTTGTTACAAGTTTTAGCAAATGTTTTTGAGTCTGGCCAATGCATCAAAACGATATTGTACAAAATAACGGATTAAAAAAGCATAACATTTTTGTATCCCATAGATTATTATTTGTTTACCGATTATTTTTATTAAATCAATAGTTTACTTTTATTTGTCTATTCACTATATATTTAATAATTGTTTACCCAAAAATGTTAGACTCTCTTGAATTTGCGCCCAGAAGTTGGTTTTCGTAGCATATTCCTTCACATTCCGATGTTTGAATACCGCAGATGTTGCAAAAACATTTGACACTATCGTTTTCAAAGGGGATTTGCTCGCCTTACATGAATAAATATAAGTTAATTCAAAGGTTTTGTTCATTTTTATCAATGATTCGCATAGATATTTATAAAATCAAAATAAAAACACATAAATTCTCTTTCATATTAGCACTCAATTCGTTTATAACCATAAGAATATGAATAAAACTATATATATATATGGTCAATTCCACCTCAAATCGACAAACTTTTTCCCTTGAAGTCTCAGTTTTGGCTGAAAATTGGTACACTGGTAGGGTCCTTGGGTGCTGATAAAAACCTAAATTTTTTTTGACCGGAAGTGATTTTTGACCGAGATATGAGCAAAAATATTTTTTATTTTTTTGCAAAAAAAAAATTTGAGGCAACTTTGCGCGCATTTATCATCAAAGGTATTGTAGCTAGAGTCATAATTTTTTTTTTATTTTGAAGATCGTAATAAGGGCTACCTTAGATGCAAAAAATATTAAAAAAAATTTTTCTTAAGTTACCAAAAAATTAAAGTCAAGTTTAGACACAAATAGCTCAAAAAAAGTATCTTTGAATTTTCTGAAAAATTTATATAATATGGCCCATAATAATGTTAATAAATATATGATTTAAAAAGTTTGGGACCGGCATGACTTTTTACAAAATTTAAAAAAATCAATTTTTTGCACTAATTTTGGGACACATTTATGCCCTTTGCACTATATTAGAATATGCCAATGTGCCAAATTTGACAGTATTCAAAAAGCAGGACATATGGGCAATTATGTTAGACCATAATAGTTTGATTTAATTAATTACTACCATTATTAAATTTACAATGAAAAAGTGAACCTTAAACCCGAAAAAAGTGAAAATTTTGCCTATTTTCAAAATCGACTTTCTGGTTAACCAGCCAACCTTTTTTTAATATTTAACATTTATTTTATAGATAAAATATTGCTTAATAACATATAATAGCCCCACCTTTTTTCACTCGATTTTGACGCTTCTACAATAAAAATACCTAAATTTGCCAAAAAACAGCAAATTTTCAGGTGTCAAGAAACTAACGCAGATTGTATTCGTCTGTGCAAGCTTATTTTTTTATTATTTTGGCAAAATTATCTAAAAATATCTAGAACCTATATAATCAGTCATATTTTGCCTGTTAAAGTGTTAAAAAAATAATATATATGTTATGTATAGAAAATCTTAAAAGAACTAGATAGGTAAAATATAAAAAAATGAGATTATTAAATCATTTCATTATTTTTATTAAATTTGTAATTTAATGTATTTATTAAAACACATTCTTGTGTTAAAACTCGTAAGGAACGCATTTAGTTATAAAAAACTTTAGGTCAATCGCCCAAATCCATATGCCCAAAGAATCAAGTAACAGTAATATTTCCTCTTTCTTTAATAGGTTTAGTGCGTCTATATTATAAAATTAAAATGTAATTGGAACTAAAATTGTTGGTTTTTAAACTTTATTAAGGTCAGTTAGATATATATGGTATACCTTGCTCTAAATAGCCTTTCAAAAACATATTTGGCATTTGTAAAAATTAGTAAAAAAGACTGAATGTCTATATTTTGTTTATATTAAATTGGGTCCTAATATTTAGTCTTAAAATTCATCATTGAAGCTAATTCTGCCCGTTATAATCATTTAAGGTTGTTTAACCCTAAAATTGAATTCTTTTATGTAATTATAATATCAAAAAACCATATCTCTATGTTTCATAAAATAATTGACTTTTTACGTTTATTTTAAGTTTGTTGATAATCATAAAAAAAGAAAATCTGTTGAATCATAATATTCTAAATAGGCCAAATATATTCTATTTTATTTATTTTTGTCAGATTTAACGTTGTTGAGGCTGTTTTATTTAAAAACTATTAAATAATAGAAAAAAATAAATTTTTACAAATTTTTTAACCTTATTATTTTTTCTAAAATCCTCTTAAATTTTTTTTTATCCAATAAATTTAACAAATTTTTTGAATTTTGCCGAGGATAAATATTGAGAATTATGTACATATTCTAATATTGTTCATCAAACTAAAAATGACTAGTAAAAGTTAACATATATTAGCATAAAAATTTTAAGTTTTTATTTTTTACACCTTAAAATTTCAAAAAACCTGGCAAACTTTGGTTTTTATTTCATAAAAAGCTATGGGTACGTTAAAAAATGTTGGGGGAAATATATGTTATATAGTGATGTTTTATGTATAAAATGCAGTTTTAAATTTTTAAATTGGTTTGGTAGTGACCCAGAAAGTCGGCTTAGAAGATAGGAGTAAAATACTGAAAATTACCAATTTTTTTGTTCTAAAGTTCCCCTTTTCTTTTCAAAATTGACAATAGTTTGAATCAAATTAATAAAACTGTTATAGCCTAACATATTTGCCCCTATGTCTAACTTCTTATATATAAACAAATTTGGCACTTTTAAATATTTTAATATAGTGCAGGGAGCAAATTTTTTTCTAAAAATCAAAAAAAAAAATTTTTTTTTTGAATTTTTTAAAAAGTCTAGTCGGTCCCATACTTTTGAGTTCACATATTAATAATGAATACTAAGGACTGTATTTCAGCAATTTTTTAAGAAATTCAAAAATACGTTTTTTTAGTTATATCAAATTGAATGTTCTTTACAAAATTGTAAAATTTCAAAAAAATAATTTTAAAATTATAAACACATGCAAGATAGCCCTTATTGTCCTCTTCAAAATAAAAAAAAAAATAAGTCTCTAGCTATAATACTTTTTGACTTACAACCTCCCAAAGTTGCATCAAATGTGAAAATTCACCTTGCATTTTTTTTTTCTTTTGCCCCTATCTCCGTCAAAAATCACTTCCGGTCAAAAAAAATTTCCAGATTATGAGATACCCTTAGATACTACCTTCATGCAAAATTTCAGTTAAATCAAAAGGGGTACCCCTCCCGGACTTGCTGGATTGAGGTGGAATTGACCATATATATCATTTAAAGAACAGTGCGATGACCATTTTTTACAAGTTGTATATGTTTTTTTCTTTTCGACTATCCTCAAAGATACACCTATAAAATATTTTTTTTTATATATTGTATTTAACTTTGGATAAATTTCATACTAATATAATGAATTGGAAATTTGTTTTACAAATTATGATTTTAGATATTTCAAACAATTGAATATCTATTACTGAGAAAATAAAATAATATAATTTATAAAAAAAAATAAATCATATCAAAGCCAGGGAAAATTGATGTTTTTTAAATAACTTGTTTTTTAAATAGCTTTGTGTTTTTTTTCCCAAATACCTGTTTGTGGACATATTTGGAAGAAGGTGTCTAGGATACAGGTCAAAAAATTTCTGAGATTTATGCTAACAACAGAAAAATTTCCATCCAAGGGAATTTTAAATCTGTATACCGTGTTTAAATAATTAATAAGTCAACTATAAACATTGAAAATGTATAATTGTCCAACAAAGAAACAAAAATCAAAAACAAATTATTTTTATATTTCAAACAGTCACAGTGTTATTTTAATATTGCTAATTATATATTTTTTAGAAACCCAATAATAAATGGTCATATTTTAGTTTGAGTAAATATTATACGATTAAGATATTGAGGTAATTGCTTGACATATTTAAAAATTATATTTTATTAATAGTAATTATAGATTTAAGTTACGAAATTTTTATATAAAAAACCCGAAAGGGTATTTCTGAGGTGGCAAAATCTGTAAAATTGATTAAAGCAATTATAAGATTTGGTCTAAAGAGCCAGAGGGGGAAAAATTACGAAAAACGAAAAGTTAGATAAATACGTGCCCTTTAATTACATAATAATTTAAGTTATTATTAATGTAAATCGGAAATTTTAAGGACATCATGGAGATGTATTCATTGATATTTTCTTTAAATATGACATTAATGTAAAAATTAAATATCGTTGTTTTATCTATAAATATATAAAAATCTCTTTAGCTACACCGCAGCCATATAAAAAATAATGTCTCATAGTTGTCATTTTTTGTTTAAAAATCAAATATACTTTAAATAGATAAAAAAATCTTACATGTTAATAAAGAACAACATGGAGAACAATTATACAAGATTTAGTTTGTGTAATAACATGTTAAAACAACATTAAAAGACAAATTATTTTTTTTTGGTAGAAAAACCTTCTAGAAATAGTTTTAAATTTTTAAAATTTAGGTAAAATTAAGTAATTTTGAATATCAAAGGTCTCACTCTATATTAATATGGATAATTAGTTGTTTTTATTAATTGGTTACCTTGTAAAATTCACATAAATAAAATAGAGAAACATAGACCATCAATTTTTCCATATTGACATCATAAAATAATTTAGCTAATTTATAATACTATGATTTAATTAATACTAGCAAACTTAGTTTTAACATACAAAATTATCTTACCAGAGGTAATGACTCGGGCTAATGAAATTGTCAAAAAGAATAATACGGAAGAAATAATGCATAATATGTTCATTTTGCTACTTACTTTTTTTAGCCAAAAATAGAAAAAATACGATTAAAAAATTTGCTGAGTTATAAAATAAGGTAATATCTATTTGTAATTCTCATCTCATAATCTGAATATTCAAGGCCTCATTAAATTATATGTTTTTTTTGCTATACCGTTGGCGGCCTTTCATCAAAATAATCATTTTTGAGGCAGGTAAAATACCTTTTTTTTCCACAATTGATTTTAAATAACTAAACAAACTTCTAGGTTTTATAAATAGCGCGTTTATTTTTAAAAGAGAATATACCTTGATTAATATAAATTTTTTATAAACTGAAAAATAATGTGCTGCCCGAGAGTCCCTACATTAAAATAAAAAAAAATTAATGTTTTTATCTTCATTCCATTTATAGGTACATATTGAATGATGCCAACAAGATCAATATTATAATCTTTTAAAATATTTAAGTGTCTAAGACCATTTTCTATAAATAAATGTTAAAAGGCTGATTCAGAGAATTTTTAAACTGTATAATTCAAATGTCATACAACTTCATTAAAAAACCAATCATATATTGTGTCATATTATGTTGTGATGTCAGATATTTATAAATTTTCTCATTATTTGAAATAGAAAACATATGTTGCAAGTGATTTAATATGCCAAAAAAAAGATTTTTTGGTAGGGTATAGAGGTCGCAAACTGTAAATTTAGTCAGAGTACTTTTTTGATATGGTTTGAGTTAAATAGCCAAAGGCAAAAAAACTACGAATAACTGAAAGCATATGAAATAAGGTTGGAGATTATATCTTTTCTATATCATAAACTTATTTTTTTCTGACATTCATCATTGTCCTAATCAAAATTCTGCCATTTTATTAGATAAAAATTCTAGAATATTTGACCAATGTCTGATTGCGCGATGTCCAGATTAGTTAAAACCGGGCCGTGATATCCGGACCGAACAGCTAAAAACTGGTTTAATTTTATGCCGACCCGCAAGCCCATATTTTACCCCTATTAACAAATACTGACCAAAAATTGTAAACAAGATTGCCTTATAACAATGAAAAATAGAATGCAAATAATACCTACAATGTGTGATAATAAATTTTAATTTTTAGTTCTTGTAAACAACAGTTAACAAAAAATAAAGCATGGTGAGGTTTTATTTAATGCGAAAAAAATATAAGCTAAAGTGGAAAAAAACAAGCTTTTTTCTAGGAGCAATAAAAAGGAATAAAAAGCTCTAATAATTTGGACTTTATCAAAAAAGCACCCCCAAAAATGGGAACTCCAAAAATTATATTAGCTTTTTCTTCATAATTTTAAAGTTGATAAGGTCATTACTATTATTTAAAAGCCCAAAAAGCCTTCTAGATAAAACCCTTAAAACTATGTAAAAAATAGTGCTTCTTAAGGTTCTTTTTTATAAATCTTTTATTTTTTTTTATCTTTTAGCCCATCGTGTTAAAGCTTATTATAAAAAACACCTAAAAAACCTCTAAAGGCTGGCTTTTTAGGCCTTTATGACATATCAAGACCACGACCTAGAAGATGGACCTTGTGCAATCACTTGCTCATGGTTTCTCCTCAATTAGAATCAATTCTCCAAAATAAAAATCAGCAACAAATACAAAGGGTTAAATTTAATTACTTTAAAAAATTTTAAATTTATTTACATATTTTTCTTCATGGTCGACGGAAGGTCCTACTGAAAAAACCAGATCCCGCCTCGTCGCCACTATCACAGGTCAACAAATATCAATGCCAGAAACGTTAATTTTATGAAAATTTGAAAGAATGCATCCCCAAGATGGCCTAATCTTATATATTTGTTGTATTTCTTAGTTTCTTCCGTCTCTGGCTCCTTAAATCCGTCTTTAACACAAAAATGGCCTTTTTTGACCAAATTGACAGATCTAAATATACCCCTAAAAAAAGAAATAATTTAAAAATCTATTTTGCAAATAAATATTTCTTGTAATTTATGTTTTTAATCACAATTAATGAAATAAATTTTATTAATATGTAATGCTCTTACATCGGCATTTAGATAATACAAAATATTTCGCGTCCAAACTTAAATACGACACGATATATTATCGGTTTCTAATGAAAATATTATTTGAAGTTCTTTACAGTTTAAATATTGCAAATATGTAAAAATAAAATTTCAATTTATTTTTGTTTTGAATCTTTTTTGTTTTTCGACCTTTTTTTTCTAAATTATCAATGTTTATAACTGACTAACTAAGTTTGATTAGGAAAAACGGTAAACGGATTTGATATTTCCTAAGATGGCAAGTTAGATCTCTGTTTTTAATTCTTAACTCTCAAAAAATTGTTGACCAGTGTATTAAACAAAGATCAAGAAATAGTGTTTATGATCTTTATTATATAATACAGTATATATATATTAAAAAGCATGATATTATATTTGAATATAATTCTTTATAATACAATATAGTTGGGTATATCATCGTGTAATTGATATTTTCATAGGGTTATTCGCATCGTTAAAGATCTCACGGTGTTCTGTACGAAAATCTGATGATAACATTGGTATATGATTACTGTTTATTGATATAATGGCAAACTATTATGATGACTTAATTTTAAACATTTGTATTAAACTGCGATTTGCTATTTATAATTGCTGATAAAAGATCTTTATATTGTGGATTGGACTGGTTAAGAAAAATATTTTAACTACACCATCCAAGCCAGACCAGTAAACTCTATTTTATGAATGGAGTCATGTGAAATATCAAAGCCACGACCTAACTCCAAGGCCACTGTCTCACACTAAGGCCTCTATGATAAATCAATTTTCTCAGCAAGTCAATTATACTATATAAATATCCTATTTCACTCACTTGGTTGTTGTCTTTGTATTACAATAAAACTGTTTAATATTCAATGCGATAGCCTGGTTTATATAGTTCCTGCCTACCCGTAATTCTTTTTTTAACTAAACCTAACCTTCGGCACGTTTTAAATTTTAACCTGTACCGATCCGGCTTTTTTTTAAAGGGCCGACAATGAGCCGGACGGCCTCCTGTGTGCCGAATCTCAACTCAATAATCACAATAGAAAAAATTTCATATCAAAATGACTTGTTACATCTATTTTCATTTCAATAATGAGAATTGATTTTAATAGTAATTAAGTTTTTAACTCAATAGTTAGGGTTTGTATAACATTTGGCCCACCCTAAATAACAAAATTCTTGTTTCATTATTCACCTCAATCCTTGCGTATGAATAGTATTTAAAGGTATTCACAATTTGTAAAATTTTTCTGACCCAAACTGATTTAAGACTAAGGTAGATAATGAAGAAAATAAGGCGAGTTAAAGATTTTTATTTAATTAAACTTGGGAGATTATAGGTGAAAAAGTATTATAGCTAGAGACTTATACTTTTTTATGTTAAAAGGGACAATAAGGGCTATCTTGCATTAATTTGTTAATATTTTTTGATTATTACAATTTTTTACATTTCAATTTATATACTAAAATAACATTTTTCAAATTTTTTAGAAAATTGCTGATAACCCGTTTTCAGTATTCATTATTAATTTATGAAATCAAAGTTTATGACCGACATAAAAAAAAAATAAATTTTTTTTTTATTTTCAGAAAAAAATATGCTCCCTATATTATAATATAAAAGAATGCCAAATATTGTATACAAAAAGTAAGGCATAAGGGTAATTATGCTAGGCTGTAACAGTTTTGTTAATCCATTTAAAATTATTGTTTATTTAAAAAACAAAAAGGGCCTAATGTGGAAACAAATAAACATTTTTTATTTTACTTTTACCTCAAAATCGTTTTTCTGGCATACCAATATTAATTATTTTAGAATTAAAAAATTCATTTTACATAAAACTTTGCTTTATTATAATTTTTCACCAATATTTTTATATCTGACATTTTATACAAATAAAAACAAAATCTGCCCGATTTTATCAAAATTTTGAAGTGTATAAAACACAAACTTAAAATTAGTATTCCTACAATTGGTAATATTTTGTGTTAACGGAATTTTTGTAAATTTAAAAAAATTTGTTTATTCAATTGTATAAATTTTTTTTTGCTAGAATTTAAAAAAATGGCAAAAAAATGTGAAAAATTAATTTTTTACTTTAATTCATTAATTTTCTAATAAGCTCAAAAAACTTAGAATCTGATAAATATAATAAATTAGGATATTTTTGGCCTTTTTTAAATATTGAAGTTCAACAATCTTTTTATGCATAATAAAAAAAATTAAAATACACGTAGAAACTTAAATATTTTAGGACACAGTAATATGGTTGTTGAAATGTAAAATAATTTTATTAAGGAAAAAGAAAAAGTAAATATAAAATATGATATGATATTTGCACAAGGATTGACCACATATATATATAGAGAAGTTAATCAATTAGTATGAATATTAGGAAAGAATCGACATATCTTTATTCAAATGGTTACAGGTAAAATATGAAAGAATTGTATCTATATGTTTATATTTAAATGGTTACAGATAAAACATTAAAAAATTGTATCTATTTATATTCAAATGGTTACAGGTAAAATATGAAAGAATTGTATCTATATTATTATATTCAAATGGTTTGCAGGTAAAATATTAAAGAATTGTATCTATATATTTATATTTAAATATTGCTTCAGAGTCTTTTCACATTAGGATAGTTTAAAAAAACAAACAAGTCAGTGTTAGGCTTTAAAAACTAAAAGAAATTATACCCAGCACAATAATAAATTTAAACCTAAAAATTAGACCCCACTAATGATAAATAAATATACAAACATTCAATATTTTTTACTTATTCGCACAAATGTCAAATATTTTTTTTGAAATGGTATCAGAACAAGCAAGGCATGTAATATATATTTGACTAACCTTAAAAGAATAAAATAAATAATTCTATTTGTTATCATAGTGTTTCTCAATAAAGACGGATTAGACTTATTAAAGAGAGAATATATATATTATTATTAGATTTAATGGCATATGAATGGTGGTATTGACCTAAAGTTTTTTTATATATAATTATGCTTCCAATTTATTTTTTAACAAATATTTCTTTTTACCAATCCAATAAATTGCATTGTAAATTTTAAAATAACAGAAGGATGTAAAAGTTTTTTTTTGTAATTTTTAAAACACCTTCTTTTGAGATTTCATATATATAAAATATTATATTTTATTGAACATGGGAATTATTAATAATTTTATCGCGATATTGTTAGTTTTATCTGCAAATATAAAAAACAAGCTTGCACAGAAAAAAATATGCGTTGGTTTTTTATTTAAACCTTAAAATTGGCTGTTTATAAATCTTGGTCTTTTGTTCTAAATGTTTTGATATCCGGGACTACTATATGTTATTAAGCGATCCTTTATCTATAAAATGCATGTTAAATATTAAAATTAGGTTGGCTGGCGTAAGCAGAAAATCGATTTCGAAAAATAGCGAAAATTACATTTTTCTCGATTTAAGGTTCACTTATCGTATTTAATAATTGTAATGATCGAATAAATCAAATGGTACATCATTGTCTTATTTTACAATATTATCAAATTTGGCACATTGTCCTAATCTAATACAGTGCAAAGGAGGGCATCTATATGTTTTAAAATTAGGGCAAATTAATTTCTATTTTATTTTGATGAGTCATACCGATCCCAAACATCTAAATTTAATATATTTTAACCCGCATCTAGGGTGAGAAGTTTGTAATGAATGTTACAAGGGGTTCCATATGGACTCCAAGTTCAAATCTATATTACTTCAAGATGTTAAGAGCTATAAACTTTAGTATTTTTACTATTTTGATAAAAAATACGTGCTCTATAATTATAAAATAAATCAATATATAATGTATATTTATTTAACACAACGTAAAAAAACCTGAGAAATAAGTTTATTTTTTTACAGTTAAATAATTCTTGCCGAAAAAACTAATGAATCAATGTTATTGATCAAACCGTGTTTTTAGATCTAAAAGACCATTAAAAAGTTTTATGGGAAAAAAATCTAAAAATAAAAAATTATTTATAGCCATTATTTACTATAATAACTAGATATTTTAAAGAAATATCATATCATTATTATACAACAAAAACATTTTGTATACCTAATTCCTCCAAAAAGGCCTGATATAGAAAAAAAAGATTTAAAACAATAAATTAGGTTGCAATTATTTAAGTTTAAATTTACATTGAGGCAATATCATGGTTAACTTTGAAATTGACCATGAGGGGTTCATACTGGCCGCCACAAATCTGACTACAGTACGCTTGTATATAGAATCAGGAAGTGTATTATTTTTTAATCTAACCAATCATCTCCTTTATCTTTTTTTACATAATAGTTTTATTTCGACTTTAAAATATATATAACACTCGTATGATTGTGAATTTCACGTGTGTCGATCCTCTGGCTTCTTCCAATTATAATCTTTATTCCATATATACCAAAATTGTAATGACAAGAAAATATTGCTTTCCAATTATCGATAATATTTTTATGCCATTTGTTGCTACAACTTATGTCATTTAATCCTCAAGATTTAAAAATCTTTTAACAAATAGGTATATCAATTAAAAATAATTTTCCCAAGTTTTGGTTAGCATGGCAATAAATTTCAATAGAAATTAATTATTTTATAATATATGGCCAGAGATACCAATAATAACACAGATCAACTTATATCAATGACAACATCGTGAATTTTATGAAAACATAAAAGAATATATCCTAATGATAGCTATATCTCATATGTATTTCGTTTTTCTAAGTTTCCTCCGGCATTGACTCCTTAAATCCGTCCATATCGAAAAAACGACCTTTTTTGAACAAATTGACAGATCGAGAAAACTAAATAGAAAATATCTATTAACCTTTTTTTCATATAAAAATCCCTTTTTTATATTTATCATATCAAATAATGAGAAAAAAAATTATTTAATATATTAAACTCTTTCATCAGCTATAAGACAATACAAAATATTTCGCGTCTAAACTTAAATACGACACATACTATCAATTTTTAATAAAGGTTTTGTTTGAAGTTTGAATTTAACTTTTGTTGTAAATATGCAAATTTTTGTTTATAAATTTTTATGTTTTTTGACATTTTTTCTAAAATTTTCATTGTTTATAGCGGACTAACTAAGTTAGATTAGAAAAAAACGGTAAACAGGTTTGAAAACCCTAAGATGGCAGGTTTGATCTCCGTAATCTCATAACTCTTAAAAATTTGTTCTGTGTAATGTTTTATTTTTCTTTCGAAATTTGATAATATATCCTGTCTTTTTAATATATTAATTATATTTAACATAGTTAGTTTTTGTTATATTTTTTATTTTATTAATGTTAGATTAGCGGCTAATAATAATTTAAGATTTTTATTTTTTTTAATAGTTAAGGTGAATGAAGGCTATTTATCTATACGGTCCGTTCCTGCGGTCCAGCTCCATACCAATAAATGTTAAATCTCATATTTATGTTTTAGTCATTCTACCCATTTCAACTTATGGAGCGGAATTATTTGGTCTCTCAAATAAATCGTTGTCCCCGCTTTCTAAGACTCACGATCAAGCCATTCGCTGGATGATCGGAAAATTTGGAAAAAGACTAACTGGGCCTAAACTTCACTTGTACTTAGACCTCAATATTAGTACTTTTAACGTTTATGCAAAAAAAAATCCGTGCGTTTCTTTTTAAAAACTCAATATAGTAAAACATTTATAAAAGATCTAGTCTTATCAAAACCTAAGTCTCGCAAATGGATGGTTTAGCGTTGCTCTAGGTATTTTAATAAAAACATCATTTAATGGAGACCCAAAAATTATTTCAAAATTATTTGGTCTGAACCTTGCCAAAGCTAGTCTTAGCGAAAGTAAGTATAAAAATGACACATTGTTAAAATCGTCGTGTTGTAAATCAATAGTTGATGACTCACTTGCTCATTTCTTTCTCCACCGCTCTGCTTTGCATGAATTTAAACACTTATACTTGCTTGAATTAATATCTTCTAATAAATGTGATAATATATTGTTAATTGATATTTTAGGGCTTTCTGGTCAGTCTCAAATTTTAAATATAATAAAATATTGTCATTTTGCTGGCCGAAAATTCTTTAACTCTTGGTCTAGGTTAAGTGATTGCCTAGCACCCGACAGGGCTAAGGGGCTAAGCCCTGACGGGTATGCCGTCTCTTTCAAGAGATGTAGGGCAAGAGGGGCATTAGCAGGTGAATGACTCTGGCCTTCGACTTTTGCCAGAGTTGTAAAGCCTACGTGCTATAATATACCGGAGAGTGCAGCGTCATTTCGATGGATATTATGGCATTGGCGGAGAGACGCGCTTAATCCTATTGACCCTAGGGATTATGAACGTCGCCGCATAGCATTTTCAATGCTCCTCACCCAAAAGAAAAATCCCTGACAAAAAATTTTAATTTTTATATTTTTTACACTAGTCACCTAACTGTTAACCAAATGCGCTCAATTCTTTTTCTCCATAATTTAATTTTCTTTAGCCGCAGCTAACGAAGTCACACATTCTAATTCGCTAACATGCCACACAGCGCTAGCCAGTAACATCAGTATTTGTAAATATTTTCAATTACTCGAATTAAATATATTCTTAAAGAAATTTTAATTGAAATGGATTTTAATGCTAATCATACTATTTAGACTATATTATTTATGCACACAAGGGTGGCGAATAATACATCAAATGATGTATCTCGTTATTGTAATACGGGTATGCACTACAAACTGATATGTAAAACAATTTGACAACAATTTTATTTACTAAAAGACTGAATGGCAAAACTCTTGTTTCCTATTCTAAGGGAACCCCATATTTTGGGATTTCACGTGTGTTAATCCTTTGACCACTTCAAATAATAATTCTGATCCAGTCTTAAATGACGAATTTTATGAGAAAATATTTTTTATTAAAATCCAATAATATTTTTATACCTTGTTGCCACAACTTCTAAATCTCTTAATCCTAAAGCCTTAACATTTTTTAACAAATTGGTAAACTAATTAAAAATAATTTTATTTCACCGAGTTTAAGCATAGGGCAAAAAATTTCAATAGAAATTTTAAAATAATTATTTTTATTTAAAAAATCAATAGCCAGAGTATTCTAAAAATTGGTATATAAAATATTTTATTTTAATTAATTTTTCATATCTTACATATAATTTATATCTTTTATAATTTATTAATTATATTTAGCATTCAATTTTTACAGAGGTCAAAAATTTTTTAAGAAATGAGCTAATTAGGGAGATCAAACTTGCCATCTAAAGGATTTTATAACCCGTTTACCGTTTTTTCCAAGCAAACTTAGATAGTCAACTATAAACAGTGAAAATTTTAGAAAAAATGCCAAAAAACAAAAAAGTGTTAAAAACAAAAAATAAGCTGAATTTTTTTTTGCTTATAAACAACAGCTAAATTGTTAAATTCAAACTTCTAATAAAATTTTTATTACAAACTAATAATATATCGTGTCGTATTTAAGTTTAAAATAATTTGTGTTACCTAATGCTGATGAAGAGCTTGATATAAAAAAAAATTATTTTTTATTATTTGACATGATAAACTTAAGTTACAAGGGATATTTATATGAAAAAAAGACTTATCTTTTTAGGGTATTCTCGATGTCTTGGTAAAAAAAGTCCATTTTTTGATATGGACGGATGTAAGGAGCTAAGGCCGGAAAAATAAGGAAAACAAATTATATATATGAGATAAGGGGATCGGGATATATTTTTAAATGTTTTTATAAATATTTAAAAAATATTTACTTAGATGTTTTTGTTAAACCAAAAATGAATTGACCAGTTTAACCACATAAAAATTTGTGTTTTCTATTTTTTACAATGTATTATCATATTTAATAGCGTGGTGTTTGTTACTTGTTCAAAGGAACTGCTTTGTTTAACAATAGGTTCTCTCCAAATTATCGTAATTAATGATGGATGATGAGATCCAGTATCAATATTTTAAATGGTTCAGATAGATCCTACAGTAAAAGTGACTTTCTTGTATTTTTTTTTAAAGTGCATTTGATATACAATCATCGAACGATAATCTTAAGCAAAATACCATTTTTGAAGTTATTGGGATGTATAACTTTTTGTTATAATTGTAGTTAATATTATAATATTATTTAATAAACTGAGGCTAGTGACACTATTATATTTGTTTATTTATTAATATTATTTTTTATATGTGATTGTGTTTTAATAATAAAACAATTCGTATTAACCGTAGGTAAATGATGTAGATATTCAAATTGATACTATTCAAATCGGCTCCTCAATCACACAAATACCATCTATCTTCCATTTTTAGATGAACTTATATGCTAATATTTATACTATATATAATCCCAAATATCCAACAGAAAAGAGAATATAATTTGTTATATTGCCACTTCTTACAAATGATATTCATTTTTGTTCATAAATTATATTATTTTCCCCCTTCATACAATTCGCCCATTTGCGACATCGACTATTTTAGACTTAGTTTACGTTGCACAAACCACGGCTTTACGGTATCAGGCCAATATACGACATTCTCGTTAAAAAGACCCGTCATCGCTGTTAGATACAAAATTGCCCTTTACATATTTGTTCTCCCACTTGTATTTACTTAAAAAACTTTTAATGTCAGCTTTTGTTTTTTTTGTTGTTAAAAATTTTTGCCTAATAGCGAATTAGTTGTGGTAAATTATCGACTTAGTTATTTAATATAACTCCAAAATAGTCTCTAATTCTTTGAAAAATAAACCCATTTTGAAATGATTATATTAACTTTAATTTCAATATAAGCTGACATAAACAAATTTTCTTTTGCATTTGGCACTATGATTTCCACAATCTTAAAGATACACTAATAGTCTATAAAAGGTTTTACCTTATTACATCATCTGTCAAGTAAATGATTAAAATTGTGTTTAATGCGTAAGATAATAAAATGTCAATACATTGATTAAAAAGTTTGCAACCCTGAATTGATAAACCACACTGGACAACAAAAAAAAACAACATAAACGATTTTTAAGGGTTTTGTAGAGAATTTTTTTGCGATAACTATCCCGGGTTTAATTTTTTTTAAGGCCTCCAATTTTTTTTTAAACAGCGTCCAAAGTTCAGAAAAAAATTCAAAAGATTTCTTTTACTATTAATTCCACAAAAAATCTATTGGCATATTCAGATTCCTTATAAAAAAAACATATCTAAAAAAGGTTATTGCATAAATTTTTTGCAATTTACTTTCAAATTATTTAGGAAAAAACGGGGTTTATGACAAAAACCACTAATTTTACAAAAATAAAATAATAAATAAAAATTAAATATTAAAAAAAAATTTAAACCCCTTACGTTAATAATGAATGTTTTCGTTATCTAAATATATTTTTAAACTTTTGTTACTACCCATAAGTTTTATGATACAGAATCCCAAAATACCCTAAAAATTAGAAAATCTCAACTTTGACACCGAATAGCTAAAAATTTGAGGCCTTGGCTAAATTTCTGATTTCATATTCGTGATCAGCGCCAAAAACTTGACCAAAAACCATATGCCATAAATGATGCTTAGGGTCGTCCAAATTTTGTTGTCCAGTGTTATATTTTTTAAATTATAATTTTTGCGGCTTGGTTGTCTTAAACCTTTTTGAATTAAAAAGAATTTTAATTAAAAAAACCAACTTTAATATGTTACACAGGTAGGCACAATCGACTGCACCAATATTTTCAACAAACGTAAGACCTTTCAAAAATTATTATAAGTCGGTCTTTAAATTTTGACTTAATTTGTTGTATTCGGTTATAGTTTTGTTTGACTAGTTTATAGCTGCTTTATACTATCCAGGCCCTTGCCCATTTTTAACAGATTGATTATGCTAAAAAATAACTCTTTTAAATTTTTATAAATATGATCAAATAACGAACATCTCAGCGCATATCAACAAAATCTAATAGTTTATAAGACCCTGTTAAGATTATTCTACCGAGAATTTTGCTTTTTAGATTTATTGTGTGTTTATGGCAAATTTCTAGGTATCCTAACCGTCTAGAAAATGGTAGGAAACCTGGCCATCAAAAAATTAATAGACAACATAATTTTTATTTTGTAAATTAATTTAAACAAAGCCCATCAACTTTCAAATCAAAAAATAAAAATTAATTTGGGATATATTTAAAAAAAATTAATAAGTGGCAGGCTTTTTATTTAACTTTTGATCACGTTATTATCAATAATTATTTACATTATGACATAATAAATGTTTTTATTTTAAAATCCGGTGTTTTATTTGACGTAGGTTACAATCCAATCCCGATACTTGGTGATATCGATAAATACACCGGGCCAGCCAGTCCCACATTTTTCAGTTCCCCATGAGATAATGCCGTACTGGTAAAAACGTCCATTTTCGAGGCGAACTAATGGACCTCCGGAATCTCCCTATTACATAAGTAAAAAAATTAGGACTTTTGTTATGATACCCTAAGCCTCTCTACATTTAGCGGCACCATACACAATTAAGGCTTTGACTCTTTTAACCAGAGCAAAACAATCAATATTGCCAACGGTTTAAATAGTAAGATTTGCTCGCACGCCGCGACCTTGGTTTTTAGCCTAGACTCTAGCTTTAAGTACGGCATAGGGCCTTCTGCCTAAGTAGACCACTCAGAAGCTCTAAAGTGGTTGCAACATTTATACCATTTACAAAGAAAATCTGTGCACAAATTCAAACTCCCAATATCCTGCGAGTAAGACAGAAATGTTTGGAGCTGCTATTTGTGCCTATAATAATGATTTGTCAAATTAAGAGGTATATTTGCTTAAGGGGCATTACGCGAATTAATTAGAAAATAAAGAATTATTATGCTTCACAATTGGACATATCAAAAAAATTTATTAGATGTTTTAAATTTAAAAATTGATTTTTAAAAATTCCCTGAGTAAAGGAAAATCCTACTAATCCTATTTAGGCATTAATAATTTAAAGGGCAGTTTTTTAGCTTAGCCTAATCACTTGATTATTAGGTAATCTTATTTAACATTTGTTTGTATTAAGTTCTTACAGTGCTGGACACATTAATGTGGCCAGTATTAGTAATAAAATGGTCAATGATCACATATAATGTGGCCCATCGACCACTATATTGACCCTGTTATTACTAACACTTGCCATATTAATGTGTCAAGCACGTATGATTGGTTGATAAAACATAGTGTTAAATTGCTTTGCAGATTAATTCCACATGATAGACTTTTACACAAATGTAAAAATGCTTGACAAATTGTAAAATTAAGCTTTTTGTAACCAGATAGATGAAAACTAACTTTAATCAAAAAAGTTTTATTTAATTGGGAAAACTTATAGGCCAATATGTTTTTATTACTTTGCATGTATCTACGCCGAGTTTTTTGTAATGACCGGCACAGAACATGTAATCCTCCACGCGTAATCCAGTTTTTCGTTGCATGGCCCTGCGGCAGGTGTCCCTGTCTTTTACGGGTAGGCAGACGCCTCTCAAACGAACCTTGTCATTAGCATTATCTATTGAGTTTTTTCGAATATAGTTTAGTTCATAAAATACAGAATCAATAGGCTTACATCTCGTTCTATTTCGCTATTAAGATAAACATTAACGAATTCAACTATAACGAAAATATTTGCGACTGTAACTTTTATATGCTATAAAATTAATTTTAATTTTATCAAGCCTCATGATTTTACAATAAATTAAATAATAAAATACTAACTTACTTGTGAGCCCGTACCCCGAAGCATATGTGTCAATGTCGTTGGCAGGTGTTTTAGCACCTTTAGCTGGCAAACATACAGCCCGAATGCTATCAGTGTAACTCGCTATCTCTTTCTTTAGTTTGATTAAAGCCAAATCCACCTTTTTATCTGGCAGGTAAATGTCCGACGCTGTTACTTGGTTTTCGGTATTAGCCTCTTCGATCGTAGTTATACCAATATGAATTTTAACTTCCTCTGGACTAATAGATATATTATTTAGCCAATACAACTGCTTGTCGAACGGGCTAATTAAGTCATTTTGTTTACATTGTTGATAAGGGCACCCTGCAAAGTGAGTTTTTATTTTCGTAAAATTATGAAAATTCTAAAAATTTCAAAAATTTATTTTCTTTCAAAATTTTTTGAAAAATATTTTATTCCAGAAAAAGTATTCTATGTGCATATACCAAATCTTTTCAAAAATTTGCATTTTATTACAAAAATTTTTTTTCACGTGCCCTATAGTAACTTTTTGTTGTTAATTCATGAAACGTATATAACAGCTTCAAGACTTATTTTATAGGTAAGTTGTTTTATACCACTATGTTACATATATCAAAATAAATACTGTCCTTAAACGCCAAGCGTTAATTCTTATAAATAGGACATAAATCCCTTCCAAAAAGTTTAAAATAGAATGTATACTCTTTCAGGCAATGGGCTGCCGTAAGGATGTAGTTTTTATTTAAAATCGATCCCCCGCAACTTCGAACGCCGTTTCGAATAAACATGACCTACAGTTTCATCATATAAAATTGTTTAACTTAACTATACTATTATCGTCTCGAACACAAAAACAGTGCAGTCAATTTGTCAAACAAAAACACCCATCGATTAAAAAACTTGATGACTCTAGGTCGTTCAATATAAACATAAAACTTTTACCCTTCAAATTTTGTTTCTTACCCTATTATATTGGCGAAAGAAGGTGATACCGTTAATAGGGTTATATTTTTCTTAAATTTCATATAATCAAGAAATGAGACAAATCTAGGAAAGGTCCATATTTTTTTATTGAGTAGTTATTTTAAAGGTTGATGTTTTTATAAATGAATTAAAGTGAAAATAAAATTCTAAAGTTTTTTAAAAGTTTATCAAATTAATCCCTTCATAAAATTCTGTATACTTTTAAAATTTTCATTTTGTAAACAATTAACTTGACATTTTTTCTATAAAATTTCAAGGAGCTTGAATTAACAAAACTGTCTTAGTAATCATACATAAGATCGATATGAAAAAAACAAATAAATTAGAAAAAACAGAAATTTTTGTTGGAAAATATTTATGACTTTAAACGGTACATATAAATTATGTTACTTGCCACGGCCACACTGTAATGCTTTGGTCTAAACCGCCAACAATTGGGAGGTTTGATGGTTTACCTAGTTCGACAGATTTCGGTTTTTTGGCACAATTTGCTAAGCCAGTTTCTCCGGTTATGGTTATCCCGCATTCTTGTGCTATAACTGCATGGATATTATAGATGTGTTTAATAATTTAGATTATAAATTGTTCCACTTTTGTAGTTTTGAGTTAGCTTTTAATATGCTCTAACTGATATCATTAAACAAGAAAACTTTGTGAATGATTTTAGCTAAGGTAATTTTAAAAAAAACATTTGGGATTGTGCCAGACTTAAATATTTCTATTTTAAGAAGAGAAAATTAAAGTGGATATATCTAAATCGCACTTCTTAACCAGCAAAAAAATTCGATATAAATTATTATGACAATTATGGGGATGGTATGCCAATTACATTTGCCGTTAGATTGATAAGACAATCTACTCAGGTCACTAAATTTTACAAAGTATATTTGACTAATAACCTCTGAAGTTGACGAGTTAAAATAATTTTTGCCCTTTATTTGCCCTTTTTTCAAATGATCAAATCAAATAATTAATTAAACTATCATAAATTTTTAAAAATTGCCTAAACGTTTATTATAGATTCTTGTATGTTAAAAAATTTAGCTCAAATATATATGAAAGTTCTAAGTGATATACGCTTATAGAAAAATGGTTTATTAATAAAACAAGCTGTTTATTACTTAAGTGCTTTGTCAGTTTTTATACTTACAAGTTATTATTGGCAAAACTTGCTAATAGCAAAATGATTTTTTTAATGCATTTAGCATTGCCTTCTCAGGACCGTTAAACGGGTTGACACGATATTTGATTTATGTTAAGGAAGGCCTATTATAAAAATTTAAAAGTTTTACCTTTCAGCCCTATAGAATTGAGTCCGAAAAAGATAAATATAATTTTATATGACATTTTTAACAAGAAATTTCTTTATGTAAAAATGCAAGCCGTTTAAAAATTTTTCACTTTTAAATTAAATATTGACCGGTTAACGATACCGCATAATTTCTTCCATTCGATTGGCTTAGGTATACCAAAGGGCTCTAAAAAACCTTGACTCATTTTACCTGACCAAATCAAACTATTAATAAAAAAAACAATATTAGCATTAGCTTCGGCCTATTACATTTCATTTCACCAAAAAGTTTAAATATTTAAGCATTTAGATTTAAAGGCCTCAAAAAATTAAAAAAAAATTTTGTATAAAACTATTAATTTTCAGAAATAATTTAAAGTTTGTAAATTTTTTCATTTGTTAAAAAGGTCGTCTTACACTTGTGCATCCACTTTGAAGCTTCTGAGTGGCTTGCTTAGGCAGTAGATAACGAAATGTCTAAAGGTAAGGGCCTAGACAGAAACCTAGGTCGCCGGCGTGCGAGCAAATCTGACTATTACCCGTCGGCAATATTAATTGCTCTGCGGTTAAAAAAGTCAAAGCCCTAACGAGTATGGCGTCCCTATATGTGGAAGGTATAGGGGTAAACCTCTCAATTGGTTGCCAAATAGAAAAAAAAATGAAATTGAATAATTAATATGCATTTTTGATCATTACATGTAGAAAACAGTGTTCTAATCTTCACAAAATTAAAAATACATGAAAGCCGGGATTTTTAAAACAAAAATTAGAGTTTTGGTAGCTTGGGCCTTTAAAAGCATTCATTTTTTTTATTTTAAAATTATATTTCAAGTATTTCATGTTTCAATAACTCAACCGCGGATTAGAGCTCACCCTCTCTAAAAATTTAGTTAACTGTTAGCTATTTAAAACATTGAATTATAAAATTTGTGTACACTCGTTCCCAACCATCCACTTGCTTGAAATTTTATTCACCTGTTTACTAAAATTTATTCAAACTTTGTCTTCTCCCTACCCCCGATAAGGTAAGTGGGGGTACTTGATAATCCAATGTTTTTTTTTAATAGAGTATTAAACGAACAAATATTTTTAATACTTTGTAATTTTAAGTTGAATTTTTTTATGTGAGAATTCAGAAAACGGAGTTTATTTAACCTAAATAAACGCTTAATATCAAATTTGTATCAGTTTTTTTAAATGATTTAGTTATCTTAGATAAATCATATGATTATATTATTTTTCAAAAGTTCAATTTTTTTCATGTCTAATTTTAAAACTTAAAGCGATATTATGGCAAAAAAACCTTGTAAAAATCCACATCTAGAGACAAAATTAATGCGTTGTATTAATTTCTTTGATTTTTAGATTTTATATAAACTTATATAAAATTCTTAAATTATTAATAGGATATAATAATATTTATACGCTACATAAAGATCTTTTTGAATTTTTTAATTAAAATACCTTTGTTTAAATTAGGGTAGGCTCATATTCCTCTATGCAATTCATGTAACATTTTTCACCTATCCAACCGCTGGGTTAGATTTGAGATTCCTTTCTATGAGCTAATTTACTTTTGTTATTACTTATTGGCACGTTACAATTAACTTTTGTTTTTCTGCAATATTTAAAATTGTTTATTATTCAAATAATGGAGAAAGAAAAAATGTTGAAAAAACTGAATCTTATTAATAAGTTATAACTAATATACTGCTGATTAACAAAGGCTCACTTCATTATGTTTTATTAAATTGACAAAATGGAAAAAAAATTTCAAAAATTTATTTTGTAATTAAATGAGTCTATATTGCTTTATATAACAAATTATTTGATTTATTTTGTTGCTCCTATATACCATATTTTTTTGTTGTTGTAAGTTCATAAATTTGTCATACATGATTGCCTAATCTATAATTTTTTGTTTATCGATTTTTAAAACAGAGCAGGCACGATTTAAGACCCCTTTTGGGCCCCCCCCCACAAAAAAAAATTGAATTTGCCCCCCCCCCAAAAAAAAAATACATAGTAATTTTATGTTTGCCCCCCCCCCCCAAATACATATTAATTTTTTGCTTGCCCCCCCCCCCCCCCCCAAAAAAAAATTGAATTTGCCCACCCCCCCCCCCCCAAAATACATAGTAATTTTATTTCTTCCACATAATATAACTAAATTTGCTCCGTGAAAAATATCTAAAAAATATTTACTTTTTTTAAAGTATTTTTATTCATTAATACTTCTCATCCGTAAGAGAGATCAAACTAACTTAGTTATATAGAAAAATTTGATTTTACAGAAAGCTTTATATTTGTGAAACCAATTCATAAATTTGATGCCTAAGAAATTTTCTCATTTAACAACAATCTTTTGTTAGAATATAATCTAGAACCAAAGAACCTGATCGCACAATGCTACGATGGGGCGAACGTTATGCCCGGGAAAAAAATGGTGTTCAAGTATTTATAAGCAAAATAGATGGACACCATGTCCCGTATATTCACTGCTTTAACCACCGATTGCATCTTGTTGTAAAAGATTGTCTTATTTTAAGTGAAGGAAAAGATTTTTTTGATAATTTTTTCTTCCCTTCATAAATTTTTTCAACATGATGCAATCAAGGTAGTTAGTGAATGCGGGACCATACCCCGGCTGTTGCCCCATTGGTGGTGTGGTCACTACCTGCCAATTTTTTTTTTCAAAATTGCACAAAAATATTTAATACTCTTTAAAAAAAATAAAAAAAACTATATCTTCAGGTCACACAGGGCCGAATCGGGGTTTTTTGGCCATATTTATAATCATCTATTTATTTTTTTGTATTTAATTGAAAAATTATTTTATTTTTTAAAAATAATTATAGATTAATTTCAATGCAGAACAATTTATATTTCTAAAACTTCTGATATAATACACCATTGTTTGTTAGAATATAAACAATTAAGAAATAAAAATACATTTGAAAATTTATTCAAAAATTCTTTTGATATTAATATTTTTTTAAATGACAATAGTTTATCTATGGATAAAAGAAAAAATAAACCTAAAGATTTTTCTGATTTTTATTTATTTTCTACTCATAAGTTTGAAAATATTTTAAATATTAATGATGAAGTAAAAAGTATTTCTTTTAATATTATTGTTTTATTTATATTTTGATAATAGATTTTTTACCGATAATACTTGTTTAAAATCTTTAGATTCCCTTTATAAATTTGATTAACCTTTATTTTAGATATAAATAAATTAGAGCCTCTTTTAAAAATAAGTAATATTGATAAAAATTCATTATCTAAAGAAATTGACGTAGCCAAAAATTTTTTTAATAAGAAACTTAATAATTACAAAGAATGTGTTACTATTGATTTTATTAAATTTTTATATGATTATAATGATGCGTTTTCTAATCTATTTAACATTTTTTCAATTGGCTCTTCAACGTCGAGTTGTGAGGCCACATTTTCTTCTTTAAGAAGGATAATAACGGCTGACAAGTAGTGACCTGCTTAAAGGTGATTTGGTTCTTTTAGATCACGAAAAATTATTAACTAGGGGCGTTGAATTATTGAATATTGTAATTTAATTAAAATCCTCTAAGAAAAAATAGTTTGATCAATACAATACACTGCTCACAATCAGCTAATTATTGCTTACTATTTTAAAACATGGCTGCAAATTTTTTTTATGCGCATTACGTTTATGTTCCATGTTTTATTTAATTTTTTACCCTAAAATTAATTACTAGTTATATATAACCGTTTTTTCATATATATTCTTCCAAATTAGCATACTTATACATTTTGTTTCATGATAATCAATCTTATTTCACTTTTCATTATCTAAAATCCAAAGTTTTATGTAATTCATTATCATTCATATATATCATATTTTTAATTTTCATGCGCAATGATACCAAATGATAAAATTATACTTACAATTAATTTAAATCTCATATCTTTTTAAGCAATTGATTATAGTGAAAACAATTAATTTTAATTCACATATTCAATATATAAACTCATTTTTTTAATTTAAGAATATAATAAACTACTATTAATTTGTTAAAAAATTTTGAACATGGATTCTATTGTTGTACATGTATATTTTTTGCCGTGACCGAAAGTCACGGCCAATTTTGCCGCCGAAGGCGGCAAAAAAAAATTTTCTGCCCCCCCCCCCCCCAAGAGTTTTTTTTGCCCCCCAAAAATGGAAAAACTAGAATCGGGCCTGAAACAGAGCCAACTCTAATCCGTCAAAAGATGGCTGCAAACTGTTTTTGCGACCTCGAGAATCATTAAAATTAAATATCAGCTGTAACTTTTTTTAAAATCCCACATAATGAGAAACAATTTTAAGGTTTGTTTTATTACAGCAATATTTAAGTAATATTATATATTTTGATCGCAATCTAAATACGACACACGATATAAAGTTTATATATATAACATAGCTCTTTTATAATTATGTGTTTTTTAATATTTTATATATTAAATCTTATTTTTTTTAATCTTTAGAGATGGCTTACAAATTTTATTAAAAAACGTTTAAAAGGATTTGAAAATCATAAATCTTAAGTCTGTGTCGGAAATTTCCTCGACAAATTATAACGGTGTTATAAATGAGCAAAATAATCGACATTTTTAAAAAATGTTATTATAACGAGCCAGCCTAATTTTAATAAACCTCAAGTATTGTTTGTAAAAAAGTCTATGACAAATCAAAAAAATCAACTATAAACAGATACAAAATATAAGTAGAAAATACTTATTATTTTGATTACAGCTAAAATCTACTTTTTTTCTTAATTTTAAAACTTTGGCCAAAAAATTGGCTTTTTTCCCGCTCTGGATAAAACCACTTTATTTCAAATGTACAGTTTGTTGGAAATAAATCTTTACATTTACCATTCTACATTTTTATAATCCATTTGAAAAAAAAAATAAACTACTTACGTGTAAGCCCATACCCCGAGGCATAAGTATCAACACCATTTGGCAGGTTTTTTTGCACCTTTAGTTGGCAGGCACACTGGCCTAATGCTCTCAGTATAGGAGGATGGAATTTCCTTTGTTAACTTGACCAAAACCATATCTACCTTTTTGTCCGGCCCATATATATCGGACATCTTTACTTGATTGCTCGATTTGGGCCTCTTCGGTGGTAGTTATGCCAATATGAATACTCACTTCTTCCGGACTATTATTTCAAATGTAACTTTTATAAGTAGAGTGTGAGACCAGAATTGCCCAAATATCCATTTGCCTTGGACGATTTGCATGAATTGCAATGATAATAACATAGTGTTTAAGGCAAAGTAATTACTTAATCTAGATATAATATTAAAAATGTGTTTTCGTATAAATTATTCACATTTTACATAGATTGATATGAGCTTATCTTTAGGTATTCGATTTGAAACATATATTCGCTGCTGAAGATTAGGGTCTACATGAATAAGCACATTTTAATAAGCAATTTTAAAGGTTTAAGGACAACCACTTAAGAAATACAAAATTCTTAGGTAAATTATTTCAGAATAAAATTTAAAAATTACGCCCTTTTATTTCTTAAAATTTTAACAGAATGAAAATTATATAAACCTGCAAATACTACAATTTGACAATTTTTGAGCTTTATGTGATAAACTGAGACCAGACCTGCTGAAAACCTTTAAGCCTGCCCTGTTTAATAATCAGTTTATAAACCAGCTTAACACTTAAAATATTTGAATAAAAAATATAAATAAGCATTATACGTATAAAACATATCTGTTGACAACCAAATTTTGACGACCCTAAGCATCATTTATGACAACTATGGTTTTTCGTCAAGTTTTTGGCGCTGGTTACGAATATAAAATTAGAATTTTAGCCACTGCCTCAGATTTTTAGTTATTTGGTGTTAAAGTTAAAATTTTTTTAATTTTTTGGGGTATTTTGGGCTTCTATATCATAAAACCTATGGGTAGTAACAAAAGTTTAAAAATATATTTAGATAACGAAAACATCCATTATTAACGTAAGGGGTTTAAATTTATTTTAATATTTATTTTTTTTTTATTTTCAAAAAACTAGGGATTTTCGTCAAAATCCGTTTTTTGATCCTAAATAACTTGAAAGTAAATTGCTATTAATTTTAGGTAATAACCTTTTTTAGATATGTTTTTTATAAGGAATCTGAATAGGCTAAAAGATTTTTTGTAGAATTTGAACTTTGGACGCGGTTAAAAAAAATTGGAGGCATTGAAAAAAAACTAAACCCGGAATTGTTATAGCAAGAAAATTCTCCACAAAACCCTCAAAAAATTTTGTTTTTTTTGTTGTCCAGTGTAATTTAAAAACTTTTTACAAAGTCAAAAAAGTTTCACAAGTTATGTAAAACAACAGAAAATAGGGACTGCTGACTCTTATTAACGATTTTTGAAATATCGTGAAAACAATATCTATATTTACTATTGAATAGAGAAAATAAAAAGTTTTGTCAATTTTATTTTATTTTAAATTTTTTAAAAATTACTTAAAATTTAGTTGCATATTTAACTGTAGCAATAAAGATTAATACGTTTAAATCTCTATACTTTTTCATGCAATGGGCTGCCGTAAGGATAAATCTTTTATTTAGAATCGATCCTCCGCAACTTCCGCCATCCCGGATAAACATGACCTAGGTTTTGTATTTAAAACTTGTATAAAGTCAATATTGTCCACGAAAACCCCAAATTTTGACATGCTCATAGTGTGAAACGTGACCATGCGTATATTGGTACAACATTACAACGAATCATCGATCATCGCTATCTTTTGCTTGGTAAATTTTATGCATGCAAAATATAGATAATTTTTAGTGTCATTTGAATGTATGTTTAGTAGAAAAAAAATACTTATTTATCAAAAATCTATAATATATTAATATTTTAATAAGGACTATATAGTGTATGAAATTATTTAGGCCCTATCTGATTTGAAGATTTTAACCAAAACTAAATATGCCATTCATCTACTTTCACATTAATTTTATAAAAGATATAAGGCTCTAATGATACCGCGCTTACGTCGTGGAGCTATTTTTTCCCATAGAGTACACAAATAGTATCAACTATATCCTGCCTGGGGCAATAAGCAACAATAAAAGATTTATGTTTAAATTTATAGTTCCTTGAATCATAAAGTATGAAAGATAAGAGAATCAAAATCCAAAGTATTGGTAAGTAAATATACCTGCCATGGTCAAACTATAATACTTTGGTCCAACCCGCCCACTATGGGAAGATTTGAGGGTCCACGTAATTCTGGAGATTTTTTTTTAGCACAGTTTTCCAAGCCCGTTTGTCCAGTTATTGTTATTCCACATTCTTGTTCTATAACTGCATAATTAAGCAAAATATCCCGGTTTAAAATTATTATCATTAATTTATTAAATTTTCATTGGGTTAAGAGCGGCTAGGGATGGCGCTTAAATAATCAAAAGTTTGATATACCGACCTATTGACGATCAAAGTTTGGATGTCTGTTATCCAGGCAAGTGAAAACTCTAGGTACCCGCACATTTTGACCCTTAAAGTTAGATCTAAATATTTCACTTTACCTTATATAAATTTATTATTTTTTTTTAGTTGGATTATTAGGTCGCATGTGAAACTCAACATAATGTAATAGTTTAAGAGTTGATTTTAAACTTCGTGTAACGTTTTTTAAAAACCTAACTAAAAATTAACTTTTTATTTTAGACCTGGCTTGAATAAAGAGTTTAAAGTTATAAGCTAAATCATAAGATTTTAGTATACAAATTTTAGTTATTGTTTATAAAATCTAAAATAAAATAAGGTAGTTAAATTAAATGTACCCGGCTCACCCAGTCCATGACCAGGTGGGCTTTCGGGCCCCCACTTTAATATGTAATCCAAATTTGTAATACAAATTGGGTAAATCAATATAAATAATGGCAAAATTGCTTCAAAAATGTTTTTGCTTGTGCCATTTTCTGATCCATCTGTTTTTTTCAAATTTTGTTCTAATAGTTGATTCAAGTTTTAAAAAATTGAGATTGTTTTTTTGTAATACTTTTCTTTATAATTTTTATCAAGATTTATAGCTAGTTTCAAGTGTGAATATGTATTTAAAATTTTTCAGGGGAAATTGAAATTTATGGTTAACGAGATTACTACTAGGAAAAGCTGCAACTTTTGTCCTTATATCAGACTAAAAAATAATTAAAATTTACATAGATTGTAAGCGGTAATTTAACAAAAACTAGTCTGATTGTACATGGCGTATTTTTATATTTTACCAGTTAGGCCTATAGAATGTAGCCCAAACAGTAGTGGTATAATTTTATATGACATTTTATAAAAAAAACTTATCAAAAAAATTTAGTTTGGGCAATTAAAAATACGAGATAGTTTGCCTTCACATTTACTTTTATAACCAAATATTGACTGTTCGACGCAATGTGGTATTATGAGATTGTCAATTCGATATGTCTCATTTGTACCATTTTGTCATGTTTTTCGAAGTCAATCTGTATTTACTAAATTGATGAAAAAGACAATATTTACTAGAGAATGTGGTATTTTTGAAAGCGGTAACCAGGGGAAGGGTTGAAATGGCGTTCTACTTTCTGGCAAGCTTTAATTTCTTCTGGTATTCTAATTTAAGTTTGCCCGGCTCTTGGCTCTCTTTTATTTCAAGGCAGCCTATTTACTAGGTTCGGCTAGGGATTTACCAACTTTTATAAAAAATATTTTCTTGACCTAGTTTGTTTTTGCTAATGACTGACCTCCATCACATATTGTCTCTATGCCCCATTAGTAATGACTTTAAAATTTATATTTTATCAAATAATTTTATGGACAGGAATTTTGCCAATTGGCATAACCTTATTCACTTTTACCCTTTTCCACAATCAAAGTGCATTTGAGAAATGAAGTCATATAACTTGGCATTTATGCATTTAAAATACTATATTTACTATATTCGCAAAATTTTGAATTCTAAAAGTTTTATTTTTTGTAAATTTTTTAAAAAATCTTCAATTCAGAAAAAATATTTTAAGTGCTCGAACAAAATTTAGCAATTTTTTTTGTTAAATTTGCGTTATATTACAAAATAAAATTTTTTAAAATTTTGAAAATTTCACGAAAATAAAAACTCACTTTGCCAGCACTCTAATCCGTTAATATTCATAACAAATAACTAATTATTGAAACTTACAATTTTAAGTATTATAAACAACAACAAGTTATCAATAATTATAAAAACACCAATATTTTTTAATTTATATACTAATTATGCTTATTTTAATCGAAATAATTTGATTCGGCCCAAAATGCTACTTTTTTAATAATATAATCATAGTAACATAATTTATTTTAATACAGCCTTTTGTTTAAATATCCTTGTCGCACTAAAATGTCATCTAAAGGATGTCGAAAAAAATCTTAAAGAAATACAGGTGTTTTGGCTACCAAAATTGGATTTTCTAGCTTTACTTTTGCAAAAAAATTGGACCAAATTTAAAATAACGAAAAGTATCGAATAAAATTAAAATTATTAAAAATAAACAAAATTTGATAGTTGAGCACGGAGGTTCTCAATTTTTTTATCAAAAAAATTGGACTCGGCTGGTCTAAACATAATTGTTTTAAACTTTCAATTTGTTTTTAACTGGGCTATTTTTTTATTTGTCTAAAATAGATTTTCATACCGGTTATCTTGATTAGCATTGAATCAGGCCCTAGCTTTTCCAATTTGATGGGGGGGGGGGGGGCAAAAAAAACTCTTAAGGGCGAGGGGGGCAGAAATTTTTTTTTTGCTGTACACCATTTAATTCCATGTTCAAATTTATTATTAAAAATGTGGCCTCACAACTCGATGTTGAAGACCCAAAAAAACTTTCAGAAAAAATGTTAAATAAATCAGGAAACCCATCTTTGTAATTATCAAAAAATTTAACAAAATCATTATAAACACTTTTTTTAATATTGAGTTTTTTAATTAAAAATTTTTACTACTTTTATTTCATTAGATGATGAATTTTTATCAATATTACTTATTTTTAAAAAAGGCTCTAATTTATTTAATTTATTAAAAAAGATAATCAAACTTATAAAAGGAATATAAAGATTATAAATAAATATTATCGGTAGAATCAATAAACAAATCAATAATATTATAAATATTTTTTAGCATTAATTAAAAATTTTATTTTTAAACTTATGAGTAGAAGATTAATTAAAATAAAAAAAAATCTTTAGATTTAGTTTTTTTTTATCTATATATAAATTATTGTCATTTAAAAAAATATTATATTTATCAAAACAGTTTTTTAATTGTTTAATTTTAACATACAATAGTTTATTAAATTAAAATTTAAAACATAAATCGTTTTGCATTGAAATTGATCATTAATTATTTTTTATAAATAAATAATTTTTCAAATTATAAATACAAAAAAATTAATTGATGATTATAAATATGGTCAAAAAACTCTGACGCTTTGGCTCTGTGACCTGAAGATATAAAAACTTTTTTTTTAAAGATTTTTATGTAATTTTTTTTAAACAATGGTTTCCTAGTGACCACACCACCGATGGGACAACAGCCGGAGTATGGTCTCGCATTAACTTACTTCCTTGATTGCATTATGTTGAAAACTTTTATGACGGGAAGAAAAAATATTAAACAAATCTTTCCCTTCACTTAAAATTTCGTTGTTAGAGCAGTTAATATACGGGACATGGTGTCCAGCTATTTTGAAGAATTGAACACCACCTTTCTTCCCGGACATTACGTTCGCCCCATCGTAGCATTGTGCGATCAGGTTCTTTGGTTCTAGATTATATTCTAATAAAAGATTGTTGACAAGTTAGTAAATTTCTTTGGCATCAAATTTATGAATTGCTTTCACAAAGTACAGGTTTCTGTAACATTATATTTTTCTTTATATCTAATAACAACAGAAAAAACTTCTGTGTTAGTTAGATCTCTTTAGCGGATGGGAAGTGTTGATATGAGTAACACATTTTTAGAAAAGTAATAATTTTTAAAATAATAATTTTTAGATATTTTTGGGGGAGCATAATTAAGTTTATTTGTAGGGGCAAATATAAAATTTATACTTATTTTTTTTGTAGGGAGTGGGGGGGGGGGGCAAAAATAAAACACTATGTATTTTTGGGGGCAATCAAGATTGGGGGGGGGGGGGGGGCCAAAGGGGTCTAGAATTGTGCCTGCATTAAAAGCAATGCTCTCATTAGAAACAGCCTCCATATGCATAAGGTTTATTGGAGCCACGTTTAGAATAATTAAATATTAAAAATTTTGCGTTATATATAACAGCATGAGACAAAACATTTAATTTAAATTCAAAAAATACATCGCTTTTATGCGGCTACCACAAAATGTACATATATATAAAAAATATTTTTTAAAAAGGAAAATTTAACTAGTGCTAAAAAATGAGAATCAATGTTTTTTGTTTTATAATAAGTTTTTAATTTTTTAAATTTTTATTGAAGCCACTTTTATGTTAATCAAATGCTCTCACTTTTTTATTCGGCCACGTGCAGAGTAGGTCATTATTATGGCTGTGGCTAGTAAAAAAAATTTTGACAAAAAAAAATTGCACGCATTCGAATAATATTGAGGCGGCTAGTGTGAAAAAGAAATTAAAAAATTAAAAATATTAAAAATTTTTAGAAAAAAATTTTTTTTTCAGAAATATTCTGTTAGGCATATCTTAAATCAACCAAAAAAATCAAATTCTCATTTTTTGATATTAGCCGCTAAAGTTTTTTTCATTTCAAAAATATTTTTTTTTATAATTTTAAACGAAGTATTAGCCGTAGCCTATAATAAACTTTTATTTTTTTTTAATTTGTTGGAAGTTCTTTATTAAAGGCTTATTAACTTATTTTTAATATAATATTAAAAATTTTAAATTTTTAAAAATTTTTTTTTTTAAATTATTTTAGAAATTTTTTTTAGAACACTATAGAAAGGCTATTAACAAAATTTGGCGATGTATTATAAAAAAGTATTCAATGTCATTAAAATTTAAAATTTTAAAAAAAAATTAAATGAGTCTGAACACGCTTAATAGAGAAGGCATTTTAAGTGCATAAACTAAATTTGGCAACTTTAAACAAATTTGCGTTTCATTACAAAACAAAATTATTTTATAAAATAAAAATTTTACTATAATAAAATTCAGTGGCCTTAGTGACACCAAATTTGCACGAAGATAAATTAATTGGTCAACCAATCAAAAATTAACTTGGATATTTTCACATAAAAATAACCCTAAATTAGTCCAACGTTACCGTTGCGCTAAATTCACTCTAACCTTAGGCTAACTACATTGTTGTACTAATTTATTTTAACACTAACACTAAGCAAACCTTACCTTTACCTTAAGACTAACTTACCTTAAACCTCACCAAATAAGCAAACTTTACTAGGCTTATCTTAACCAAAATTTTACCTTAACCAAACGTTAAACTAACCCTAATTCTGCCATATCCTAACCCTAAACTATGTCACAAATCAGCATATTTTATGGATTTTTGTTATTTTATTAATTTTTTTTGTGTAAATATGGATGACCATTAGAATCCATGTGAGCTCCCAACCATGCTGAATTTCTTTCACTCATTCATATGATTAAATTTTTGATAAAAATTTGGTATGCAATGAAAGATCGTTTAAGATGAGTTTGAGCGATTTGCTTGTTTCACATTATGAAACACCAAATTTTGTAGATAATATACTTATTTCTCCCGCCCAAGAAATAAAAAGTGAAAATGATTTAGCAGATTTAATAAATGGCTCTGCTTCTAATAACTTATTCAAAAGGCATTATACAAGGCCTTTCAATATATCTTCATCTAAATCATATCCTTTATTGATTAACAAACCATCAGGTCTCAATAACAATAAAAAGCCTAAATTAAGTTTTTATTCTCTTCAGATTAATGAACTGGTTTGTGGGAAGTCATCATCAAGTCAACATTTGTGTTTCCAAAATAGGCATATTATCTCTCAAAACAAAGTTGCAAAATTGCTAAATAAAAATTTATGTAATTCAAATCTCACAAAGGTTTGTTCAATTTATTTATTTTGCTCAAATATAATAAGTTTTATTATATTTTTAATTTTTATTTTATAATTTGGTAACTTTAGGAGAACTATTACTTTATTTGGAGCATAATTTCTCCTACAATAAAAGTTTTATATATGATCTACTATCAAATTTGAACCTATTTTAGATTTTTTGCATTTTTATAACTTTGTGCTTCCCTATTAAATTTCACTTTTACGTTTTCTGTTTAAAAGTAGGTGAATTGTTTTGGCTTGTATTATTTGAATTGCATTTTAAAATAATTTTAATTTTAGATGCTAAAATTTAGAAATTGGGGGGGGGGATGTTAAATTTGTTTTATCAAAATAAAATATCATTCTAAATATATATAAAATTGCTTGCATAATTATTTGGAATTAGTCATACCCTCAATATTTTCGAAATTGTAACACTGTCCACACAACACTGTCAATCGATAATTCTATATTCGCTAACAATTTAATACATATGCCCCATTTATATGAAATCGTATTTCCATTTTCCTAAACTCAAAATCCTAACCCACCCCGTTTTGATAAAATAGGAAGTGCCCACGTCTTATATTGATAAATAATAATATACATTTTCTTTGTTTACATTAGCGTATACGGAGTTTTTTTTTTCAGGTAGTAGGGGTGGACGTTAGTCATATTTACCGTTTAAATTAATTTTTCATATATTGATCGATAGTTTTAAAATTGGTCGCATCGCTATCATCGCATGAAAATTTCTAAACTTAGTCTCTGCGGCTTTTTACTTCACGCCATTATGGCGAAATATTTTATGAGCTTGGTCAATTTAGTAGTTTGATTATTTTTGCTATCTAGTCGATTTTGGCACACAAATGATTAGGAACGTAAGTTCTTTGATTTATTCCAATAAATGCTACTACCACATTACGTTATTTAAAATCACGAGTAATTGATATACGTCATATACCTATATAACACGTACTTTGACTTAAATCCAAATTTAAAAAAAATTTACCTGGCACAATTCCTTAAAAACGTATCAAATTTGTAGATTCTGCAAGTTATTTTCTATTTATGGTTTTAAATTTGGCCTAACATTTATTTTTTAAAAAAGGTAGCAAATTTGTTAACTTTGCAAGTTAATTTTCATATAAAATATGTTATTAATTTTAAGTTTGGCCGGGGTTACGCAATCCACCGGCATCGATACATTTGAGCGCCTATTCAGAGAAATGTGACTCATGAATTGCGTGAAACTTTCATCGGGGTTTTTAATATAACAAATTGCCAAAACAGAAAAATTTTTTCATATTGCTGAATGACTAATATTCTTTTCCATTTGTATGTATTAATATGGGCGAATGACCTTGTATACTTAAACCTGATGTATTCAACACTTATATTAAACAGTGTGGAGCCTGGCAGTTATGACCATTAACGAATTTCAAAGCCGTCCTTTTTTTAAAAGCCTACGCCTAAAAACTTAGGTCTCCGCGTCTTGTATCATATTTTGCGGGACCTGCTGTAGGGGCAATTCCTGGGTAAGCCGTTCCCTAATTAAAAAAAAAGTCTATTTTTTGGCGTAGGTTTTTTTTAAAATATTTTTATTAATGTAAAATGATTCTCCAATCAAATTTTTTTATGAGCTGGACGTTCATATTTAGAAAAAAATATTTAAAGAAAACATATATAAAATTTTATGAATTATATGCAATTTATAAAACATTGCACAAAAGACATTTATATTGCCATATATTGTAAAAATGGTAACAAGTTATTTTTAAGATAAAATATAAATGACGAATGAAATAAACTTTTTTTTCTGACATAAAGTTAAACGCGACTTTTGGTTACGAAAATTTTTACATATTTAGCCTTTTCCAAATATTTAGTTGATTTGCCCTGACGGCCTAGCCCAGTCAATTAAAATATATGTGAACAATCAATATATTTATTACAAATTCAATCCTTATTTTTTTTATGCTTTATACGCATATCACAACGAAATTTTGAATTAATCGGGCATGAATTCTTAACGAGTTATTTATAGTACAACTTTGTGAAAACATTTTTGACATGTCACCCATTTATCACACATTCTTTAGCTAATACTACTACCTCCATATTAATGTAACGGACTTGTAAAGAATTTAAATAATTTTATGGACGCGCTCTTCTTTTGACTTTTTGGGTTAATAAGATTACGCCCCATGTTTGAAAGTGCTTCACCTAATGGTGAAATTGCTGTTCGATGTAAAAATTCAATGTTAAATAAAGATTAAAGTCGGAATCCGAAACCCCGCCCTGCCCGGGCTAAAGTTAATTGCACGATTTTTATAATACAGCTCGACGAAAATCGATGAGTGAAAAAAGAAAATTGTGACACAGGGGAGAAAAAATATCTCGGTTTTATTTTTATGTTTCAGTTTTAGTTTCTTCAGACTTTGGCACTTTTTAGATAAATACATAGCTAAATTTGACCAAATTGACAGATTTTCTGTATACCTAAGAAAAAAATTCTAATTTTGTATATTTAAGATAACGTAATTTTTTTTTAAAAAATCAGAAATAAAAAATATATAAGTAACGTAAACTCTTACACCAACTTTTAGGTTACACATAATATTTAGCACTTTTCCTATAGCACAGGTCAACAAATATTAATGTCAGAGACGAGATTATTATGAAAACATAAAAGAATGCATCCCCATGATGGCCTAATCTCATTTTCGTTTTTCTTAGTTTCTTCCGTATTCGGCTTCTTAGATCTGTCTATAACGAAAAATGGCCCTTTGATCATATTGACAGATCTAAATATACCCTAAAAAGAAATAATTTAAAAATCTTTTTTGCATATAAAAATTTCTTGTAACTTATATTTATAATCACAAATAATTAAAAAATTTAATTTAATTACTATATCAAGCTTTTTATCGGCATTTAAATAAAACAAAATATTTCGCGTCCAATAATACGACACGATATATTATCGGTTTATAACGAAATTATTATTTGAAGTTTGAATTTTACAGTTTAATTATTGGAAATATGCAAAAATAAAATTTCAATTTACTTTTGTTTTTGAATCTTTTTTGGTTTTTTGACCTTTTTTTCTAAAATTTTCAATGTTTATAACTGACTAACTAAGTTTAATTAGGGAAAAGGGTAAACGGATTTGATAATCCATTAGATGGCAGGTTTGATCGGTTAACTCATAACTCTCTAAAAATTGTTGACCTGTGTAATAAGACACAATATAGCATTGTTTTAGATAATACATGAAGTTTAAATTTGGCAACTTACTTAATATTAATAATTTTTTTTTGTTTATTTGAGAATTTTTTTTTTTAAATTTTTATTATATATAACTTTCAAAGTTTGGGTCGAGAAAACAGTAAATTGATTTTTTCCTAAGATGGCAGGCTTGGTTTTTAATTTACCTCATAAAAATTTGTTGACCTTTGTTATAAACATAAATATGATAAATTTATTATCACACTATAAAGGGTGATATACGTTTGTATTTAATTGATAAATATTAAAAAAATATTTATGTTAAAAAAAATTTCGAGCCGTATTTTTAAAATTGGGCCAGACTGGGCCCACCTTTTGAAAATCAAAGGCGGGGTGGGACTGAATCACAGGTTTGGGCGAGCCGGATCGGGCCTTTATGTAAAAATGTGTTAGGCAAACCTGACCCGAATACGGCCCAGTGTTAGTTTAGATATATATGCGTTGACGGATTTTATTGGATTCTAAATTACATATAAATAATGTTAAATTGAAATTGAAATACATCTTGTTTTTAATATCTTTGAGGTTAAATGCACGATTATATAAGTTATTATGCAAGCCTACAGAGCAACAATATTTTTTATCGTTAAAAAGGCTAAACTAGGTTTTTGAAATAAATTAGATAGAAATGAGTTATGTTTAATGAATAAAAATCCATTTTATTTAAAAAATTTACAATGTAAATTTTTTGAATTTTTTTTGATCACTTCTTTTTTGCCTCCGTTTATGAGAAAATATATATGACTAATAAGACGATCTCCGCCGGCTGAAAGTCATCAATTCATATTCAATATGTTAAATATTAGTTTTATTAAAATTTTTATAGCTATGACTCATTAATATACGATCATCCTAAGCTTATTGTCAAAATTTATTTAATTACTTGTTTTTTTTGGTTTGACAAAATTATTTGTTTATTAAAAAGTTCAAATTCTTTGATTAGAAACATAGAGTTTTGTCAGTCTTTGCAAATCACTTTAGTTTCTCTATCAATTTTTTAGCTATTCATATTTGCAATTGGTAGAAACGTTTGGTATAAATGGGGTCGGTGAACAAGGGCTGAGAATGGAACCATAATTTTTTTTTATATCCAATTAAAATGAGTCCCTAAATTTTCCATGAGATCTTATGCGAATGATTCATACATCAAAAAATGTCTCCGTTAACATTAATCTCAAACGTTTCTTTTATTGGACCTGTTACTATTTTAATTACATATACCAATAGAAAATTGTAAACAGATTAGGTAGTTAACTTAATTGACGCCTTCTTATATGGCGAATTAAAGTTTCCCCTATATTTTACATTTCCAACTATTTGGCTCGCGTCATATTTCGGCGCCAAATATTCTAATTTTATGGGCATTGCTCATATATTCCCTTTATATTAAAAACACTCTTGGTAAATTTATATATGAATTATATGATCTGTTAAGAAGGCTTTGTTTCAATGAGTAATAATAGATAGACACAAACTGCATTGCATATTTTTTATTTAGATGATTCATCCACATAATCTCGTTCTTATTTTGGTCAGTCCAGCCGTATTAATGATTATTGGCTTTTTCTGGCTCCGATAAAACTACTCCAGGTCGCATTTAGCCTGGAATTTTGTAGATATTGCAACAAAAATTACGGTTAAAAGTATTTTAATAACTAAAAATGCATTTTTGTCCACACCCCACTTTTTGTTTATTAACTCGAAGCCATTTTATCGCATATGGCACGTTTCTGATTCATTCGTAAACGCTTTTTTTGATAGTTATTAGTCACCGATCTGCTTCACCGATAGAATTACTTATAAGATTTAATTAAATTTTTGTTATTTAAAGAATTTTTTTTGTAAACCAAAGAAACACCTTTTGTAATGGTATATATATATAAATTTTATATTTATTCACCAATTAAAAATAAAATATTAAATAGTTTGACTCATTTGGGGAGGGGGGGGGGGAGGGTCTTCAAAAGTTGATTTTTATGTAAATTAATAAAAAAAAATTTTTACTTTTGATTACATAAGTTCAACACCGAATATATTTTTTTAGGCTAAATTTTTAGACGACATAAATTACAAGTCTGAATGCATTCTCAATAAAGTTTTTTTTTGTTTTGTATAGCCCCTGGACCCATTCCTTTTGATCGATACTCGTTCCCTGGAGGAATACAACGAATGTCATATTATTAATTCCGTTTTGTTTGCAAAACCGTCTGAATCATTCAAAGCTAACGCCAAAATTCGTACAGATTTCTTGAATGTTGAAAGATCGACATATTCGGTTAGCACAAAAAAAATTACTGCCACGGACCATTTAGATTTACTCGATGGTGAATGTAATGTAACACATTTAACGGATGATAAAGGTGAAAAGGTAAAGTTTTGTTTAGTTGGATCATCTTTTAATGGTGACAAGTTTAGCAGGACTATACTTAACACTGACGGAATTTTGTCTAGTCTATTTGATTGGGATCAATTAAGATGTTTGAACCTAGGTGCGTTCATGTTTTGCATTAAAGCGGAAGACTTAGGATACCGGTGACTTAGTTATTACATATGAGTAGGGCATGTCAAAACTCCGGAGTCTAGAAGAAGTTCATAAACTCCGGAGTTTTTTATTAAAATTTGCTAGTTAATATATGTAATTTATATAATTAGCTGCTCTTTCATTCATTTACAACTTTCATTTAACAATAATGAGTTTGACTACAAAAATACAAATTCCAATATTTTTAATAAGCTAATGTTTACTAGCAAATTCCAAAAAACTAAAACTCCGGAACTCCGGAGTTGATGGACTCCTTCCCCACTCCCGGAGTTTTGACTAGCCTTACATATGAGCGTGTAGTATTACTTTTAAATGAAAATCGTCTTACAAACATTTTTATTCGGCGTAAAATAGTCCCTGTATTGCAAACGGTCTGTTTTTTTTTGTAAAATTATAAACAATGGAATTATCATTAATTTAATTTACGTAGGCTAGGAATTTGTAAAACGTATGCCATAATGGGGTGCATACGGACCCCAAATTTAAACCTCTCTAACTTTAAAAATTATAAAGCTATGAAGTTTATCTTATATTACTTTGATGATATACGTTCTCTTTATTATAAACTAATATAAGTTATTATTAACGTATATTGTAAATCTTATTATGGCTGCGGCTAGTAAAAAAAAGTTTGGAAGAAAAAATATCGAACGCATTTGATTAACATTAACGTAAAAATAAATTTAAAACGGCCAAATTTCATAAATTTTTATTTTTTGATATTAGCCGCTAAAATTTTTTCAATACTTGAAATTATTAGCCGTAGCCTGACGCTAGTAGAAATAAATCTGAAAAATTTTAAATATTCTATACATCAAATAAATCTTGTCATACTAAATATATCAATACAAATCTTGTATTTAGGACATGATATAATTTCTATAAAAAATATAAAAAACTATTTTTGACTATCATTTACCATAAAAACTAAATATATTAAAAAGAAAAAAAATAATTTACATCATTATTATATAGTACAAAAATTTTATATACTTAATATGTAATATTATTTATAAATAAGGTTGCAAATGTTTATGTTTAAACATTCCGGCAAAATTATGTTTTTTAAAATTGAAATATGTGAGGTCCATACGAATCCCAATTAAATTTCTAGTTTTTAAACAAATTGTTATTAGACTTAGATCATTTGATTAGTATATTTGGACAATAAATAAAACAACATAAACGTTTTGAGTGTTTTGTAGAGAATTTTCTTGCGATTAGATCCCGGGTTTAGTTTATTTTCCAATACCTCCAATTTTTTTTAAACCGCGTCCAAAGTTTAGAAAATAATTTACAAAATTTCTTTAAATATTATACAAAAAATCTATTGGCATATTCAGATTCCTTAAAACCTATCTAAAAAGGGTTATTACTTAAAATTATTAGCAATTTACTTCCAAGTTATTTAGGATCAAAAAACGGATTATATGACGAAAATCACTAATTTTATTAAAATGAAAAAATAAAAAAAAATCTAATATTAACGCCTAACGTTAATAAATGAATAATTCCGTTTATATATTTTTAATCTTTACTCATAGGTTTTATGATATAGAAGCCCAAAATCAAAAAATCTCAACTTTGACACTGAATAACTAAAAATCTGAGGCATGTCTAAAATTCTGATTTCATATTCGTGATTAGCGCCAAAAACTTGACCAAAAACTATAGTTGCCTTAAATGATGCTTAGAGTCGTTGTCCAGTGTTATATATTTAATATAAAAGAAATTTTGGCCAATAACATAAATTATTTTTGAAGATATTTAAAATTTAAAAAATACTAGGGTCCATATGGACCCCAGAGTGCTAATCGCGGGTTAAAGCACATTACCCTCATTAGTTCTAAGTTACCGATTTTTTTTAATTTTTGAGAAATTTTTATCAATATTTGGTTATTTTTAAGGAAAATTGTAAATAGCTCAAGAATAAAATTTAAAAAAAATTAATAAAATTAGAAAAGATTAACATACACTGGTTAATAAATTAGTAAAATAACTTTGTGCTTAAGGTACACCTTTGAGCAACGTTGAACTTGTTTGGTAGAGAGACCGCATCCCCCTCCTTCGCCCCCTTCCCCGTTTATTTTTCTGAGATCCTTACCCTAAATTTTAGGTTATATTTCGATATTGAGGAAAGACTCTACGAGCAAGACGTTTCATCTAATGGGAAAATTGGTTTGGAGTAAACTACTTTACGACCATTTTTTTTATAATTCTTTTAATCGCTTAATAATTTTATACGAGAAGATGATTTCTAAATCAATCTAATAAATAATGTTGTTCTTAGCAAACACCAATAAACTTGCGCGACACGCTCAAAATAATTTTTTACGGTACAAACGAGCTCGAACAAAGATCGGTTCGTGATTCCGACTTACTGGCATTTGTAGCTTATTATTTTGCTGATCGATCAGAATTGAGCCCGCTCAAACATTTGGACTTATACAATTTTAATGGGAAAATGGATGTTCTCTGTATGCAAGGTTGCATTACCCTACATTAAATTTGTAGTTAAATGATATTCTTATTTATCAATTAACAAAAATTTGTTCATTTAATATATGCCATCACTACTAGTTGTTAACTTTAACCTAATACCCAGCTAGATATATATGGTCAATTCCACCTCAATCCAACAAATTCGGGAAGGTTACCCCTTTTGATTTGGCTAAAATTTTGCATGGAGGTAGTATCTAAGGGTGTCTCATAATCTGGAAATTTTTTTTGACCGAAAGTGATTTTTGACGGAGATAGGGGCAAAAAAAAATTGCAAGGTGAATTTTTACATTTGATGCAACTTTGGGAGGTTATAAGTCAAAAAGTATTAAAGCTAGAGACTTAATTTTTTTTTTATTTTAAAGAGGACAAAAAGGGCTATCTTGCATGTGCTTATTATTTTAAATTTATTTTTTTTAAATTTTACAATTTTATAAAGAACATTTATTTTGATATAACAAAAAAAACGTATTTTTGAATTTCTTACAAAATTGCTGGAATACAGTCCTTAGTCCTCATTATTAATATGTGAACTCAAAAGTATGGGACCGACTAGACTTTATAAAAAATTAAAAAAAAATTTTTTTTTTGATTTTTAGACAAAAATTTGCTCCCTGTACTATATTAAAATATTTAAAAGTGCCAAATTTGTTTATATATAAGAAGTTAGACATAGGGGCAGTCATGTTAGGCTATAACAGTTTTATTAATTTGATTCAAACTATTGTCAATTTTGGAAAGTAAAGGTTAACTTTAGAACAAAAAAATTGGTAATTTTCAGTATTTTACTCCTATCTTCTAAGCCGACTTTCTGGGTCACTACCAAACCAATTTAAAAATTTAAAATTGCATTTTATACATAACACATCACTATATAACATAAATTTCCCCCAACATTTTTTAACGTACCCATAGCTTTTTATGAAATAAAAATCAAAGTTTGCCAGGTTTTTTGAAATTTTAAGATGTAAAAAATAAAAACTTAAAATTTTTATGCTAATATATGTTAACTTTAACTAGTCATTTTTAGTTTGATGAACAATATTAGAATATGTACATAATTCTTAATATTTATCCTCGGCAAAATTCAAAAAATTTGTTATATTTATTGGATAAAAAAAATTAAGAGGATTTTAGAAAAAATAATAAGGTTAAAAAATTTGTAAAAATTAATTTATTTCTATTAATTAATAGTTTTTAAATAAAACAGCCTCAACAACGTTAAATCTGACAAAAATAAGTAAAATAGAATATATTTGGCCTAGTTAGAATATTATGATTTAACAGATTTTCTTTTTTTATGATTATCAACAAACTTAAAATAAACGTAAAAAGTCAATTATTTTATGAAAGATAGTGATATGGTTTTTTGATATTATTTTTACATAAAAGACGTCAATTTTAGGATTAAACAACCTTAAATGATTATAACGGGCAGAATTAGCTTAATGATGAATTTTAAGACTAAATACTAGACCCAATTTAATATAAACAAAATATAGACATTAAGTCTTTTTTGCTAATTTTTACAAATGCCAAATATGTTTTTGAAAGGCTATTTAGAGCAAGGCACACCATATATATCTAACTGACCTTAAAAGAGTTTAAAAACCAACAATTTAAGTTACAATTACATTTTAGTTTTATAATATAGACGCACTAAACCTGTTAAAGAAAGAGGAAATATTACTGTTACTTGATTCTTTGGGCATATGGATTTGGGCATTGACCTAAAGTTTTTTATAACTAAATGCGTTCCTTACGAGTTTTAACACAAAAATTTATTTTAATAAATACATTAAATTACAAATTGAATAAAAATAATGGAATGATTTAATAATCTCATTTTTTTATAATTTACCTATCTAGTTCTTTTAAGTTTTTCTATACATAACATATATAATTTTTTTAACACTTAAACAGGCAAAATATGACTGATTATATAGGTTCTAGATATTTTTAGATAATTATGCAAAAATAATAAAAAAATAAGCTTTCACAGACGAATACAATCTACGTTATTTTTTTGACTCCTGAAAATTTGCTGTTTTTTAGCAAATTTAGGTATATTTATTGTAGAAGCGTAAAAATCGAGTGAAAAAAGGTGGGGCTATTATATGTTATTAAGCGATATTTTATCTATAAAATAAATGTTAAATATTAAAAAAAGAATGGCTGGTTAACCAGAAAGTCGATTTTGAAAACAGGCAAAATTTTCACTTTTTTCGGTTTTAAGGTTCACTTTTTCATTGTAAATTTAATAATAGTAGTAATCAATTAAATCAAACTATTATGGTCTAACATAATTGCCCATATCTCCTGCTTTTTAAATACTGTCAAATTTGGCACATTGGCATATTCTAATATAGTGCAAAGGGCATAAATGTGTCCCAAAATTAGTGCAAAAAATTGATTTTTTTAAATTTTGTAAAAAGTCATGCCGGTCCCAAACTTTTTAAATCATATATTTATTAACATTGTTAAGGGCCATATTAAATAAATTTTTCAGAAAATTTAAAGATACGTTTTTTGAGCTATTTGTGTCTAAACTTGACTTTAATTTTTTGGTAACTTAAAAAAAAATTTTTTAAATATATGCATCTAAGGTAGCCCTTAATACGATCTTCAAAATAAAAAAAAAATTATGACTCTAGCTACAATACTTTTGATGATACATGCGCGCAAAGTTGCCTCAAATTTTTTTTTTGCAAAAAAAATGAAAAATATTTTTGCTCATATCTCGGTCAAAAATCACTTCCGGTCAAAAAAAATTTAGGTTTTTATCAGCATCCTAACCCTACCAGTGTACCAAATTTTAGCCAAAACTGAGACTTTTGTCGATTTGAGGTGGAATTGACCATATATTAATCCTAATTAAATTTTCTTCGGAACCTAAAAACAACATACATTTTGGGCTATGATAATCAGGTCCGGCTCGACCTTTAGATTTTTATACGGGCCGAGCGACTTTTGGGCCGAATTTAATTTTCCTTAGTTAGGGTTGAATAATAAAAGAGCTCTTTTTAGGTTGGACGAAAGTTTAATTTTTTAAATGTTTAGACTTGATATTATCATATTTTATAATTCTGCAACCATTTCATAGGTTATTACTTACATAAGCAGTCTACTCTACTTATAAATTAATTTTTGTTGACTCTTATCTCAGGTCACATTCAAACATTTTTCCAACAATATCCGGAGCTCTGTGTTTTACCCTCGGCTGTACTTTCCCCAAATTCTTCTTCATTAGCTAAACATTTAGGTAATCTTAATTCAAAATACAATAGCTTGGTCACCTCGCCTAACAGCTGTTGTGATGACAGCGGCATTCAGGATTATTACCTATCTTCGCCTCGAGCCCCGCTGACCTATCTCGAAACCGAAAAAGAATCTCCCGAACATTCAACTGTTATTCCGCTAAATATGGTTGTTCAACCACTAAATTCTGAAAAAGTGCTTCCCAAAGGCCCGACTCGCCTCTTGCCCTTCCTGTACGTTGGTTCCTACGATGACGCCAACAACGAGTCCTTAATGAGAGTTTGTAATTTTTAGGGGAAGGGGGGGGGGGGGGGGGTTATTCATATTTTTTTTTAATTGAAAAATGAACTCTATTACATTAAAAAAAGGTGAGTTAAGCATTTTTACTATTTTTTTTATGTTAGTCAAAATAATGAGTTTAAAGTCACATTCAAATTTACGAAAGTATAATCTTTTATATATAAAAATGCTTTTGTTGCCTTAACCTCGTAAAGTTTTAATTTTATTTAAAAACCAAAAAATGGAGATGAGTAACTTGCTTGCTTTGATATTTAACTAATTCACACTTTATCAATGTTACTGAAAATTAAAGGGTATTAGAAGCAGTTGTTAAATTTAAACAACCACATTGCTAAGTTCCAGGTATTAAAAATTTAATAGGAAAATCCTTATTTTTTGTTTACCTATTCAAAAACTATCTCTGAAATATTTGTTTTTTATTACGCTAACCAATATTTTACAATTTAGAGCTTGGGTATCACATACATCATAAACGTGAGCACTTCGTGTCCCAAACCTAATTTTATTAGTTTGACCGCGATGGAAAATGATAATTCAGACGGTGATTTTCCTAAAAAGGCCCTTAGTACTGGACGACACCTTGAGAATTTTTGCCCATCTTATTATCATTTCCTTCGTGTACCGATTGATGATAGTTACAATGCTGATATGACCGTTTGGCTCGAAAAATCTTTTGAGTTTATAGGTTTTCTATTTTTTGTTTAAGGGACGTGCAAAGTAAGTTTTTATTTTCGTATAAAATTTTGAAAATTTAAAAATTTTATTGTTTTTAAATTTTTTTAAAAAATTTATCATTTCAGAAAAAGCATTTTAGGGCGCGTTTGGACTCATTTTATTTTTCAAAAATTTAAAAAAATTTCAAATTTAATAAATTTTTATTTTTGAAATTTTTAAAAAACTGTTCTCTCAGGAAAACATTTTTAATGCTAATCACCAAAATTGGCAACTTTTTGTAAAAAAGCGATCAATGTCATAAAGTAAAAATTTTAAATTTAAAAAAAAATGAATTGAGTCTCAACGCGCCCTTAGGTGCATAAACGAAATTTGGGAACTTTAAAAAAAATTGCATTTTATTTTAAAATAAAATTTCTAAAAATTTTGAAATTATCACAAAAATAAAAACTCACTTTGCACGTGCCCTTATATATGCTGTAACCTTTAAAATTAATGAATGCATTTCGATATTTTAGGTTTTGAATAGGCTAATTTATGTTATAATTAACAGCAGAATATTCTATTATAAAAAAAATTGAAACTTTTATTGTAAATAAATAAACGCATTTTTTTACCCTTTGCATGAATTTTCAGGTTTAATTATCGCTTTTAAGCCCTGTTTATTAAAAAAAATTAGCCCAATGTATATACGCTAATGCTGTTTTGCCATACATGTCAAAATAAATTTTCGTATAAATTTAAATATTATAAACATTTTTTACGAGGCCTATTTTAGACTCGCCAATAATGTAATATTTTTTTATAAGGGGCCATTATTTTTTTCTACATTTACAAAAATCAAGACACAGCCATTGTATCGAAATATGTAATAAAATTTGCTTATTTGCCATTCATGCTCAAAATAATCAGAAAAAAATGTTTTATTTGATTTACGATACTTAAACAATTTGTATGATGTATTTATTCATTTTTATTTCAAAAAAAATATCATGGTAATTAAACTGCTTTTTGACATTCAACATAATACACAATTTATATTTTAAATCACAGAAAGTGCCAGACTCGAGAATAAGGCAGTTATAGTGCATTGCCTAGCCGGAATTTCGAGGTCGCCCTCTCTCACAATAGCTTACATTATGAAGCATCTCGGCATGACTGCTGAACAATCATACAAGTTATAATACAAATTTATTGCGTTAATTTTTATAAGCTCCTTACACCCTCTTTCCATCTTTTGAATGGAGGCCCGTTTATAAACTCGCATATTTTTTTTGCCATTTTAGATATTTTTTTGGGTTATGACCAGTATATTTTGTTAAAAAAAACACCTTTTTTTTCTAACAAAAATGTTAACCTTCTTTCCTTATTTAACTATTAAAAATTGGAATTATAAAAACTATTATAGAAATTTGAAAAAATTTTTGCTTTATTTTTATGTTATAATATCTTGTTTTTGCATTATCCCACTATGTGTTATAATATCAGGTCAACAAATATCAATTTCTGAGAGATTGTTATGAGAACATAAAAGATTGCAACCCCATGATTGCCTAATCTTATATATACTTTTCGTTTTTCTTGTTTTGGCTCCTTAGATCCGTCTATAACGAAAAATGGCCTTTTTTGACAAAATTGACAGATCTAAATATATCCTAAGAGGAAAACATATAAAAATCAACTTTGCATATAAAACTCCTTGTAAATTATATATAAATCACAAATAATAGAAAATAAATTTTATTAATATATTAAGTTCTTACATCGGCATTTAGATAATACAATATTTCGCCAAACGTAAATACGACACGATATATTATCGGTTTTTAATGAAAATATTATTTGAAGTTTGAATTTATCAACCTTGCGTGAATATGCAAAAATAAAATTTCAATTTATTTTTGTTTTTAAATCTTTTTGGTTTTTTTGACCTTTTTTTCTTAAATTTTTTTTATACCTGACTAACTAAGTTTGATTAGGAAAAAAGGTAAACGGATTTAATGTTCCCCAATATGGCAGGTTTGATCCCTGTAGTTAACTCATAACTCTTAAAAAATTGTTGACCTGTGATATACTAACAAAAGATTCATATCTTTATGTTAATTAATATCATAGGTACGTTAAATCCAAACGCCCCGGAATTTCGCCAAATTTTAATTTTATGGGTCAATTGTTAGCTTACGAAAAAACGTTACGAGGTTCGCGTTTATCCTCACCCACCACACGTAAATTAGAAAATTCCTTATCTTTTCATGTCGCTTCGACAGTTGCAGGTAGTAAAGAACGTCTGCAAAGTCCGAATGAGAAAATTGACATCCTTTCATCGGACAACTTGCTATGCAATCCGGGAAATACAGTATTAAATTCTGAAAAAAATAAAATACATATCGAAAACAAACTCACGTCGACGGCCCTAAAACGTCCTATGAGTCTCCAGATCAAGCCACGACCTCTAAAACCCACTACATTAAATTTGGGAGCCACCCTTAATACACATAACAATCCCAAACCTCCAGACTTACCCCTCAGAAATAATTCAAAAAAACCTAGGGATTCTAAATTCATGGAATACGAGAAGAAAAGTTTACTACCACCTTTAAATTTGCCTCCTCGGCGGCCTACAAATTTGAACATGAACCTATCTAGTTTAACAGCGACAAATGCCATCCCTGCCACAAACAGTTCATTAAGTAGTAGTAGAAAGAAAAGGTTTGCCGAAATTATGGCAAACAACTCCCTTAAACAACGGCCTGTTAAAACTTCCCCGCTTTCAAACCAAGATCAATTGATAGATGGGGATAAGGATAAGATCTCATCATCCCATAAAAGAATGTGCTTTGGGGATACAACGCCCTATTGTGATTTAATTTTACCCCCTTATATTTATAGCAATTCTAATAACATGGCCATAGTTCCACAATGCGATATCATTTGTTACAATGCCTCGCCCCAGACCCTTTCACATTCTACACCTTCTGGGTTTTCGGCAGTCGACACAAAGAATTGCCCCATGGAAATTTGTTACCCCCAAGATATTGGACATAATGCTGTACATTCTAACAATCCAACAGAATCGTTTTCTCAAAATGTTAATCAATTTATAGCCCAGCCTAAAAATAGTTCCGTATACCCTTCCTTTGTCGCATCAACATTTGTCGCTGCATCATCCCTGTCCCCAAGTACTCTTTTAGCTGGTCTCACTTTTTCGGATGCATTGCTAAGTAAGGCATCGCCTTCGGGATTTTTTCCAATTTTAAATCTTGATACAACTTGCCAGAATCTTGAAAAACCCAACGATGTCCATAACGACAGGGTTACATCAGCTTTAAATTTAAAAGCTGCATCTAAGCCGAAGTTAACGCTCGGCACGGTCGTCCACATATCTAAACCACATTCTACGAATGTGTCGCATGAACCATCATCACCTACAACAATTAATTCAAGTGTAGTCTCGTTTAAAGTTAATAACAACGCTAAAATTACATCGAGCCACGCTCATCAACCCTCCTTGTTGCGACAATCCTTAACAATTGATAATTTGATTAGCGACAGGCAGTCAACTGACGATGATTGCTCCCAAAGTCTTGGTAAAAATAAGTTTAGTGCCGCGCTAACTTCCCCATTTGCCACGATAAATAAAAAATTTAAATCTCAGCTGCATCATTTTTCGCCTTCTTCCACAAAATTACGACTTCCCAAAACTGACCATCAAATTTTACCGACTGGTTTGGGGAATTTTAAAGACCCACAGTCAGCTCCAGTCACACCTTTTCAGCCTTCCTTTCCACTCACGTCCCCAATTTTTAGCCAAACTCTTTCCACGTTTAAAGATTGTAATAAAATTACAACTAAGGCTGATCGCCGTAAAAAATCACTCTTTGCAAGACCACCCACCGCTACGTTATTTAAATCTGGACGGTTTTTGATTAATAGGGTAGCTCCACCGATTTTTGGAAAATCACAATCATCAATGGGATTTTCAAACATATTAGGGCCATCAATACTTGGCACCGCCTCCCGATCTCCTTCCATCTTTTATACTAGAGTTGATGATTCATCTACTCACTATGAAATTAAAACCTCTGATGATCAGATCACAGATAAATTAGATTACAATTTAACAGATTCTACGCATGCCACACGACCGCACTCATTAACCCTATCAACCCCACAATCCAGTTCAAACTCATCATTCTCATTACCTTCCAGCGACCCAAATGACCGAATTGGTAAAGTTGCTATGCAATCTTGGAATATTAAATCGTACCGCGCGAAAAATGGTAATATATTTACCAATTTAATGGCTTCCTATGCCAGGAAACGAGCTTTTGCTCGGAAACGCGTCCAAAATTACGCGGCACTTGAAGGACTGCTCAAGGCCAATGTGCATCGCTCATCGACGAAGCCTGTTTCGCTAACCGACCCCAAGTTTATAAATGTTAGACGGGATATTGATAACAGCCTAAAGGAGGCGTCCAATCCCCCCAAAAATGAGTACATTCGAATCAGTTTTGTCGCGCCTCGTCAGGCTCCCGCTGTTGACAATTTTCAGGGCATGGCTCCCATTAGGCCTGACCTGAAACTCGCATCGTTACACAGCAACATTACTTTGGGTCATTCCATAACTCTTGATGATATAGTTTTAAGCTCTGCTAATACAAACACCTTTTTTGCCACGGGGCAACAGCCATTTTAGATACATCGATGAAGAAGGTTGAACCTTAATGAAATTCACTATTGGCTGGTTTTTCTATATTAAGATTTTTAGGCTATACCCTGATATTAATTCTTAATATCATTGCACCCCTTATATCTCTTTATTTTCTACGCTACATGTATATGGGCTTTTTTTTAATTTTTCCACATCAAAGTAATTTATTGATTTGTTTAATAGTAATTCAATAAAAAGCCTCTGAGAGAGTTGGGGAAGATTTTTTTAAGCTCTAAAATTGCATTTATTTAAATTCTTGTTAAGTGGTAACTATTTCCTCTCACATAAAAATTAAATTTGTCATTTATACATATTGTAAAAACGTTACCAAACCATTACGCGGGGGGGGGGGAGGGTTTAGCAAAGAATACTCATTTTACCATTATTTGAGTTTTTGTATGAGCTAATTCCTAAATTACGAAATTTGTGTCCTTTTTGCATTTTAATTGACCAAAATATAAATATTCACCGTAAAGTAATCCTGTCTCTATATGTAAAACGGAAAAAAAATATATCCGCATTAATTTTTTTTCATAAACTTTTGTAAAAGTTTATGTGGGACCACCTTTTCATGTATATTTATACAATACATCAAACCTTTTTTGAATCATCTTTTTATTCTATATTAGTGACCTACCTATTGATATTAATAATACGTTTTTCTCCTAGGTCAACTAATGAAACTCACGTCTTAAGAGTCTTAAACTAAGCATTTCATACAACAGGCTTATCAATTTTCAGGTTTTTTCATCCAAAAAATTTTCCTTAGGATATTGGAATGTATTAGAAAAATACTAAAATAACATTTTTGCAACTTTGAAAGAATCTAAGATTAATAATTTTAAATAGAATATAAGAGTTTTTTAAAAATATTATATTGAATCAAAAATATTTTAATTGTGTAAATTAAATATTCATCTAATTCCAGTTACTTTTGCTATGTATACTTTTATTAAAATCTAATTAGATTAGACATTAGTTAATAACATATTTCAAAAATTTTTGAGACCAAAAAGTTAATTTTGGTATTTCAGGTAATTTAGATTCAAAATATGCGAAACTGTTTAAGGGTTGAAAAATAGCATCTACCGGACTTTTCTAATTACCTTTAGATTCTGAATGTAATGTGTTTTAATAGCTTTAAAGTGGTTTAGTTACACTAACGATGGTCAACAAATACAATTCTAAACGCAAATTTTTGTTTAAAGTTAACATTGAAATTATTTTTTGACCTTGCGAATTTTATATTTTGCGCACCAGCACTATGTTTCTTTTTTGTATGTCATACCTTTAACGAGCTTGTTTTAACTAATTTACGAATTTTTTTTCAAGCCGAAAAATTCTCCGCTCAATATATCTAGGACGAAGACAAACAGTTTTAAGATTTTTTATAAACTCCAATTTTTAGGCTTTGTCCACCCCTTTCTAAATTTACTCCTACCCGTTACCGTTGATTTTTAACCTCAGTGTCAGAGAACTCTACAATTTATGTAGCCTGACTGGATGAAATAATTTTTTAATTGAAAATCAAAAGATATTACAGTTGTAATGTGGGATGGCCCATATCCATTAAATATTAAACAAACGAATCAAATTAGTCCGGTCTAATGTAAAAATTTAATAAGTTTTTGACGTGCGGCTACTTGATTGAAAATTTGATATAGACATCACGCGTCGAGATTAAAATTTAACAAAACAATTTTTAGAAAAATTGTTCATTTTGTCCTAGTTATTACTGCTGGGTAAATATTGTTTCGGCATCTCAATATTTTAAATATGTATTTGTTAATTTATGTATTTATTCATCTTTCTTCCCTTACCCATATTGACGTTGTTCAAATTCATTCACTAATGTAAAATTTAATGAGTTTCTGTAAAAAAACATATATATTTTTTTGATTTTTAGGGGTAAAATTTCAATAAAAATGTTTAAAGAAGTATTAGCCCTATATTAAAGAAAAAGTTATATCTATTACAATTGCTACAAAACAAAAACCACGATAATAATTTTTTATGTAAATAATCTATTTTAAAAATATTAGAATTTATCATAATTTTCTCAAAAAACTGAATTAGTTATGAACACGCTTTATTATATTTGCTATGTATTTTGCAATTAATGTCATTTTTTAACCATGTTATCATTAGTAATTTTTGTCATTTGCGTCACACGTAACGGGATAATCTATTTTTTTGGGATTACCATATTTTTTTCTTATATTATATCGTGCAATATAAGTCTTTTATAATAAAATGTTTGATCCTTATAACATATATGTTGAGACAAATTAGTTTATGCCCTCAACTCAGCAATCACTTATTAACAAATTTAAACTTTCGGTCGGGATAATTAAAGAATTTTGCATACGCTATCAAAATTTCGCTTGCATCAAAGTTTTACCGCCCTTACACCTTTAAATGCGTTTATAGAGCCTGCATGGTTCCTATTTTTTAACCAAAAGGCAAATTATTATGCACAATGTTGATGAATAACTTTATAAGTTAATTTTTCATTAAATTGTGCTTTTCGCCCTTGTAACCTTAATATAGCAAATAACTTTACAAATGAGAAAAAGCACAAATGGTTATTGAAATTTTTGGTTATATAGATTTAAGAGCCAAAATTTGTTCAATTTTCCCGGAAATTATCTTAAAAAAATGTACTAAAGAATAAAGAATATTTTAAGCGCTTGAATTATTAAAATATACGCAATGTTTATATGGATTCAGATGTAAAAACTGAGAAAAATTAAATATAGTCAAAACAACTTCTGAGTGTGAGAAATTATTGTGAGAAATAATTGTCTAAAATATATAAAAACTTTAATTTGCAGAATTTAGAGTTTATACAACTATCAGAAAATGAGCTTGAAACGAAACCTAGTTAAAAACATAATTAATACATTTAAAAAAAATTTTTATCTAATTAACGAGATATTTTATATAAATTCATTTTTTAATGGCAATTCTATAGAATAAAAAAATTGAAAGCAATGGATTAAAGTGGCTAATTTAAATTTTTTTATTAACCCCTTTAATTAATTCATAGCATTCAATTTACAATATTTTTACTATCTGCAGCATGCATACCATATAAATAATGTAATTTTTTCCAACCTATATAAGGGCTCAGGGAGTGCTGCGAAAACTAACTTAAAGAAAGAAAGGGAGCTACAAATAAAGGGCCAAAATAAGAATTCAAAAAAAGCTCTCACTAAGAAAGGGGACAAAAAAACCTCCAAAAGTGGCTCTTAAAAAGCGCCCCACGCCCATTGTTTGTTTTCTTTATAATAATTCATTAAGTTATGATTTTTTCATAATAATAATTAATGATGGCGGGCGGGTTATGTTTTCTTATAGCTCCTGGGAGCTTTTTTTTTGAAGGGGCTTTTTTCAAATATGCCCATTTTCTTTAAGCAAGAAAACGGGCTTTTCTTTTGTCATGCTTACGAGTTTGTGGGCATGGAAAAGAAGTTTTCTTGTTAAAAAAAAGCCCATTTATTTTTTTTCCCAGCCCTGGGCGCAGATTCTGAGAGCGTAAGCACAGGAGGGCCAGTTTTAAATTAGATTGATCAGCTATAAATAAAATTTAATCCTGTGATTTTTTTCCCATTTTAAAATTTCATCTGAAAAATTCCCTTGAGTTACAATTTTTTTGAAATTTTATTGCTTTGACTACAAAATAATTGCATCGGTTCTTAGATGAACCTTTTAAGATCTAAAATTCAACTTAAAAATTTGCAATACAATATTTACACCTTGTATTTATAAAGTACATATAGAAATATATGTATTAAATCCATATAAAATAGAAAATAATTGCTGATGCTTTTCGTTGAAAATTACAAAATCTTTGAAAATACGTGACTAAAGTTCGTTTTGCCTTCAAAATTTATATTTCTTTGTTAAAGAATAGAAGTTTTTTTTCAATTATTATACAATGTTAAATTAAAATATTTTTGTAACTTGATTTAAAAACTATAAGTTTCTATCTTATAAAAACTTTTGCAATAGCTTCTGAATAAAAGCTTCAAGTTTTATAAACGAGCATAATAATTCATTTTATTTTAGTTGAGTTTTAAGCATATTTCAACCAAAAACACAATATGCACATCGTAATTTGGTCCATTTTCACAATCCAATTACATATTTTTGCAATCCCAATAATTGAGGAAATACCCTTTTTGAACAATACAACAATTCTGATAGAAAAAGGTAAAAACAGTTTTTTAAATTTTAAAAATATGAAAATTAAAATTGATTATCATTTAATGTAATTTTTAAAAAGCTTTATTTAACAAATAGACTTATAGGTCGCTATCTTGGGTTGTATTCTAAGTTCGAAATCGTGGTTAGATAAACATAAGGGAATTACAAAAGACATTTTTTGACTACCGCTGCATAAGAATTTAAACGGCGTGCTGCGTTAAATCTCCTCTTGAAGGTTTCCATTTTAGAAAAGAGGCAAAGCTCATACGGGAATGTCTTCCTTGATAAAAAAAAATTGTTTACAGCGCAGATATATGTTTTATTAATAATATTGTTCGATATGACATATATAACGTTCGGATAGATAAATTTTGGCTTTGATTAGCAATAATTTTATTACCACCTTAATTACTATATTGTTATGAGCCCAGGGGCGAACAAGGAAAGCAAGGTTACACCAAATGCATGTGAATCCAATTTCAAACGGTCTATATCTTAAAGAATTTTTGAGTAAATGTGTTTAATTTAATGTAAATGTGTTAATTTAGATTAGAGGCTGATCTTTCAGGTTCATATATCGTGTATTAATGAAAAAAAATACGGAGAAAAAATTTAAAAAAATGAAATTTTTGTCAATATAGATAATTACAATAAACTTATCAAGCGTGGCTCAACATATAAATAAAGTTTTATATAAAAAAATATTATTATAAATCAAAAATTGTCACTTCCAAGCGTTAGTTTACATGTAGACATTAATTTTGAAAGGAAGCATATAAAATAACCCCAAGACTAATAAAAATTAATTTGACTATCTTCAAGTTTTTGTAAAATTAAATTTGTAAATTATTTATTTTTAAAATATTAGATATGAACCTTATTAAAGTGTTTTTACTGAAAATTGTATATTGAAATATATCGCATTCTATACACAATATGATGCTCAAAATGAATAGCTTAAAAACCCCTTAATAGTCGTAGGACCGATAAGAATTAAGCAGATTTTTTTAAATGCCTATAAACAATTTTAAATTATTTTGTTTTAATTTGAAAAGATTTGACTAAATTGTCATAAAATTTTAATTTTTGCTTAATTAATGAAAACTATTTTTAATACCAAGATGGGGTATCTAGAATCATAACTTGCAAGATCGCGGTCAATATCTATTGATTTCCACTACAGTCCTTGTTTTTTACCAATACATTGTATAAATTAATAATCACGCCATACATAACTAAGTGCAATGGTCTTATGGTCTTAGACGACCTAAAAAATACGTTCCACCTGCAAAGTAAAATGAGCTATTATTGACTTTGAATTATGAATGTGTGGCTCCTATCTAAATTCGAATTAATAATGCAAGCAGTAAAGTTTTTGCATTTTTTTTGTGATTTTAATCTATATAGAGTGCAGGTTTTAAAATGGCCGTCTTTAAAGGCAAAATTTTTTTATGGCTAACGCTAGATATGAGTTAGAATTTAAGTTTTTTGAATGTTTAGGTTGACTAAGGGTGACATTATTAATTAAGGATTAGGTAAGGTTTGATTAAGTTTAATTAGGCTATAATTAATTATAAGCCGGGTTGTCAATTAATTAATTTTGATTTCGAACATAAACACCGTTTTCAAATAAATGATTTTTTGTAATAAATAAATTTACAATGTCAATATGCGTCCAATACCTGATTAATATCTCATAACTTTTTATAATTAGTTTATATTTAAATACAAATTTATGCTTTTTGAATTAATTTAACTAACATATTTGAAAGACATTTTTGTGGAGGTTAGGGAACAGTGAAATTTCAAAAGGGTTTTGATTAGATAATACAGGTAAATAAAATTATTGTCAGATAAAAGAAGTTAAAGAAAACTTATAAGCATACCTTAGTATCTATGTCCGTTTTTCGTAGTTTCCTCCATCTTTGACCCCTTACCAACCATATCCAAAGAAATTGACTTTCGCGACCTCGGAATACCATAAAATTTAAGACTTTATTTTTTCATATAAAAATCTCTTGTAACTTATGTTTATTATCATGAAATTAAGTTTTAAGTATACAAAGCTCTTACCTAAGTATTTAGATGATATATTGTATTTTGCATCCAAATTTAAATACGATACGATATATATATATCGGTTTTTACTAAAAATATTATTTGAAGTTAAATATAACAGTTTAGCTATTGTAAATATGCTGGTTTTTTTGATTTTCATTTAAATCTTAGAGCTAAGTCATTAATTTTAATCAAAAAAAATGTAAGATGGCAAGTTTAAATTCTGTAGTTAGCTCATAATTCTCAAAATTTTGTTAACCTGCGTGTCTTAAAAAAATAATGAAAGATTTGTAATTATTCAAAATATTTGTTGTGTTTTAAATTTTAAACAAAATAGATATCTTACTTGCTCTGAAAAATTAATTAGCTAAGTTTTATAAATATGTTTTTTTAATATTGTTTGTTTTGTAAACCGTTTCGTGATAAATTGCTAATAAATTGTCACAATTTTTTTACACCAGTTATATACAAAAAATTTAAATATGCTACTAGATTAAGATAGGTGGTTTTTATTGATTTGGTGTTTCATAGTTTAGTAATGTTTGGAAGACTTATTGTATATGTCAGCCTTTATTAGCTTATCTTTCTTTAACTATACCTCAGCGTCCTATTTTCGTATTTTTAGGCGCATATATAGTAAAATGTGCTTGGGAGGAAATTAATCATCTAAAGCCTAATTTGAAACTGGCAATCTTGAAGACTTAACAAATGATCTGTAGAATGAGCGTTTAAAACAAGTCGGTTTATAAGATTCCACATCTTTTTACAAGGGCGCCATATCTGTGTAACGCCTTAATCAATGCGATGAATATTGCCTAAGGATTAAATTGTAACATTTGTTCGCAAGCTGGCCTTGGAGCCACTTTATAGGGCCTGCTGCACCACGAAGTGGATGTACATGTGTGTTGTTCCTAAAAGACGTTTGTGTATGAAACAGAACTTAAATCTTGAAGTATAAAAGGATGTTTTCTCATGAGCTTACTATGCCAATTGCATTAACAATATTTTATTTATTAATCAATTTTTTGATGTAGTTTTGATAAATCTAAGAATTAGATTTTTTAAGGTCATTATGCCGACGAAAGATTAGCACCTCGATAAATTCAAAAAATAAATGTCAAAATAACTTAAAAATTGCAAAATAAAATTTAAATATTTTTTTCTCATAACGTCAAATATATCCATCAAATACCGTAAGCGTCCGAGTCAAAGCTAATAAGTACTAATGTTTTAATACTTAAGTATAACTGGCATTAATGTCACAAAAAAATGAAAAATATTAAGTTATAACGAAGAGAAAAAATACACCAAAAATAAAAGAAATGTAAAATCAAATTTTCTATAAAAAAAATTAGTAGAGTTCTGTGAGCTCGTATCTTATAAAAATTGCAGATTTGTTTAGCAAGTGTAACTGGCTTATTATTGACTTATTACACATGTCAACAAATGTTTATGGCACAACCTGTATTTTAATCGGTTTTAAATAAAAATTTTATTTGAAGTTTGAATACAGTTTAGCTTTTCAAAAAAAAATCTATTTATTTTTGTTTCTAATCTTTTTTATTTTTTTGGCATTTTCTCTAAAATTTAATGTTTATAGCTGACCAACTAAGTTTGATTAGAAAAAACGGTCTACGGATTTAAAAATTTCATGGCATGATTGATCTCCAAATAAAGCTCATAGTTCTTAAAATTTGTTGACCTGTGTTGCTTGCATTAGAATTATATATTAATCAACACTCAAAAAAATAACCGCTAGAAAAATATTAAATAATGTTTGCTAAATGCATGTTTTTGGTTGAACGGTAAGAAAAATTCAAGTTATGATTGATTCACCCGCAAAAAGCTTCCCTATATATAGATTTTATACAGCCAATTTTGAAAATTCTGTCAGACATATAAATTGTGAATGTCCTAAGCACAAAAAAAACAAATTTCGCATTAGCGGTGAAGTTAATTCATCGTCGAAAATTTTCTATAAATAGTGAATTTTTAAGGCTTTGAATTATTAATATATCTTATAGTTAATGTTAAATATTATTTAGCCCTTAAATATTTATATGCTTTCTGTAGTCGAAGACAACACAGACTCCAACTATGAAAACTATTCAAAGTTTATAAGAGGGATTCCTAACAATCATTTTCCATTTAGACTGAAAAGTAAGTATGTGTATAAAATTACTAAACTTATTCAGGTCCATTTAGGTAAATTGCCTATGGCTTCTCTCTAAAATTGGTGAAAATAAATGGGAACACATTAAAAAAAACAATGTTTTAAAACGGCTTTTTAAAGTGGCACGATTATTTTTAAAGCCTCAGCTTATTTCTGTGAATGAACTCTGTTTTAAAACTATGTTAATTATAAAGTAAATAAGTACGATTGTTTAATTTATTTTTATACAGTTGTATAGCAATTGGGCACAATCGCAGGCCAAATTTATGTATATGGAAAAAGTCAAAAATAGACCAAAAATATAGTTATGTGGAATTTAAAATAGTAATTTTAATTATGGTAGGTCAAGGTAGTTATTAGGTTTGTTGCAAATGGCTTATCTATTTCGCAAAATGGTCGAAAAGGTTTACATGCTAAGCACACATCTAAAAAAGAGTTACTCACTTTAATATCTTATAATTGCAGATTTGTTTAGCAAGTGTAACTGGCTTATTATTGACTTATTACACATGTCAACCAATGTTAATGGCACAACCGTGTATTTTATGAAAACATAGAAGAATTTATCCCCGTGATGGCCCTATCTCATATATATATTTCGTTTTACTTAGTTCCTTTCAGCCTTGGCTCCAACATCCGTCCATAACAAAAAAATGGCCTTTTTTGACCACATTGACAAATCGATAATACCCTAAAAGGAATAAATTTAAGAATCTTTTTTTTTCATATAAAAATTTCTTATAGCATATATTTATCATATCAAATAATGAGAAATAAAATTATATAGTTAATAATACAAAATATTTCGCTTCCAAGCTTAAATACGAAACGGTATATTATCGGTTTTAAATAAAAATTTTATTTGAAGTTTGAATAACAGTTTAGCTTTACAAAAAAAAATCTATTTATTTTTGTTTCTAATCTTTTTTATTTTTTTGGCATTTTCTCTAAATTTTAATGTTTATAGCTGACCAACTAAGTTTGATTAGAAAATACGGTCTACGGATTTGAAAATCTCATGGCATGATTGATCTCCAAATAAAGCTCATAGTTCTTAAAATTTGTTGACCTGTGTTGCTTGCATTAGAATTATATATTAATCAACACTCAAAAAAATAACCGCTAGAAAAATATTAAATAATTGTTTGCTATGCATGTTTTTGGTTGAACGGTAAGAAAAATTCAAGTTATGATTATTTCACCCGCAAAAAGCTTCCCTATATATAGATTTTATACAGCCAATTTTGAAAATTCTGTCAGACATATAAATTGTGAATGTCCTAAGCACAAAAAAAACAAATTTCGCATTGGCGGTGAAGTTAATTCATTGTCGAAAATTTTCTATATATAGTAAATTTTTAAGGCTTTGAATTATTAATATATCTTATAGTTAATGTTAAATATTATTTAGCACTTAAATATTTATATGCTTTCTGTAGTCGAAGACAACACAGACTCCAACTATGATAACTATTCAAAGTTAATAAGAAGGATACCTAACAATCATTTTCCATTTAGACTGAAAAGTAAGTATGTGTATAAAATTACTAATCTTATTCAGGTCCATTTAGGTAAATTGCCTATGGCTTCTCTCAAAAATTGGTGAAAATAAATGGGAACACATTAAAAAAAAACAATGTTTTAAAACGGCTTTTTAAAGTGGCACGATTATTTTTAAAGCCTCAGCTTATTTCTGTGAATGAACTCTGTTTTAATACTATGTTAATTAATTTAAAGAAAATAAGTACGATTGCTTAATTAATTTTTATACAGTTGTATAGCAATTGGGCACAATCGCAGGCCAAATTTATGTATATGGAAAAAGTCAAAAATAGACCAAAAATATAGTTATGTGGGATTTAAAATAGTAATTTTAATTATGGTAGGTCAAGGTAGTTATTAAGTTTGTTGCAAATGGCTTATTTATTTCGCAAAATGGTCGAAAAGGTTTACATGCTAAGCACAAATCTAAAAAAGAGTTACTCACTTTAAGGGGCTCAATTCTTTTTAGCGCCAATTTTTGACTATAGACTTTGCTTATTTCTATGGTCTTAAGAGGAAGCGCAGTTATCAATCTATCAAAAACCATAAAAAATTAAGCCCAAAAACAACTTGAGAAAAACACTCCAAACGCAAAAAAGCTTAGGAAATTTGATCAAATATTTCAGCTTTTTGCATTTTTAAGCAATTTATCCCAGATAGATATGAGACGCACATGAAGCAAAAACTCATTTAAAATAATTCCTGACATTCGCTTTTTGTGTTTCAAGGTTTTGGGTTTCTTAGCTTTGGTTAATTAGGAGATAGTGTTTAGGACCTCATGCATAAGCGATTCCTAAGCCTTATAATGGTTTTGCATGTGTGTTGTTTTAAAATGACTTTTAGAATTCAAACCTTTAATGTTTAAGATAATTCAGCTAGGAAGGATCAGAATTGCTTCTATGATTCAAAACTTCAATAGGAATAAATCCATTTTTAATTTAATTTTTCTATGTGTGTAACTTTATATAATAAAGATCTTCTTGAATTCCTAAACTAATAGTGTCCTCAATTTTTAATAGAATGCCATGAAATTGAGAAAACTAGCTCAAAAGTATAATGGTAAAATATAAATTTGACCATTTTTAAAGTCCAAAAAATAATACGTTTTAAATAAAAAATTGAAGAAAAGGAGTAAATGTTAATAGTATGCATAAGATTGCCCTTAGCATTTGTAGATATATAAAAGTATTTGTAGGAATGTGATTAGGCAATAAATTACCAAGAATAATCAAATGTAAAAGAACGTTGAAATAACTCAAGCAATGCAAATTAAAGTTTTTTTTTAATATTTAGCCAGAATATGTTACAACCCAGAGACTAACCTCATAATTTTTATTTGATATATTTTAATCAAAAACACCGACAACTTTATCGCGTGTTCAACTTTATATACTCTTTAATAAATCAGGCAATAGAAGTTGAATAATTATTTACAAAGGACAGCTCTATATTTACGAAACAACCGAAATAATTATAATACAAGCACCCGGTTATTAAATCTCTTTAAAACAAATTAGATAATGTTTGTTTGTATACTAGATCTATATTTTAAAAAACACATATTTTATTTAATTTAGTTGCAAAAATTTATATAGATTAAATTTTTAAGCAAGGCCTAATCTCTTTATGCCCTATGGTAACTTTGCCATAGCGTTTAGTGCCCTACATTTATTTTGTTGCAATCACGGCTGGGAAAAAATGGGCTTTTTTCTACCAACTTTTTAAGTTTTTTCAAATGACTTTTGAGGGAAAGCCCCTTTTCCTGTTTTAAAAAAGGAGCATATTAAATAAGCTTTTTTAAAAAAAAATTCCTAGAAGCTTTAAAATAAAACTCACCCGCAATTTTTACGATTGAATCTAAGCTTTGTATCCTAGTTGCCTTCTGTATTGTAGGTTTATTTTTTTGCACATTTAAAATAATTTTTCCTTTTAGATCGGTTGGAATTTGAATAATTTTTACAAAATATTATGCGAATTAGAGAACTTTTCCATTTACAAGTTACTGACACCAATTTTTACAAATTTTTAGACCCCATCTATCTTAACTAAAAAAAATTTGTTAATTTTAAAAAATTGGGTAATTTAGCGGTTAAAAATTAAAAATATATAAAATTCATATTTTCTGTAAAAAATTACGGGATAATATAATAATTCGGTGCGATTTTCCTTTTGCCTTATTTTTTATATATTTAATAATAAATGATATTCTAGGTGTTTTATCAACAATTTGGCAAAAAATAGCATGCGGTTTAAAATCGGGTCTTTTGTATTTGGGGCCGGGCCAAAATTGAAAAACCAGCTTAAACTAAAAAACATGTCGGATTAGCCGTAACACGGTTATTCTAGAAGGGGTCTGACATAAAACTTAAAAAGGCAGAATCTCTTAGAGACCTGGGCCAAAGATCGGGCTCTGCCCATATAATCCGGGCCATGTCTGGTTAAACCTGTAAGCTAATATATATAAATCCCGACCAATTTATTTTAAATATAATCGGCTGGCCACGCATATTAAAAAAATATGAAAGATTCATATTATTTGAATGTCATTAACAAAAAAAACGTATTATATCCTTTAGTGCGATCTAAATAAAAGCTAAGGTTTTAGAATTTTAATATTTAAGATTTTTGAAAAACTACATAAAAATGAGCTTAGGGGCATTTTTTTGGAGCCAGTTTTTTCGAGTTCTTGCCCCTTTTCTTTTGTGGGTTTTTTTGATGTTTTGACCCTTTATTTGTATCTCTCTCCATAGAGAAAATTCAATGTTTTATGGCTCATTGTTTCCCCAGCTTTGGTTGAAATTCATGTATTAAAAATTAAATGTAAAGCGCTTTATCACGAATTAGATTTTAAAGTGTGAAAATTAGTTAGCAAGTATATTATTTCACAAATACTAATTTGTTAGAAAACATAAACAACTTTTTATAAATTCATTAAAAACGTTAAACTTAAATAATAATTAAATTTGAAATTTATTATTTTATTGTTTGATGACTAAATCTTATGTAAAAAGGAAAAAATTAAGATATAATTTCCTTAGAATTAAGACTAGATACAACGCAATGAAGTTTTACAAAATTAGATAAATAAATTAGTAAATAATTTTAAGCTTTACCGAGGAACCTCAAAAATGCAAAATTTTATAAATTGCAACGTATTGTTTCAATTAAAATATCTATGAATTTAAAGGTAAAAAAAATAAAACCTCACAGTGATATTTAATAATTAATTATTAAACGAGTGCTATTTCGGTGAAATTCAAGCGATATATCATCTGTAAAAAGCCCCCCCCCCCCCTGAATTGTTTAAATCAGTCAGCCAGAGTTTAGAATATATTCAGATATTTAAGTTATGCTCATAATAAAAAAAACAAATCACCCACATTGACAGTAGTGTCTCAATTGAAGGTCAAATTTTTTTTTTATTAATTAGTTGAATTGAGTGTTCAAAATCCATATTTGATAGATTATATCAATAGTTTTTTTAGCACTAAAATTCATATATGTTTTTGTAGACTACCACACCATCGATTTAAACAATGATGTCTTTACAGCGTTATTACGTGTTTGTATTGAAAAAATAACTATTAGGAATCCTAATAGTTATTTTTCCATCATACAAACATGTAAATAGACGAATTAAATCAATGACCTAAATATTCATGTAGCTAGGTAATATATTACCAAAGGTTAATACTTTCAACAAATTACAAAAAAAAAGTTTTAAGGGAAAATACATTTAAAATACATTATTTTTCCGCGGAGGCCTGGAATTAAGTTTTTTTTAGCCTTAGCTTAATTCTGTCGACAAGGTCTGTATTAATACTGCACAAAATTGTTTATAATTCGGGCTACATTATTATCTAAATTGTGTATATTAATTTTTTGCCAGCCAAACAGGTATCAAACAATTCTGGACAAGTTGTAACTATATTAAATTCAATTCCTGAATATCATTTTCCCGTTCAAAAAAACAAGTTAGCAGGTATAGTATTTTTATAACTCAGTGGTTAGGTATCCGATAAATAAAAATCGTAGAATTAAAATTAAAAATTTAATTTTTACATTTTTTTTGCACAATATAGTGTGGATATACGATATCTACATAAATATATTACATACTATAGTGTATAGAAAGCTTTCTAAGTAGCCAATTGAGGAAAGTCGGAGATTACAGGTTTTGACAAATCGATAGCTATAACATATTAAATTTTAAAGAATCCTATCTCTATCTAATAAATAAAGAATTTTATATATTAATATTGAGACATGAAATTATGATATTAAAATTGCATATGCTTGGTTAACACTTCAATGCCGTTTACCGTTTATCAAATAAAAAAAAATTGATTTTAAAATTCAGTATTTTTTTAGGGAACAGTTATATAAATCATAGATATTGGGCATACCATATTATTTAATCTCGCCTTACATAAATTTGACCAATAATTTATAACCTTATATCGACCAAAAAAAACTGTTAAAAAAAACAAATATATAGAATTTTTTCAAATTTTTTATTGATAAATTTGGATCTAATAAAATTTGAATTAACTAATTTATTGTGGTAAGCTACCCGAAAAATAGATACTTTTTTCAAATTTTTACTTTAATAACTTAACTTTAAGAATTATAACACTGGACAACAAAAATATATCAACGCCAACTATTTTCATAAGGTTTTGTAGAAAATTTTCTTGCAATAACGGTCTAAGATCTTGTTTTTCTCCCGGTGCCTTTTTTCACCGCGTTTAAAGTTTAGAAGAAACTAATTAAATTTTTTAAACTGGTAATATTCTCAAAAATAAATTGGCATTTAAGATTTATAAACATATTTAAAAAAGGGCTACTAAAACCAGTATTATCACAAAATAAAAAATATAATATTAAAAAACGAGCGCCTTACGTTAATAATGAATGTTTTCTTAATCTGAATATATTTTTAATTTTGTTACTACCCATGTCTTCTGCAGCACATGTCAACAAATATATTTAATGAAAACATAGAAGAATGCATCCTCATGATAATTGAATTTCGCATATATTTTTCATATCACAGTTTCTTCGACCTTTAGCTAGATCTTTCCATAAACTTTTTTGACCAAATTGACATATCTACACTAAAAAATTGAAAATTTTTTTCATATTAAAAACCCTTGTAATTTATATTAATCACAAATAAGATATAAGTTTTATTAAAATATCAAGCTTTACATTACCATTTGTATAATACAACATTTTTCGCGCACCCTTAATACGACACTATATATTATCAGTTAAAATATATTAGATGAATTGAATCTTACATAGCTGTTGTGAATATGCAAAGATAATTTAAAATTATTTTTGTTTTTGTATCTTTTTCGTCCTTTTGATTTTTTTATTAAATTTTCAATGTTAACTGACTAACTAAGTTTGACGAGAGGGATAAGAAAGTTCCTAAGATGACGGGTTTGATCTCTGTACTTAGCTTTCCAAAAAATGCTAACTTGTGTAAATTAAAAATTCGACAAAGCGTTGAAGTAATCTGTAAATTTGATAGGTAATATCCGTTTTTATTTGGTTATGTTTTTTTTTGTAGAAAATAAGGTAAACCTAAATCTAAACAATGATGACCAAAATTTAACGCTAATAGGATTGGTTCCTGACAATCATGCTCCCTTTAGATCCAAAAATGAGTATGCAGGTTTAGTATTCTTATTAATTACATTCAAATAAAGGAACCAAATGCTGTAAAATAATGTAAACAGAAAATTAAAGTAATTTAATCTCACGTTTGAGCCGATAGAACTTTATAATACATGCTTAGGTGTAAATTGATAAATTCCTGCCTGCTTATAATTGCTATTATTACCTTTAGAATAAACAAGGAATCATGTATTTTATGATTCAATATTATTTAAAATTTCTAAATATCATTGTAACCAGGGCTGTGAAAAAAAACTAAATGGGCTTTTTTTTTTAACAAGTTTTTGGGTTTTTTTTCCAAATGCCCACAAACTCGTGGGCATGGCAAAAGAAAAGCCCCTTTTCTTGCTTAAAGAAAAGGGGCATGTTAAAAAAAAGCCCTTTTTCTTAAAAAAAACTCTTAGGAGCTTTAAGAAAAAATAACCCACCCATCAAAATTTTTTAAAATTATTATAGAAAACATAAAATGGGTTTTTTGGGGCTCTTTTTAAGAGCCACTTTTTGTGGGTTTTTTTTGCCCCTTTTCTTAGTAAGGGCTTTTTTTGAATTCTTATTTTGGCCCTTTATATTTGCCCCCCTTTCTTTTTTTATGTTTTAGGGGAAAAAATGAGCCAAAGTTTTTTGGCTCATTGTTTTCTCAGGCCTGATTGTAACACCGTTTTTAAATACTAAAGGTAGAAAATTTTAATTTTAAAATTAAGAATTTTAAGGGAGGCATAAGTTGTTAAATGGCAGACTTTATCATTTGCATCGCCCTAAATAAGATTGACTAATGATTTCAAGCTTAAGTATAAAAAATTTTTAGCTTGAATAAAAACATATTTAATTAAAATCCAATTTCTTATAGTTTATGAATGCAAGTAAAAACAATTGGTATGAGGTTTCCCCCATACTTTTCCCCACCGAGCAAAGCAAACAATATTGCCGACGGGTAAAATAGTTACTCGCTCGCCGGCGACCTAGGTTTTTAGCCTAGGCTCTTACTTTTAGACATATAGTTTAGTACTGCCTAAGCAGGCCAAGAAGCTTCAAAGTGGTTGCACATTTATACTATTTTTTTGAAGAAAAGCTAGTGCACGAAATCGAACTCACAACCTCCTGCGTCTTAAGACGAAAGGTTTGCCACTGAGCTATCTGAGCCAAATAAAGAATGTATGTGGGTTTGGAAAAAATAATATGATCCGAATATAAATATTTTTTGAACAAAGCTGGAAAAATAGCCCATTTTTGAGCTACTAATTTTTTTATTTATCGAAATTAACAAAAAATAAAAGGTTTTAGCTTAAATCAATTAAATTTTTAGAATTCAAGATTTTCTGCTTAAATTTTGTGTTTATTTATAGTTTGTCACAAAATTTTTGAAAAATAACAAAAGTATGAGCTTGGCCAAAAAATGATTTTTTTCCAAGCTCTGTTGCTATAATAATAATACGCGTAAAAATTACGGTGCCCATCTAATAAAATTCTTTATTGTTGTATTAAAATTTATATTTTTTATATATTTGAAAGAAAATCCTGAAAAATTAAGCTGCGCTTTGTTAAACAAAACAATCTTATTTTTTTCGGACATTGCTCTGGCCAACTAAAAATATCTTCCACATCAGATATTTATTCTAAGTGACTTTTTAAACAAATGTAATATTTTTTTAAATTATGAGTCAATTTTCGAATATGATTGATTGTATTAGGGCTTAATTGTAATTTTTTAGCGTATATTTAAAAACGTTCTTGTTTAATCCTTAAAGATTTGTTTAAAAATAAACTATAAAATTTTGTGTTATAAATTATACTGTATCAATAAAATATGGAAGAAATAGGTTTTATTAATATAAAATGAAAGTAAAACTAATCCCTTTTAAGATATTATACGATTAAAATTATTCAAATTTAAATAATGTTTAGGTGGTCTAACAAATTATTCCCTTATTTCCAATATTGTCATATCATTAACTGACTAACATCTTATCCTATTATATTTGCATAGCTGTCAAATTTTAACATAAACAATATCAATTAATATAATTTTATAGCTCAGGAATTAACTAACATTACTTTATGTAATTTAATAAATATAGCATTTAGAATACATTAACTTATTAAGCCTTATGAAGAAATAGGACAGAAAGAGGAGCATTGAATGAAGGAAAAAATATGCATAATTTAACTGATGATGAAAAAAAGAGGAACAATACAATTACAAAACTAGCAAAATCAAAAAATAGAAACGCATCCAAAAACAAAACTAAATCTATTAAAAGTAAAAATAAAATAAATCGTCATAAAGTAAAACTTCAAAATAAAAGTTATAATTCAAACAAAATTACTTCTCAGATGACCACAGATGCTCCATCAGTATATCATTCCATCTCTACAACAAATCCGATGGTCAAAGATTCAGCATCCTTCACCATGCGTACCAACGAACTCGCAATATCTTTAAATAAGTTTGATTATTTTTTTAGAAACATACTATATTAATATAACTCGACAAAATAATTTTTTTATTTATTGATAAAAATTTCTTTGAATTTTTTCTTTTTTTGAACTTGGTAAAAACAATAGAAAATTAATATATATTTTTTAGAAATAAAAATAAAAAAAAATATAAATTGACGCATTGCCTTTTTCTATATTAAGGAAATGGATAAAAATAATATTGTTTAATAAAACTACATTTATACAAAACAAAAGTATTATATTTAGATAATTGATAAATTGTAATATTATTAAAATTATGCAACATAATTTGAAAACTTACTAAAAACATAATTTTATTTGTTAGTAGTACTAATAGCACATCATCAATAATCGAGAGAAAATGGAAAAAGCAAAACCATAATACAAATAGTTCAATAAATACTCCAAAAAACCCCACCACTTTTATTCAAAACATCAATACAACTAAGAGTTTAACCGATTGGGCAAATAGTAAAAACATTACACCCATAAAGCAAACTTCTCGTGAGATTGTTAAATCAACACCGCGACCTCGCTTTTTATATGTCAGTAAGGATTATATTTACATGTCAAAAACCACCCCTGATTTAACTACAGATGCTTCAACTTCAAATGATTTTAAAAATAACAGTAACTACAAAAAAAGTGAAGGTAGTTTGAATGAAAAAAATAATGAGTTTAGAGATAAAACTATCATAAAAAATTATAATGATAAAACATCATCATTTGTAGCTAATTACTCTATTGGGAGAAGAAATTCAAGCAACAAATTAAATAATTCGACAGGAAATAAAATTTTAAATGCTCTCTTATCATAACAAACTATTACAATAAATTTTCATGAAAGTTACTTTTTAGAATTGTTTTACTGATTGTACTAATTAAAAATATTGTTTTCGTTATGTAAGTCCTTTTTTTAATCTATTTTGATTTTTTCTTTAATTGTAATTACCAAATTTTAACTAGACCGTATAAAATCAGGAAAAAATTTTAAAAATAAAAACATTTGATTATGTTATTTAAATTAATTTAAAAAATCTTCTTAATTAATTGACCATAACAAAGGACAGCAAAAGAACACATCTAGCGTCATCTTCGAAAGCAATTTTTGGTCAAGTTTTATGTGCTTATCACGAATATAAGTTAAAATTTTAGCTAATTGCTTCAGATTATATTCGACGGCATAAATTTAAAACTATAAGAATTTTATACAAAATATTTTTTAGTAGGCTTAAATATGTTAAGAGATTTTTGTAATGCGGAAAGGCGAATATAAAATTTATAGCTCTTAGAGATTATTCTGGTTAAAATTTTTTGCACAGCTGTGTCATATTTGAATTACTCAATTTACTTTAGCTAATTCAAATAGACATTAACATAAGATAATTTATTACTAAAGTTATACTTGCAAAAATATTCTGCAAGTTAAATATTTCTAGTATTATATCTTGCCTTTTACTTCAATTATAGTATTTCTCCTAATTAATAATAAAAACTGCTTGTATTTTTAAAATCAAAAATATTAATTTAGAATTATACTTTTTTTAAAAAAAAAGGAAACTTCTCAATTCCAAATATGTTAAAATATTAAATTTGCGTCATGCGACGATTAATAAATGTTTTGTGGTTATAAATTATTTCCGCGCTTCACTTTTACATTATTCCAACCCAAATTAAAAATCTAAATCTTTAGTAAAAATTCAAAATTTATCACCACTTAAAGCTTGACTTAGACAAATACCGTTATGATTACTCAAAAAATAGATTTTCTGTCCAGAATTAATAACTTTTAATCCTAACAAATGATTTTTTAAAACCTTAATTTTTTAGGATGTACTTTCAAATTTCAAATCTTTCTAAAATAAAAATAGCGGCTAATATTAAAAAATGAGAATTTAGGTTTTTTGGTCGTTTTAGGATATGCCTAACAAATTTATTTAAAATTTTTTTTTTAAATATTCGCACTAGCCGCCTCAAATTTTATTAAAATACGCGCGATTTTTTTTGTCAAAACTTTTTTTTCACTAGGGTGTTAAAAGAAAATCATAATATCTGTAAGAGATTAAAATACATGATGGCCCTTTAAATATATGATTTTTCCTTCTTCCCAAAATTCTTCAAACTTCTGCCATTTTTTGTACAAAAAAACATACACAAGTTTGAGATTACCTCATACCTTTCCCATTTAGGGGCGCTGTGAGTTTTAAAATTGTATTCCTGTGCAATCATCTATATCAACCACACGATGATACCCTAACCTAATGTATTGGAAAGATATATTCCTATCTAAATATTAAACTGGACATCAAAAAAAACAACATAGACGATTTTTTGAGGGTTTGTAGAGAATTTTCTTGCGATAACGGTTCTGGGTTTTGTTTTTTTTCCAATGCCTCCAATTTTTTTTAAACCGCGTCCAAATTTCAGAAAATTCACAAAATTTCTATAACGGTTAATTTTCCAAAAAATCTATTGGCATATTCAGATTCCTTATAAAAAACATATCTAAAAAAACTTATTACCTAAAATTATCAACAATTTCAAGTTATTTAGGATCAAAAAACGGATTTTATGACAAAAACCACTAATTTTATAAAAATAAAAAAATATAAAAAAATTAAATATTACAGAAAAATTTAAACGCCTTACGTTATTAATGAACGTTTCCGTTACCTAAATATATTTTTGAACTTTTGTTACAACCCATAGGTTTTATGATATAGAAGCCCAAAATACCCCAAAATTCGAAAAATCTCAACTTTGACACCGAATAACTAAAAATCTGAGGCATTGGCTAAAATTCTGATTTCACATTTGTGATCAGCGCCAAAAACTTGACCAAAAACAATAGTTGCTATAAATGATGCTTAGGGTCGTCCAAATTTTGTTGTCCAGTGTTATCTATATCTATACAATAACGCCTTCAACTATATTGGACAGGTCAACAATTTTATAAGAGTTATGAGTTAACTACAGAGATCAAACCTGCCATCTAAGGGAATATATCTGTTTACCGTTTTTTTTTAATCAAACTTAGTTGGACAGTTATAAACAAAACACTGAAATTAAAAAAAAGGTCAAAATACCACAAATTTAAAAAATTCACAATGTTTAAACTGTTATAATCAAACTTCAAATAATATTTTCATTAAAAACCAATTATATGTTGTGTCGTATTTAAGTTTGGACGCGAAATATTTTGTATTTTCTAAATGCCGATTTAAGAGTTTGATGTATTAATAAATTTTTTTCATTATTTGTTAAAAATACAAGTTACAAGGGATTTTGATATGCAAAAAAGATTTTTCAATAATTTTTTTTAGGGTTTATTTAAATCTGTCAATTTTGTCAATAAGGCCATTTTTATTATAAATGGATCCAAGGAGGCAAAGGCGGAAGAAATTAAGAAAAACGAAAGACATATATGAGATTAGGCCATCATAGGGATGCATTCTTTTATTTTTTATATAACAATCTCGTTTCCGACATAAATATTTGTTGACCTGAGTTATATTTGGAAGATTTACATTCAAATAAGATATCATTCTTTTACTATATAAACCCTGCTTTATTTAATAATATATACATAATAAAATCTTGCATTATATTGCAATTCCCTAAAAGGCGCCATATTCATTCAAGCTCTCTTTTAACCAGAGTATGAATTAAAATGCCGACAGGTTAAATAGTTACATTTCTTCGTGCGTAGGCGATCTTTTAGCTCATTTAGGCACATCGTTTAGGGTCTACTAAGCAGGCTACTCACAAACTTCAAAGGGTTGCGCATATATACTATTTTACAAAGTTTAACCTGTGATTCGACTCGCAACCTCTTGCGTTCAAGACAGAAAGGTTGGCCACTGAGCTATCTGAGCCGACGTTTGGGGAAAAGAATTAATTTTATCATTTCACAGTTCAACAATTTTTTGAGAGTTATGAGTTAACTACAGAGATCAAACCTGCCATCCTAAAGAATATCAAATCCGTTTACCGTTTAAACTTAGTTAGTCAGTTGTAAACAATATTTCTAAAAAAATAGGTTAAAAACCAATAAAGATTCAAAAACAAAAAAAATTAAATTTTATTTTTGCATATTCACAATATTTAAACTGTTAAATTTATAATTTCAAATAATATTTTCATAAAAAACCGATAAAATATCGTGTTTAAGTTTGGACGTGAAATATTTTGTATTATCTAAATGCCGATGTAAGAGCTTGATATATTAATAAATAATTTTTTCCATTATTTATGATAAAAAATATAAGTTACAAGGGTTATTTTCAAATTTTTTTCTTTTTAGAGTACTACCTGTGTTTTAAAATCACTTCAAACATGAGATATATTTTAAATAAATCATGTTCATCAAAAATGTTGTACAGATTTAGCATCAACCATATTTATTATACAGGTCAAAAAAAATTCAATGGCACAATTGTGATTTTTATGAAAAATATAAGAATTTATCCCTATGACGGCCTCATCTCATATAATATTTCGTTTTTTTTATTTTCTTACGGCCTTGTTTCCTTACATCTGTCCATATTGAAAATATGGCCTTTTTTGACCAAATTGACAGATAGAGAATATCCTAATTTAATATTCTTTTTTTTATATAAAAATCCCTACTATTATTTATGATATCAATGAGAAATAAAATTAAAGCTCTTACGTTAACATTTAGTAATACAAAACATTATATGCAAAAATAAAATTTTAATTTATTTTTATTTTTGAATTTTTTTTGTTTTTTTTGGCATTTTTTCCAAAATTTTTGGTATAGCTGACTAACTAAGTTTAGTAGAAAAAACGGTAAACGGATTTGAAAATTCCTAAGATGGCAATGATCTCCGTAGTTAGCTTCATAACTCTCAAAAATTTGTTGACCTGTGTTATTTAAAATTTAAAATTAATATTTTTTTGGTTTTGGCTCTTTTTCGGTTTATTAACATATTTAAAAAAAAATAAAAGTTTATTGCTGGCTAACCATTTTAACCTGAAAGAACGGATGCGATTTGAAAATTTCTTAGATTACGTTTTTAAGGTTAGCTTATAACTCTCAAAAATTTGTTGACCGGTGTTATGGAAGTAATCTAAATATTGATTTGCATCAACTCTAGGAGCATTATTTCTGGGCACAGCATTTGGTCTTGGTGCAGGTTTAGCTGACGAAGGGGCAATTGTAGGTGCTGGAACGGGTCTAACCCAAGATATTGAATTAATCGAAGATACAAAAGTGCTTAGACCTGTGGAGACCACCAGGGAAGGTAGTTTAAATTATAAGCACAAAATTAAACAGCAACCTTTAAATGCTTTCACTCATTATAATTTTATCGGTTTAAACTCATAACCTAAACTTGACGCCTTAATACAAGTTTGATAAAATAGAAATAATAATTAAAGACAACGACGAACTTTTCATTTTTTTTCGCCTCATTTACTTCTTTTCATTTGTGTTTCGGGTTCCCAACTATTTTGTAAAGTACCTTTAAATTTAATGTTTATAAACAATCTTACAAATACTCTAAGGGGTATCAAACTTCAGATCGACTTACCATTGATCCGATTATTAGCTTACAATTGGAAAAAATTATTCACACTGTGTTATAATTAATTTAATTATTATATTACTTAAAGATATTGAGATAGGACCTGAAGAAACTGTTGAGGGAAATGTCCAAGGAGGTTTAAATTATAATCGGAATATTATAATTTTGTCAAAGCTAAACACATTTATTGCCAATTTAAAAAACCTAAAAAAAGAATATGTGTATTAATTTATTTACGTAACTTATCTAATCATGACTGAATAATGATTTTTATATAAGTAAGTAAATATAATTTTAATTTCTCGTACAAAATTATTTAACAGAAGGTGAAGGTGCCCTAAATGAAGGCGATAATCCTCCTAATGAGGATAAACCTGGACCCAGTGGTCAGAATTCTAAATCAAAAGGTAATGTGTAACCCAATATATTTTTAAATTATTAAGAGACATTATAATATGGAATTATATGCCATTTAATTTTAGTAGTACCAAAAAGATCACGAGGTAAAGTGTTTCTCATTTTTTGCCTAATTTAATTTCTTTTGATATTAATATAATGCTTAACATAAAAAATTCAATGTGGATGAAATAAATAGGGTCTTTTAATGCATGTTAAAGGGATTTAGCAGAAAAAAAAACTCTATTTGCTTGGAAAAGATGAGACTTCTTAAAAATGTTAAATTTTTTCACAAAGGTCCATTTAAACTAAGGTCCCACCAAGATATCATTTAAATAAAATAATTCTTATAATCCTAATGACCAAATCTCAAATACATTTCCCGTTTAAAATCTTTTAATGTCAGCTATTTTGTTAGAAGTGTATTTAAAAAAAAATGGTAATTTGACCAAAGTGACAGATTTTACGACCTCGAGAATACTTACCGATATTAAATTAGCAACTGTATTTTTATAAATAACACAGGTCATCAAATATTATTGTCAAAAACGTGAATTTTATCAAAGCATAAAAGAATGCATCCCCATTATGGCCTCATTTCATTGTTATTTTTCGTTTTTCTTAGATTCTTCCGTCTTTGGCTCCTTTGATCCGTCTATAACAAAAAGCCTTTTTTGATCAAATTGACAGATCCCAAATATACCAAAGAAAAAATTCAATAGTCTTTTTTGCATAAAAAAATCCCTTGAAACTTATATTATTAATCACAAATAATGGAAAATAAATTTTATTAATATATCAAGCTCTTACATCAGCATTCAGATAATACATATTTCTCGTCCAAACTTAAATACGACACGATATATTATTGGTTTTTAAAAATATTATTTGAAGTTTAAATTTAACAGTTTGATTATTGTAAATAGGCAAAAATAAAATCTCAATTTATTTTTGCTTTTGGATCTTTGGTTTTTTGACCTTTTTTTTTTAATTTTCAATGTTTATAACTGATTAATTAAGTTTGTTTAATAGAAACGGTAAGCGGATTTGATATTTCTTAAGATGGTAGATTTGATTTATGTATTTAACTCATAACTCTCAAAAAATTGTTGACCTGTGTAATGGGAGATAGAATTTTTATGTGGTGCACCGATATTATCATAATATTTGAGATTTTAATATAAATTAAGGACATATTCCATCGGGTTTTGATACAAATAATATTTAAAGTTTATTTTTGGCAGTTTGGCAGTATAACAAGATTTAATTTAATTATTTTAATCTTTTGATTATTACATATTTTTTAATGTTAAACTGGCTCAAAAAGTTGGATAGAAATGCCATGAAGAAATTTAATATTCCTTAAGTTCAGGTTTTTAATTGATAACTCTTAAAAATTTGTCAACTTGTGTGTATCAAATGCTATAACATAGAATTTTATCAAAATTCGAACGTAAGTATATTAGATCTGTTGGCATTTAAATCAAAAGCTTCTTAACTATACCTCAACTGTCCTTAATAATTTGCGGCAAGTATTACGAGGCTGGTAGACGTTGATCTTACGACTAACTTGGAATGTTTTTCTTATAGCACATTTTTAATTTGTGTCGTTAAGTGAAATTGTAAATAATTTGCTTTTAGAGGATTTGTATTGTGTAATAAAAATTAACTATGTCTATTGATAAAACGTTAAAAAAAAATTATGCCACGACAATAAATTTTTCTTAAAATACAACCACGCCGCCCCACAATGTAAATAGCTGGAAATGTTATTCCCAACTTTCACTAATTTTGTCGTTCTGTTTAGTTTGATATATAGTAAGCTAGACCTAACTTTCGTTTACAATAGCCTGGTGTTGATAGGTTGTTTTTAATAATGTATTTTAATAAAAAGATGACTTTTGTCTTTTTGCTATATTATTTTAAACAATTTTTATTTTTTAGTTTGAGCAATAGGCTATTATGATATTATAAAACTTAAGTAATTTTAAGACAAATATAATGTAGCTTCTATCTAATTAAATATGAAAGAAGTTAAAAAGAGAGCTATGTGTTCGATTTATTTACAATAAGTTTTATATGAATCAAATTATATTGTCATTTAAAGATAATTAATTATAGAATGGAATTTACGCATATTCATTATTTAATTTTATATTTAATAATACTAGAGCCTTTCGACAGTGACAGTATATTACCATTTTATATATTCTTTATCCAATTTAACATTTACATTTATTGATATTTGATAAAATGTAAAGATTTGAAATCATGTTCTGTTGATATTTTGTGAAAAAAAAATCAAAATTTTATATGCAAAATAAATTTAATATTTTTAATAAATTTCGTTTATGTTTGTCATTAATTTATTCATATATTGTGTTTTACCTATTCTTAAATTATATCAGATTATTAAACTTATTTGATGTTATTTGTTTAATTTTTGATGTCTAGCTATCCTATAGGTGTTTAACTTGTTAGTCGATTATAAATACTGATAAATTAGGTTTAATAGGTGATAAACATGGCAATAATTTTTCCAGCAGTCCCGATTCTGGCTTTTCCAAATTGGAGGGGGGAAGGGGGGGGGGGGGCAGGTCACGGCAAAAAATATACATACAATTGAATCCATGTTCAAACTTTTTATTATTAAAAATGTCGCCTCACAACTCGACGTTTAAGAGCTAAATAACAAAATTATAGAAAAATGTTTTTAAATTAGGAAATGCATCTTTGCAATCATATAAAAAATTAACAAATCATTAGCAACACTTTCTTTGTAATTATTAAGTTTTTTTATTAAAGAATTTTTGCTACGTCAATTTCGTTAGATAACACAGGACAACAAAAAAAAAACAACATAAACGATTTTTTAAGGGTTTTGTAGAGAATTTTCTTGCGATAACGATCCCGGGTTTAGTTTTTTCTCCAATGCCTCCAATATTTTTTACCGCGTTTAAAGTTCAGAAAAAAATTCTCAAAATTTCTTTTCTATTAATTTTCCAAAAAATTGGCATGTTCAGATTCCTTATAAGAAATATATCTAAAAGAGGTTATTACTTAAAATTAATAGCAATTAACTTTCAAGTTATTTAAGATTAAAAAACGGATTTTATGAATAAAATCACTAATTTCATAAAAATAAAAAAATAAAAAAAATTAAATATTATAAAAAAAATTAGAACGTCTTAATGAATGTTTCGGTTATTTAAATATATTTTTAAACTTTTGTTACTACCCATAGGTTTTATGATATAGAGGCCCCACCCCAAAAATTATAAAATCTAAATTCTGACACCGAATAACTAAAAATCGAGGCATTGGCTAAAATTCTGATTTAATATTCGCGATTAGCGCCAAAAATTTGACTAAAAACCATAGTTGCCATAAATGATTCTTAGGGTCGTCCAAATTTTACCAGTGTTATGATTTTTATCAATATTACTTATTTGTAAAAGAGGCTCTATATTTATATCTAAAAAAGAATAATCAAATTTATAAAGGGATTATTCTAAATAACTATTATCGGTAAAAAATCTATTATTAAAAGAATTATAATTAAATCAATAGTATTAAAATAAATACTTGAATTTATCATTAATATTTAATGTATTCTCAGACTTATGAGTAGAAAATGAAAAAAAATCAGAAAAATCTTTAGATTTGGCTTTTCTTTTATATATAAATAAATCATTGTCATTAAAAAAGTATTATGTATATAAAAATAGTTTTTTAAAAAATCTCTAAATGTTTTTGTATTTCTTAATTGTTTAATTTTTAAGTGTATTAAATCAAAAGTTATAAAAAAAATTGTTTTGCATTTTGATCCTTAATTATTTTTAATAAATAAAACAATCTTTTAAATGATAAATACAGAAAAAAGTGATGATTATAAATATGGTCAAAAAACCCCGACCCTTCTGCCCTGTGACCTGAAAATATTTAATTTTAATTAAAAAAAAAAATATTTAATATTTTTATGCATTTTAAAAAAAAATGGCGTCGTAGAGACTACACCAATGGGGCAACAGCCGAGGGTTCCGCATTCACTTACTTCCTTAGTTGCATCATGTTGAAAAATTTATGAAGGGAAGAAAAAATATCAAAAAAATCTTTTCCTTCACTTAAAATTTCAAGATCACAAGATGCAATCGGTTGTTAAAGCAGTGAATATACGGGACATGGTGTCCAGCCATTTTGCTTAGAAATACTTGAACACCACCTTTATCCTCGGACATAACGTTCGCCTTATCATAGCATTGCGCGATCAGGTTCTTTGGTTTAAGATTATATTCTAACAAAAGTTTGTTGACAAGTGAGGAATTTTGGCATCACATTTATGACTTACTTTCACAAATATACAACTTTCTGTAATATCTTATTTTTCTGTATATCAACAACAGAAATTATTTGTGTTAGTTAGATCTCTTAGCGAGTGTTAATATAAATGAAAACACTTTTTAAAAATTAAATTTTTTTGATATAATAATTTTTAGATATTTGGATAATCAAATTTAATTTTATGGGGTTAGAAGAGCAAAAATAAAATTTATACGTGTTTTTTGGGGGTAAATTAAATTTTATTTTAGGGGAGGGAGGCAAAATAAATTTATTAAGTATTTTTTTGGGGGGGGGGGGGGGGGGGGGGGGGCAATTCATTTGGGGGGGGACATATAAAATTACTATGTATTTGGGGGGGGGGGGGGAGGGGTGAGGGGTAATTTATTTGGGGGGGGGGGGGGGGGGGGGGGGCAATAAAAAACTCCCCCAAAAAAGGGTCTAGAATCGTGCCTGTTTTTCAGATAACATTAATATAAGTATTACCTTTAAGTTTTTAGGCCTTGACGACAATATTGACCTACATATAACTCGTCATAATTAACTTACATATCGATGTGAAAAGTTTATAAGGCGGAGCCGGTGAGTCGCCATAAGAAATATATTTATATTAAAATTAGCTAAGAAAAATTAATTTGCACTTATAGAATTGACATTTCTATAATGCATTTTTATTTATATTTAAGGTAGTTTATCAAGCGATCAACATTCACCAAAAAGAGCCAAACGTAAATAATTATTGCAATTTGAAACTATAACAGCTTAATTTTACGCATTAAATTTGTTTGGTTGATTTAGTTCCAGAGGCGCCTCCCAATTCACCCGAAATATTTGATGACCCATTGTCAAATCCAAGATCTGAAAGCTCATTCCAGTCATCTCTCTCTCAGGAATCGCCACCTCAATATGTTTTTGAAATGTAAATAAATTTGTATTTTCCTTGTCTATAATTTTACAGTCTTAGCCATCTAATTTTATATATTTATTGTAATATTGTAGTGTACGAAACATAATTAGTAAAACAAAATTAATTAAAATAAATAGCACAAGAGATTTAAAAAAAATTGTGCAGTTATATTAATAGCTAAAGGAATTATATGATTAAAAAATCAAAAGGTTTTAATTTTTATTAAATTTTTAAAAATATCTGTCCAAAATTGGTATTATGTATAGACCGATACTGTTTTATTAATTATATATTCAAAATAAATATGGTACACCTCAATTTAACAAATCCGGGAGCATTCTTTAAGATTTATTTAAAATTATGCTTGGAGGTAGTTAAGGGTATATTATAATCTGAAAATATATGAACGGAAGGAATTTTTGACATGGGAACAAACGAAGAAAAAAAATGCAAAATTTAATTTGATGCAATTTTGCAGGTTATATTAGTCAATAATAACACAGGTCGACAAAAAATGGCGACCAATTTTAAACATATATATTTTGAAAGAGTTTTTTGAGCACATTCCAAATATCTTTTCCGTTTTTTTTGAATAGGTCTAATTTTTTACCTAGATTGGTTTAAAAGTACCAAAAACCTCAATATGTCCTATATTTATAGGCACTTTTCGTGCCTTTAAAATAAAAATAAATAATAGAAAAATATATTTTACTATTGAAAAACTCTTATATTGTTATATAACTTTTTTAGAATTTACTTATCTCATCTACTTTTTTAAATATTTGATTTTAAAAAACTCAAAATTTCCAAAAAATACGCGTCTGAAAGTCTGTGCTTCAAAATCATAAAAAATTAAAAAATCATTCAGAAGAGTACAAATAACATTTGAGATATGTAATAAATAAATGCGATTTAAGCCAAATAAGTATTATATTTTTCATAAATGATAGAAGATAATGAAATATAAGCACATATAAGTGAAAATACTACCCAAGCAATTTTTTTTGTTAATATTTAACATATCTTACTACACTACATCGAGATATGTAAGTAAGTGAAGGGTTGGCAGATAATGCCAGTATTAGTAGCAGCACGCACTACAATCTTTAAGAATTTAGTAGCCCCTTTTTTAATATATAAAATTTTGTAGCACAGACTTTCAGACGCGTATTTTTTGGAAATTTTGAGTTTTTTAAAATCAAATATTTAAAAAAATAAATGAAATAAGTAAATTCTAAAAAAGTTATATAACAATATAAGAGTTTTTCAATAGTAAAATATATTTTTCTATTATTTATTTTTATTTTAAAGGCACGAAAAGTGCCTAATAAATACGGGACATACTTGAGGATTTTTTAAACTTATAAACCCATCTAGGTAAAAAATTAGACCTATTCAAAAAAAACGGAAAAGATATTCGGAATGTACTCAAAAAACACTATCAAAATATATATGTTTATAATTGGTCGCCGACATAAAGTTGTTATTTGTCGACCAGTGTAATTAAACACCTATTTTTTTAGCTTAAGAGATAAGAATGAGGGCAATTTTGCAAGCGTTTATTAATTATATATAAATAATTATCTTAAACTTTAACTATTTTCTAATGAATATTGTTAAATATAACTAAAACGTTTTTTTAAATTCTTTAATTGTTAAAATCAGAGATTGGAGCCGCCGCAAAAATTTAAAGTGGTTCCGGTTCCGGTTCCTTTCGAGTAGAACGCGGTTCCGGTTCCGGTTCCAAAAATAATATCGGTTCCGGTTCCAAAATTTTCGCAAAAATAATTTTTTGCCCCTTTAAGATTTTTTTTTCCCCTTTAAATAAAGTGCTACAAACGCTCTATATGTGTATATATTTATTGAAAATTTAACAAATTTTAATGTATATAAATTTATAAATTGTTCAATTTTAATAGCAATATTGATTGCAACAGATCCGTGTTTATTCTGGATCTTAGTTCGGACAACATATATTTCAAGGTTGAAAATGATCTTTCGACACCAACCTAAACATTATAATTAAATGAATAACTTGTGTTGCTGGTACACTCATTATGACCTTAGAAGCTAGGTACAATTGTGGGAATTGCCCAGAAGGCTTATCCCAAAATTTCAGGATATTGTCAATATTTCAGTCAAATGGTAAATTTTTTTTATTTCTGAATCAATAGATTCGCTGAGAACTGGATTTTTTTGACCTATTGATTGCTTTTTTAAAAATGAGACGAATTCGTCATCTTCGTTAATTTCTTCCAGTTTAATTTCACCAACCTGACATCTTTCTTTCATTGATAGAAGTTTATTTAGAAGTATCTTTATATGAAGTTTTGCTTGTTCTGTCTCCTCGATACTCAGTAGACCTTTATATCGAGGGTCTAGAAATATAGCTCCATATAAAACAGGTGATAACAAATACGTTTGTTCCCGTTTTGCCATGTAACTAATTATTGTTTTGCTAGAGTCCAACTTATTTAAATCAAAAGTTGGTCTTTTCCAAACACCATAAAAGTCGGATAAAGTCAATTGACTGTTTTGAAGTATTAAATAGGCTAAGTTACAAACTTCAAGTGTTTTTATTAGGTCTCTAACAATATCCCAATCCTGCTGAGAGACCTTGTTAAAAGCTGGTAAATCAGGACATTTTGTTTTTATGTTAACTAAAATATGTAAGTTGATGACCATCTAGTAGGCACATCAATAATAGCCAGAGGAATATTTAAATTCTTTAGAATTTTAACATATTAGAAATTTAATTCTTTAAATATTTCTCTGAAATTATTAATGTCTTTATCTTTAGGATAGTCTTTGATGGCCAATTGCAGTGTGTGTGCTGCACATCTTACATGATAAATCTAAAAATAAGTTATCTAAAGCTTTCCAAAAGAAACAAATCTATAAATTAGGGCATCTGATAAATCATCAAATGTATAGTTTTCTGATTGATCCTCATCAGAATCATCTAAGTTTGTATATACATCTGACAATTGAAGGTTATAACTATCCAAAGTATTTTGAATAATGTTTTTTATACTCAAACCTGTTGACTCATCATGTTCAAACATGCCTAAGTGGATAATTTGGATGCTTTCTCCATTGTAGTTTTGGGTATTTATACCTAAATTTAGATTGTTCTTCCCAACCTTTTAACAGTGTCAATTTTTAAGACCAATGGGAGGTTCTGAAGTTTAAATGTGATTTTTTTTTCAAATTTGAGGCTTTTAAAATTATTAAATCTCTGAGTTTGCTTTTATTAATTGAATATTTACCTTTTAAAATTGGATTAATTATTAGTTGAAATCCTAAATCCTCAATAATTAAAAGAGGTCTTCCATTTGAGGTAGTAAGGGTCACTAATCCATCTTCCAATTCTTTTATTGAGATATCTATCTTTATAGATTTTTTCTTCAAAATAATTCATTGTTTAAATAGATTTAATAGAATCCTTAAAATAAAAATTTCTAAACCGAAATATTTACTTATTCTGGGCTTCCTTCATTCTTTTTTTTAACTCTTCTAACTTTTCAGGGTGGACAAATCTTAAATGTTTTGCTAAATTTGTGTTATGATTTTAATGATAACATCGCAGTATCTACAATGGAAATCTTTATTTTGGGCATGAAAATAGTGTTGTAGGGCATTTTTAAGCTTCATGTTAACAAAGAAATAAAAACTAAAAATAGTTAAAGTTCAATTGGAACCGCAGTCAAAAATCAAAACGGTTTCAGTTCCGGTTCCTAATTTTTTTCCGCGGTTCCGGTTCTTTCGGTTCCGGAACCGGTTCCAATCCCTGGTTAAAATATATTCATAATCTTTTAAGCATATACTCAAAAACTCCGGGATTCGACTTGTTAAAAGATTCAAAAAATTGAATTTTATCTTGACACAAGTATGCTCCTTGCATCATGTTAAATTAAAAAGTGCCAAGTTTGTTTGCGAGATGTCAAAAATAAGGGTAAATATGTTGGGCTATAACAGTTTAATTAAATTGTTATTTGTTTATAAAAAAAAATGAAGAGAACACAAAAATCGGTATTTTTTAGTGATTTTCTCCTAACGTTAAAGCCGACTTTTTGGCAGCGTTCCAATTTTAAAATACAAAAATGCGAACAGGCAAATTATGGTTATAGGTTATAATTATTAGTATGCAATAATAAAATATAAACTTGAACCGACGAATAAAATCTTTGGCAACATGATTGCTTTATATTTTGGTGTTTCCGTTTTAGAAGCGTCAATTGAAATAAAATAATTTGGTACTACACTGGACAACTAATTTTGGACGACCCTAAGCATCATTTATGGCAACTATGGTTTTTGGTCAACCTGACACCAACTCCGATTTACCCTCCATTTTGGCGCTGATCACAAATATGAAATCAGAATTTTAGAGCCTAATTTTATTTTCGGTGTCAAAGTCGAGATTTTTTAATTTTTGGGGTATTTTGGGCTTCTATACCATAAAACCCGTGGGTAGTAACAAAAGTTTTAAAATATATTTAGATAACGGAAATTCATTATTTACGTAAGGCATTTTAATCTTTATAATATTGAATTTTTATTTTTTTTTTATTTTTATAAAATTAGTAGTTTTCGTCATAAAATCCGTTTTTTGATCCTTAATAACTTGAAATCAAATTGCTAATAATTTTAGGTAATAACCTTATATAGATATATTTTTTATAAAGAATCTTATGCCAATATATATTTTGGAAAATTAATAGTTTAAGAAATTTTATGAATTTTTTTCTCAACTTTATTCTCTACAAAACCCTCGAAAAATCGTTTATGTTGTTTTGTTTTGTTGTCCAGTTTTATTAAGCAATATGTCTATAAAATTCATGTTAAATATTAATTGGGCTGGTTAATTAGAAAGTCAATTTTGACAGGAGAAAATTACATTTCTACCGGCTTTGATGATATTTAATAACATTATGTAATAAATAAATTAAACTATTATGGTCATAATCGCCACTAATGTCCTGCCTTTTGAATACTCTCAAACTTGGCACATTGGCTAATACAAGCAAAGGGTAATAAGATGTCCCAAAATTAGAACAAATTGATTTCTTAAATTTTTTAAAAATTTATTTCCGGACTTAAACAATAGAATTTATATATTCAACATTATTAAGGGTTATATTTTTTAATAATAAATTGAAAAATATAATTTAAATTATCTGTATTTACACTTAACCTTATATTTAGAAAACTTAAAAAAAAATTGTAAAACACTATTTGCGTCTAAGGTAGCCCACATTACGATCTTCAAAATAAAAAAATTCTAGCTACACAACTTTATATGATATATGCGCGCAAAGTTGCCTCAAATTTTATTTTGCTTTTCACTTATTAATCACTTCCAGTCAAAAAAAATTATGCACAAAGACCCAACCAATGTGCCAATTTTTCGGCCAAATCTATGACTTGACAAGAAAATGTTTGTCGATTTGAGGCAGAATAGACTATGTCTTTATTTGATTAGCTTATTCATAATCAATTAATGCTTTATTGTCCATAGTAATTCTCTTTCATATTTGGATATGCAGACTCCCAGAACCATCCGTCGATTTTAATAGTGACGTCGATCTGACCCCAGAGGAAGAGTATACCGGAGGTTTAAGCGACGAGATGGATTCTTCTGATGCAGCACCAGCGGCTGATGTACACTTTTCTGATTGATAATTACCTTTATTTTATTTTAACTAAAAATCAATTTTAAAAAAATTCTCTTTTGTAAATTTTCTAATTTAAAAAGTAATTACAATAGTAGAAAAAATGGGTCATATAATTATATGAAAATTTTTCAACCACTTATTTATGCAAAAAACACTATTTTTATTTTTTTTTTAAATATTACCTGACAGCAAGAAATCACACAGGTCAACAATTATCAATATTAGAAACGTGATTTTTATAAAAACATAAAAGAATGCATCCCCATGATGGCCTAATCTCATAAATGTTTTTCTTCTTAATTTCTTCCGTCTTTGGCTCCTTAAATCCGTAATAACAAAAAATGGCTTTTTTTTGACCAAATTGACAGATAATATACCCTAAAAAGAAAAAATTTGAAAATTTTTTTTGCATATAAAAATTCCTTGCAACTTATATTTAAATCACCAATAATGAGAAATAAATTTTATTCAAATATTAAGCTCTTACATTGGCATTTGAATAATACAAAATATTTCACGTCTAATCTTAAATACAAAACGATATATTATCTGTAATTAATGAAAATATTATTTGTAATTAAATTTAACAGTTTAACTATTGTGAATATGCAAAAATAAAATCTTAATTTATTTTTGTTTTTATATCCTTGTTTTTTTTTTCGAACTTTTTTTTCTATATTTTTCAATTAAATACCTGACTAACTAAGTTTGATTAGGAAAAACGGTAAAAGGACTAAAAAATTGCTAAGATGGCAGGTGTTATCTCTGTAGTTAACTCATAACTCTCAAAAATTTGTGGACCTGTGTCACAAGAGAATTTTGACAAAGTTATTTAAAAAAATGAATTTAATTTTACAAACCCAGTATAAGTTTTCTCTCCATATCTCCAATTTGTGTTATCAAGTGGGTCTAAAATTTAGGATTAAACATAAAATTTGTAAAACAATTAGATTAATATCTCCTAGCTTATATATATTTATTGTAAAAAATGAAAGTAATTATTCAAAATTACCATCAAAAAACGGTAATTAAAACCCTTGACAAATATTATAAAGAAACTCTGTAAAATAAGGTTTAAAATGTTTCAGTGTTTATAAATGTGAGGCAATGTTAAAAAAAATATTTGTAGTGAGTACCAATGCTTAATTAATTTCAATGGTTGAGGTCGTATAAATTTTGTCCGATACATTCATCGTAACAAAATCTACAACCATAAAAAATTATGTTTTTTAATATCAATTTTGAGATAAAATAAAACAGTTTTAGGCCAGAAGTTTGTAAATGTGTATTGAATAACACGTTATTGAAATTTTATAAAATACATTGTTATTTTTTATTGATTTTTAAATCATAATTAAGTTTTTTAATGATCTTTAGACCTATACCAAAGATAAAGGTTTTTTTATAAATAGTGTAAATCATACAAAATGTTAATTATTAAAAGTTTTATTTTCAATCAAATAACCTATTTTTCAAATATATCAATTGAGAACAATCAAACAAGCCTAACTTAAATACCTTTTTAGGAGCCTGTTCAGTGTTTATTTTTTTTTTAATTTTTTAATTTTTTAATTTAATTTTTTGCTGTCATTAAAAAGAATTACTTACTTTGATACGTACATTTAAATAAATTCTTATTTAAACAAACGTTCAAAACTTAAAAAAAAATTTTCTTAAATTCAAATCTTTAAAGATTTAAAAAATATGGAAAAAAAACTTTCATCGCGCCTTTAAAAGCTCTCTTATCTTTAAATTAAGAGTAGGGCAGCAAAGCTTTATTTCTAGTAAAATATAAAATTTATGCGAATATCATAACCCTTGTTTAATGTTTTAGAAATTAATAAATATCTTCAATGATTTTTTATTTTTTGCCACTTGAAGTGTCCCAAGTTATCGTATTTCTTTTCAAATTTAAATATTAAACTCTTAATAAAACTTAAACCTGTCGAAGGCACTTAATTAAGATATAAAGCTGTACAGCTGCTACCCTAATATCTACTAATAAACATGCCTAATTTTCCTTTAACATTTTTCAGGAGTGAGATTACAAATAAGATTAAAATTTTTATAATTATTTTTAATTAGGTATCCTCTATATATAATGAATATTAAATGTAATATATGGGAGTAAATATGTTTTTAGAGCGCTGTCAATAGTTATTAGAAACTTTTTTCCCCAAAAAATATAAATGTTAATTTTTAACGTTTGAATTTTAATTACGTTTATGTAGCAGTATGCTTTCTGGATTTAATGGATTTATTAAGAATTTAAAATATAATAAAAACAATTTCCCCCCTACAGCAAATATTGTTAAAAACAATGGCTAATAACAAAAAAACAACCTTGCAATAACCATCTCGGCTTTAGTTTTTTTTTCAAGTGCCTATCTCGTCCAAAGTTCAGAAAAAATAATAACTAATATTTTAATTATTACTTATACAAAAAATCTTGGCATATTCAAAATCCTTATATAAAAACATATGTATTGCCTAAAATATAAGCAATTTTTTTTTAAGTTGAATCAAAAAACAGATTATGACGAAAACCAAATTTTACAAAAAAAATGAAAATAAATAATTAAATGTAAAATTTTTAGCCGCCTAACGTTAATAATGAATGTTTCATTAAATATTATTAAATTTTAGTTGCCTATAAGTGTCATGATATAAGCCTAAAATGCCCCAACCTTTGATACCAAATAACAAGAGGCATCAGCTAAAGTTCTTATTTCATATTCTTAACCAGCATTAAAAACCTGACCAAACAATTGTTGCCATTAATAATACTTAGGTCCCCGATGTTATCCAGTGTAATTGAGGCTGATACAGTGAAGCCAAATTGCCCCTAAGTATGTAATCTGTTTTCTTCAATTTTATATATCCTTTATGCTTCAAATTTAAAAAATATCATTATGGCTAAAAACATTTTAAAATGCTAAACACTTATGTGTTGCCACCTACGTCTGTAGAATAAAGTAAATCTCAATGTAGATAAAATTTTAAAATCTACCCTAATTTTTTTATTTGTAAGAGCTTGAATTTAAAATCTAAAAATTTTCTAACCCCAACCCATTTATCATCGATACGTCCAAATAGTTTACTAAAAACAGTTAATAAATATATCTTTGTGGATGTCTATTTTTTATTAAATACCTAAACAACACCGCAAGCCATCAGGCTCATCAAAATTTTATAAGATTTGATAGTTCAATCATTTTGTGGTATTTTTACATCTAAGCCACATGAGATATATACAAGAGGTATATTAAAATCTAAATGAGACAAAGCTAAACCGCTATAGAAATTTAGTGGCTATTGGCTATCAAAAAATTTTATGGCATATTCTAAATGCCTAAAAAATTAACTAGTAAATTAATGTATGGGTTCATTCCCTCTATAGGAACAGTAGACAACAGGTTAACAAATTTTTCGCAACAAAATTGAAATTTCTTTTTTTACCCGGTTCTATTAACAATATTAACTGTTCGATAATTAAATTTGCAGCAAATCACTTTACCTGTCAAAGTATTTTGCTACCTTCACGCTTAGAATAGAAAATGAAAAGAAACGCACTAAGTTAGTTATTTATCCGATTAGGTGTGAATGCGCACATTAACCTGTGCATAAAGCTATTTCAAAACCCCTTGTCAGACAATTGTAAATTTTTTAAGTATTATAGCATTTTACCCCTATAAGGCTAAGTGTTTGAAATCCTCTAATTATATTTTGCTACCTCATTTAATTATGTCAGATCCCACGAAATAAGAGGAGATATAATTAATATCATTTAACTTCTCTAAAGAGAACAATAGCTTAACGACCTAAACGCGGTATCATTATAGAGCCTTTTATTATGTCAAACAGACGCTAGAAAAAAATTATGTTTTATAAATTAGAAATATAAGAATTACTCTCACTCGGCGATCTCATTTTAATGTTAATAATACCCTACTTAAATTAACTGATCCTTGGTTTGTAGGAATGGGGTCCTCCTCAGCAACAAGATCCTTTAAACGCATCTTCATCATCAGAGGATTCCGACACATCTTTTAATTCTGAAGATTCAAATGAACGTGACTTTGATATTTTAGAGCACCAAAATCTAAATCCCATTCAATTAGGTAATTACATGTCAAATATAAAAAAAAACCCAAAATATTCTGCTCAAGAATATTTAATTATGTTATAACTTTATTTTACTGAGCGTGTTTTTTAATTTTAATTTTTAGTAAAGTATGTATACATGGCCATATATGCTTAATGGGCTACCGTTAATAAAAACATTATTAGCAAGTGCATAAACCCATCTGAACGTAGCCCTTTAATATCACATATGTTAAATTTATCAAGGCTTTGGTACATATTCTCAAAATTTTTTATTTTTTGATATTCAGTAAGAAATTATTTACGTTCTACAAAATTTAATAAAGCGTAGATGTGTATTAATGAGCTAAAAAACAAACAAAATGGCCTTACTTAAAATTTCTTCGTTATTTAAAAGGTCTCAAAAAGGGCCCATCATATCCTGTATTATCAAATTATGGGTAAATTTGACGCTACCAGATTTTATAACTTATATAGGATGAGAAATTTGTAACGCGATGCTACTGTGGCGTCCTATGGACCAATCAATTATAAATACAAGTTATTATAAATGAATAATAGATTATTTAACACAACGAAAATATATTTTAAATAATTTTTCAAAAATACATTAAGGAAATTTACTCAATGTCAGTTTATCACTATTGTTTATAAATTGATTTTTTTTTAAGTTTTTAGAAATTAACGTGGTAAACAAAAATTAAATTTATGAGGATAGAAAAATATATTATAATTATAATTTTTATATTTATTAGAAAATAAGCTAACAACCTCTGAAAGCTTTAAGAATCAAAAGAGCTATGTTATCATTATAAACATTGAATTTGACCAAAAAGGATATATACCTAACCTCTGATTTCTAAAAAGATTTGGCTATTAGACTTTGATACATTCCCCGCTTTCAGATTATCAGCAGAGCCATATCCATAAAGAACAAATTATAAAAATTAATACATATACGGCACTGCAGTTTTGTATTAAATTAAAATATGAGATAAAATGGAGCATTTTACATAAAATGAAGACAATATATTGTGTAAAGTGCATTAAATATAAATAAAAAAAATTAGAACCATTGATTGTTTAATCTGGCCCAGCCAATATTTAAAATTGCTAGGCAAGTTTAAACTTCTTAAGAAAAAAACAAATTGAGTTTTAAAAAGAATCTGTTTTATTAATTTATTTGATAATTTAGCTAGTAAACGGTGCATTAATTTAAATGCTGCCTTACGAAAATAGGCCCCCAAAAAAATCTTAAATTAAGTTTTTTAAATATTGTCAAATGTTATTTTGCCTTTTTATAATTATATTTTAGAAACATTAATTGGACGTAAGTGCTTTTAGCCTAATATTTCAACTAAAAAAAGAGATTACAGTTATAACATTAAATATAATACAGGTCACGTACTAAACAAATTTTTTATAATGCAAAATTTTTTATTTTAATTTATAAAGGAGACATTTTTTAAAAAAGCTGCTAAAATTATAAATTAATATTTTTTTTAATTTTTTAATTAATAAAATTTTACCGAAAACATGTTTTACCTAGCTTAGAATTTATTTTTTCCAGATTTGTTTTACATCTGTAAAAAAGTTGCTTAAACTTTAATTTTGGCAATCTTTTTTTATATAAAATAAAAAAAAATTTCTTTTAAAAAGTTTCGAATTGCATTGTAAATATAAAAATTTTAAAAATCTAAAAATAATGTAAAAAATAACGCAAAAAATTTGTCATAATTTATAAAAAATGTAAAAAACCTAAAAAATAATGTTGGTAAAATTGTTTGTCTATAACAATTTAAAATATATACCCCTTAACTAAAATCAAATTTTTAGAGATTTTAAATACCTACTCCTAACCAGTATTAAATCGAGAGTAAAAAAATAAATAATTTGTTTATGATTATTTGTCTAGCTAAATGAAATTTAAAACAAATTAAATCATTTTTTTAAGCCAACCTCATTAATTATGTTTAAATAATCAGGTGGATATATTTAAATAATTTATTGATGCATTAAAAATTAAAAATTTAAATTTTTTGATTTCTTAGGATGCTAAATACGAATAAAAATATCTCATCTCGATTAGATTATGATTATCACGGGTCAACAAATATTAATATCAGAAACGTGATGAAAACATTAAAGAATGCATCCCCATGATGACCTAATCTCTTTCCTTTTTCTTAGTCTCTTCCGTCTTTGGCTCCTTACCGTCTATAACGAAAATTGGCCTTATTTAACCAAATTGTCAGATCTAAATGTACCCTAAAAAGAAAAAATTAAAAATCTTTTTTGCAATTAAATATCTCTTGTAACTTATATTTTTAATCATAAATAATGAAAAACAAATTTTATCAATATATCAAGCTCTTACATCGGCTTTTAAATAATACAATATATTTAACATCCAAATTTAAATACGACACGATATATTATCGGTAGATGAAAATATTATTAGAAGGTTGAATTTGATAGTTTAACTATTGTAAATATGCAAAAATAGAATTTTAATTCATTTTTTGACCTTTTTTTCTAAAATTTAATGTTTATAACTGACTAACTATATTAGAAAAAACGTTAAAGATTTAATATATCCTAAGATGGCAGGTTTGATCTCTGTTGTTAACTCATAACTTTCAAAAAATTGTTGACCTGTGGTATTCTGTGTCTTTTTTATTAGGAATACGCTTCCTATGATATTTTAGGAAACAGAAATATTAAAATAATAACAAAAGATTCAAATTTTTTTTTCACCTTTTAAATTTCATTAATTTAAAGATTTTTCCAAGTTTTTTATTCTATAGTTACTAAAAATTTGCCTAATTATTATAGTCTCATTGAATTTTCTTGCCTTTTTTTGTTTGCCCACAATTGTAAATTAATGAAAAAAGACTTAAATATTTGATTATTTTTTTAATTGTCATAAATTTTATAATTGCAAAAGTTCTTAATAACTCCTGTTGGTAGATATTATAAAATAAAGGATTTAAAAAAAGTTTAATATAAAAAAACTATTTTTCCTAAATTTTCAATTCAGAGTAGGAAAATTGTAAATTTGAACTAAGATAAAAAAAACTAAAAAGCTTATGTTAAACGTATCGCATTGCGAATCATAAACCTAAAGGAAGTGTGACGATTAAGTCAATAAAATAGGGACATACCATCTTGTAAAATTTTTTATTATTTAATATTAAGTTATAAATCTTAATTAATATTTTCCGATTTTCAGAATATTTTACAAAGTAATATTATTTTTTGGTTGATTGATGCTAAACATTGATAGAATCAAATTTTTGATTTTTATAGAATAATTGTATTACTAAGACAATTAGATCAAGGTTACCATTTCGTTCCGGCTTGAAGTTGTAGATCGAGTAAATGTTAACTTTAGTTAGAATAAAAACTTCTTGTTTTTCGAGGTTGTATTGTAATGCACGCTTTATAAATTGGTAGATAATATTAAAATAATTTTAAATTTATTTTCAAAAATTGACTCGGTTGTCGTATAATAATATGGCACCTCTCAAGACTTTAAGCTCCAAAAATTTAGATTGAAGACGTTCACACGTTATCTTATTTCCGAGACCATTTATTGTTATATTTAAATTTCTATACTTAACCAAATAATCATGTTAATTTGTTGATTAAAATTACAGCAAAAGCAAGTTCAAAGCTTATTCATTCGGTTATAAAAACATTGATGTTTATCTTATAAACAAAATTTGTATAAAATTGTCAAATTTTAAAAAAGGATTTCTAAAAAAAATTTTTTAAATTATTATATCATTTCTGATTTCTGATTTAAAATCTTAGTGTGTTCAAATGAATGTCGGCATAAATATGGTGAAAAAACATATAAAAAATAAAAATTAGTGAATATCAAGTGGTATATTAAAAAAAGAATTTATTTTAAAAGCATTATTGCGGTATATATAATATGGCCTAGATGTATTTGTATTCTTTTAATGCGGCATATATGGTAAAATATAAAGTGTTTTTATTGTTCATGATTTAAGTTTTACTAGACAAGTTGTTTTTACAACTACATTTTTAATCCTGTTTGGTAATCAGGCTACAAGTGTTTATCCATATGATGTCACATTATCGAAAAAAGCAGATTTGCTCTTACAAAAGACCTGCCATAAATGCTACCTTTAATATGTCTTCCATCTCAGAAAAAAGGAAAATTATCTTTTCTAGCTCAGCCCTATCCAGAATTGTATCAATAAATTAGCTAACAAATCTGGCAGATAAAATTCCTATTTAAATATCTTTCATAGCAACTATGAAATTGATGATGTATTAGAGTTGAGCGCAATTAAAAACAATAATCGATTCCTTATAAACATAAACACAAGCAAATTAACTTTTTTGCATCTAATATGGTACATATATTAATATCAATCTTTTATAAGGTCGCGTGTAGCGTTTATTTAATAGTATAAAAAATGGTTTTTTGTGACTTAATAACAATTTAATAAAAGCCGCCCTTGTTAATTTAACTTTGGATAAAATATAGGTTTTTTAAAAAAAATATCACACTTATTTAGGATTGGAAGAACTTGAAAGAGGTAAATTTTATATGGTTTTCTTATGTCCCATCGGTTAAAGATTTCCTTCAATTTATTTGAACAAACTTCACGATCTATTAAATATTTTAAAAACACAAAAAATAAAAAACAAAAATTTTATCAAGGTGAAATAACACTGGACAGCAAAAAAAACAACATAAATGATTTTTTGAGGGTTTGAAGAGAATTTTCTTGCGATAATTACCCCGGGCTTAGTTTTTTTTCAATGCTACCAATTATTTTTAAACCGCATCCAAAGTTTAGAAAAAAGTTTACAAAATTTGTTAAACTATTAAATTTCCAAAAAATTCTATTGGCATATTCAGATTCCTCATAATAAACATATGTCGGCTTATAAGCTCAGTGGCAAACCTTCCTGTCGTACAAGCAGGAATTGCGAGTTCGAATCCGTGCACAGGAAGCTTTTTTCTTCGGAAAAATAGTATACATGTGTAACCACTTTAAGCTGCTGAGTGGCCTGCTTAGGCACTAGGCCTTAAAAGATATGCCTAAAGTAAGAGCCTAGGCTAAAAACCTAGATCGCCGGCGTGCGAGCAAATCTTACTATTTAACCCGTGGGCAATATTAATTGCTCTCCTCGGGTTAAAAGAGTCAAAGCCCTAACGGGTATTGCCCCCTGAATGGGGAAAGGTATGAGGAAAACCTCAAAACCAATTATTTTTTTTTCATATAAACATGTCTAATATAGGTTATTACCTAGAATTAATAGCAATTTACTTTCAATTTAGGATTAAAAAACGGATTTTATGACGAAAACCACTAATTTTATAAAAATTAAAAAATAAAAAAAAATTAAATATTATAAAAAATGTAAGCTATGTTAATAATGGATGCTTCCGTTATCTAAATATATTTTTAAATTTTTGTTACTACCCATAGGTTTTATGATATAGAAGCCCAAAATACCCCAAAAATGAAAAAATTTCGACTTTGACGAATAACAAAAAATCTGAGACATTGACTAAAATTATAAATTCATATTCGTGATCAGAGCTAAAAACTTGACCAGAAGTCATACTTGAAAATTGTTTTATTAATAATTTCTGTTTTTGCTTTTATCGATTTATTGCGGTAAATTAAATGAATTGATCACCAACAAGAAAAAGTGTGAAGTAATATGTGTAAGAAAATGTAAATATGTGGAAAAGTAAAATTTGCTAATAGTGATATTATGATCCTGTGATGATTAAATTTATGGTTTATATACTGTATGTATTGGCATCTTAAAGTGATAAATATAACTAGTTAACATAAATCAAACAAAGTTATAAGAGCAACCATTTTATAATTTAATACTGCACATTTTAGGTGGTAAATTGGAAAAAGGTTAACTAAGACAAATTTTATAGTGCGGATACATTGGAACGAGTTAACTAATAACATTTAATAATGAACAACCGATAAAGAGTAAATGTCAAAAGTGGATGTGCCAAAAATATAAAAATATATGGTATATTTGGCGGCTAATCAATCAAAAACTTTTACTTTTAAATTTATTACTAAGACACTAAATTTATTACTAAGACACCTTACCCTATACGAAAAGTATAGCGTAAGCTATCTGTTTCACTTATAGAAAATTAGTGTGAATGTGCGCAGTCGATTAAGTCTGTTCATGATTGTTTCTATCGTAGCCATAATCGTATTCCCATAGTCTTGAGGTCTAGATTTGTGGTTACCGTTTTGATTGTGCATCGATTAATAACTATCCATACGTGAGCATTGCAAGTTTTGTTTTAAGGTTTGAAATTTTTACATTAACATTAACTTTTAATTATTAAGAACTTTCTGATTCTAATCATACAAAGGTGGTTTATGCTTTGCTTTCAGTTAAAACGTTTGAAATATTTTTATAAATTATGCTTCCAACGTAACCCTAGTTTTAAAATATATGCGGCTAATTTTAATTATAATTATTTAATATGCCGACTTAATTCTTCCGACATAGCGGGTATATCACCGTCAAGCGGGAAATAAAAACTTTGGGCATAATGACGTTGGTTTAAATAAGCTACCTATAAAAGGAAAAATATTGTACTAAACACTCTGGACTGTCCACCTGCCAACTTCGGACAGTCACGGTTCTTTATGCTTGATAATTAAGAAAAATTGAAAAATAAAGTTTTATGTTTAAACTACGTACAATTGGCGTTATTCACATTTTTAATCCGTAGGGAATCTATCTTATTATATAGGCATTTATGCTTCCCTGTCCACTGCTAAAAATTATTTTGACCTTATGAGGCATTGTATTAATAAATTGCAGTACCTTGAATTGGGGTAATCTTTCTTATTTATCATGCCATAGTTAAATAATTCTTTTATATTTTTGTATTGTACGTGAACCTTATAAAATTTAAATAGTAAAAACTTGGGTTTTCATATTACTTCCAAAAATCTTAGCGTCTGACGCAACGCTTTAATAACATGGCGAGCGTCATTGGCTGAAAACTTGGAAACTTGCCAAACATAATTGGGCGAATTTAATTGAATATGAACAACTATTGTGAAAAATTGTCCATGTGGGTTGTATATCTTTATTAATAGTTTATACCATCACGAATATGTTCGAAAATTTCCGAAAAATATAGTGGTAACTGAATAGTTATACTAACTGTAAACTTTTGCTAAAACTGTCATTCTTTTACAGAGATTGTAAAGTAGTGTTGAAGTTTTTGTACTCTAGGATATCTGTGGTAATAACCTTAAGTACCGAGTATTGAGAAAAGTTCTGCTTTATTGTTAGGATCTCTCATTTTCATCAACGCTTCGGTCTTTTGAGGTAAAGGTTTGATACCTTGTGCACTAATCTCATGTTCTAAATATATATTTTTTTTTCGAAAGAAATGTGCATTTGTTTTGACCTAATCTCATCCCCTTTTCCTTGATGCGACCTAATGCGATAGAAAGTCTTGTACTGTGTTCCTGCATCATCTGGCCAATGATAATTATGTCGTCTAGATAGGCAAAAACATCTTCTAGTACTACAAATATTAGCGACATTGCCCTATGAAATATTTGGGCCGATGCTTGCATTGTGTTTCTGCATCATCTGGCCAATGATAAATATGTCGTCTCGATAGGCAAAAACATCTTCTAGTACTACAAATATTAGCGACATTGCCCTATGAAATATTTGGGCCGATGCTGGGGGGCCATAGGGTAAACGTAAATATTGAACTAAACCTATGTATGTATTTATGGTCAAAACATTGACACTTTCTTCCGTTAATGCTAATAACAGATAGGCTTGCGAAAAATAAAGTTTGCTAAAAAATTTTTTGCACCTGCAAAACGTAAGCTTATTTCATCAAATCTTGGTAACGGGTAGTTACTTTTTAAAATGACATTGAAAAATAACGTAAGAAAAGCAACGCCTCTATAAACTCAAAAAAAAATAATTTCCTACTGTTAAATAAGTTTAAAAATAATTTGTACTAAATATGTAAACATAAAAATTAAAAATTTTACCTGTAATGAATAATAATTTTTTAACCGTAATCACCAGTCCAATATCTCAATAAAAATTCCAACATTTTAATATCAAACACGCTAGTCGGTCTCATATAATTGTTCGATGGGTGCGAACACCAAATTGTTTTAGTAATAATTTCTGTTTTTGCTTTTATCGATTTATTGCGGTAAATTAAATGAATTGATCACCAACAAGAAAAAGTGTGAAGTAATACGTGTGAGACAAGAAAATGTAAATATGTGGAAAAGTAAAATTTGCTAAAAGTGATATTATGATTCTGTAATGATTAAATTCATGGTTTATATACTGTAAGTATTGGCATCTTGAAGTGATAAATATAACTAGTTAACATAAATCAAACAAAGTTGTAAGAGCAACAAATTTTAACCATTTTATAATTTATTACTGCACATTTTAGGTGGTAAATTGGAAAAAGGTTAACTAAGACAAATTTTATAGTGCGGATACATTGGAACGAGTTAACTATTAACATTTAATAATAAACAACCGATAAAGAGTAAATGTCAAAAGTGGATGTGCCAAAAATATAAAAATATATGGTATATTTGGCGGCTAATCAATCAAAAACTTTTACTTTTAAATTTATTACTAAGACACTAAATTTATTACTAAGACAAAAATGATGCTTAGGGTTGCCCAAATTTTGTTGTCCAGTGTTTGATTATTTTCAAAATGAACCCTTTTGGTCTCATAACTTTTTTAAATTTTATTTAAATACATTTATTTGTATTTCGTATGCTTTACATTTTTCTAAAATTTGTAATGTTTGTAAAAATTGATGTATTAATATATTGTATATAAATAGAATCTTATATAGTATATATAAACTAACCTTATTGTAGGTAACCTCTATAATAAGATTATTTTGATTAAAATTTTTAAGATTCTACTTTTTTCTAAAGGAGGAATTTATATAAAAAGTTGTAAAAATTTAAGCAGAAAAGTTTTTAGATAAAAATTTTAAAAAAATTACTTTAAATTTGATTTTACATGGTTTTGGTTATTTATATATATTTTGCATCGTATTTTCTTAATTTTAGCTCTAGAAGATCTTATTAGTAAGATTATTTACATCATAATTTCAGTAATTTAAGTAGGTTTTCAATACTAACCATACAAAATAGTGAATAATGGCTTGAACGCCAAACTTGTATTTACTTGGTCGAAAATTTAAAAAACTACAAATGATACGAAATGTTATCTCAAAAATTTTTTAACTGTTAATAACATCGTGGTAATTCGCAAACTTAACATGAAAAATAATTTTTTTAGCCTTAATTTGCCTTTAATTTTACTCCTATATCAGTCAATACTGTAGAGCTGTTTATTTTTATTCTAACAAATTAAAATAAATATATTTCATATCAATATCCGTATGACTATTAATGAAATTATGTTTTGAGTTTAAATTAGAATTAGTATTAATTTACTGCACATAACTAATAAATAAATTTTTTTTACTGATTATTATAATTATAAATTTTATGTGCATGTATATTGTTAAAATTGACTTGTGTAAGAAATGTTTTCCGCTCACTTTAAAGTGCTTTTTTTAATTTTATGAAGTTACCAATACCATAACAAAAAGTTTTACCTAAATGTAAAGCGGAACGAATTTATTTAATTTTATTTATCATATCAGATGAACTCTTTGGGCCACGTCTCTAATTGGTAAACTCAAAATATATTCTCTCTATTTGGAAACAAAACATATTTAAAGCCTATTTAGCCAATCGGGCAGGTAAAGTAGAAAATTTGAAAAGCAAGCGGCATGGTAAGGTTTGTTTTATATTTTAATTCACAAGTTTTAAAATTAAGGATTATATTTTATTATGTTGAGAAATATAAAATCCAAGCATATTAATTATAAATGATTATAAATGCCTTTGGCAAACTTTATTTGACACTATGTTAAAATATATCTAAAAATAAGGTTACTTGATAAAAATAATTATATAAAAATTATATTATTAGAAATTATAAGTATAATAATTGTTAATAAAGCAACGTGCAAGCTTAGTTTTTATTTTCGAATTCACTTTTTTTAACCTCAAGTATTAAAAAAAAAATTATAAAAAAACAATTCCAAAATTTTTAGATTTAATTATGGCCTTCAAAAATTTTTAGACTAGAAATTTTATTTATTCCATAAAATAAATGACAAATATGAAGCATATTTTTGAACATAAGCTAAACTTAAAGCTGTACGGTCCATCCAAGCAAATAATATGGCTTCCCAATTGCTAATTTTATTCATACATTGTCGATAGCCTAGAATTTAGGCTTAAGGACTTTTGAATTGCTTAAAAAAATGAATAATGATTATCAAAATGCTGCTTAAAATATAGCCATAACTCCGCATTCGTGGCTCATACTCGGAGCCTTTCACAGATATAAAAAATGCTAAGTTAAGGGTAAACAAATAAAATAAATTTTAACAAATTTTTATAAAAATTGTCTAATTACCTCAGGGCTACTCAGAAGGAGCGGGGTCAAACCTGGCTCGGCCATCCTTTTTCGGCAATCCTTTCATATACTAGTAGTTTTGATAACAGCCCCCCCCCATCCCCCCACAAATTCCAAAGGTAGTTGGGTTTGCCAAGTTGCTAAGTAAATACAAAACGGCTGGGCTTAAATTTTAGAAAAATGTATTTTATATAAAATAAGATATATTGTAAGTTAATCCTTTAACCGAAGATGGTCTGTGATCCTGGCATTTATGAGCCAACTCTATATTGGCCCTTAAAATGCATACTTTTTAAATATTTTTGCTTAAAAACCTTAGTATTTAGTAAAATTAGCTTAGAATGCCCTTATAATTGGATCAATGTTTATGACCCTACTCTAATAACTAAAACTATAGATCAACGCCCAAAGCCTTATTTCTTGCCAGTAATTAGGACTTAAGAAATATGTGATAATAGAATTTTCTCTTTTAACGGCAGGCGCAGAGTTTGAGATATGCGCGCCGGTGAACTAAATTTGACTCTTTTCTCAGAAAATGGATATCTTTAGATTCGTTGGCGGTCACCAATTTTAATACTAACCAGGCTTAACGGTGCCTATTAAGTGTGGAACACCACCAAAATTTGCATGGGCCCAAGGTCGTTGAGATTTTTTAATATAAGAACTTAAATTATTTTATTATTACATTGAAATGGTCAGTATTTAGACCTGATTGTATTCTCAGTTAAAACTCGTATTTTATAAAAAGTTTGGGTATCAATTTTTACAAAATTTAATCTAAAAATGGGCTTAAGAGTGCTAGATGAAATTTTGAAATTCGTTTGTATAAATTAATCTAGTTAAAAAATTTTGAAAAATCAGCACAATTTACAAAATCTGCTTATAATGTAAATTTCTATGAATTTAATACCGAATTATTAGAATTTATGAAAGAAATGAGAATTATTGGATAAAAGGTAATAAAGCTAAATATTATTAATAACGTTGTTATAGCATATAATTTTATTTAAATTTTTGTAAACAGATCTATACTTATAACAATCTTATTTGATATAATTTAGTGCTAACCCTCTTGCATTATTCTTTTATATATTTTTTTATAACATTTTTTAAATATTTTTATGAATTTTTTACAACCTGGATTTTACTTCTTCCTACTTGGGTGATGGTTATTGCTGTACTTTTCTAAATATATTTACCAGTAATCATAAGGTCTGCGATTTTTTATTTTAAAAGTACAACATGAGATCAGTTTACTGTAAGCATAGTTCTTAAAGAGCGCCCTCTGATTAACATTTGTTTTTGCTTTAAAAATGCAATTATCGGCCTATAATTTGTTTTCCATCATGCTTGGACAGGAAAATTTGACTTAGGATGGGTCCAATATTGCTTTGCTTTTTACGTGAATAAAATTATAGTGGCTAAAAATATTAAAGCAGCCCTCATTTGTTTCAAGTTACTTGCGACTTTTTACTTTACAATTAAAGCCACTTGTTACCGAAGTATTTTTTATTTTTAATTTATTATTTCTTTTTAAACATATGTAACATTGTGTATTCTAACGAGTTTATGCGAATGAAATTTTAAAACTAAAAATATTGATGAAAAACAAATTATGGTTTGTTTCACAGATTACAGGTAGGGTTAAAATTTGTTTACACAATTTAAGCAAAAAAACCGTAATTTTTTACACCCAGCCATAGGATTAGTTAAAAGTACCTGGTGAAAAAAATTTTGTAAGAATGGAAATTTCAATAATGTCTTCAAATTTTGACAAATTTACATCGTGATCAATTATTTTTTAACATTTTATTACAATTTTTTAATGCTGGCCGGAAGCGCATCTAAACTTGGGTGTTCTACGCTTATTTAAACAGCGTTAAGCCTGGTTAGTTGTTAAATGCAGCCAATAAATTCCAAAACCGTCCATTTTTCTGAAGGTCTAAGCTTAAAAATCTAGGTCACCGATGCATGTTAAATTTCACATATCTGACTTACAAAATTTCTGTAATTAAAGGTTTATCCAATAATGTGCTTTGTTTTCTTTAATTCGCAGTTCATCTAAAAAACTGAGATTTTTTTGCATTTTAAATAAATTATTAATTTCTGTGACCCTTATGAAATGTTTTTGATAATACTCACATTTGTGATACAAAATGAACTCTAGGTCTAAAAATCTCAAGTTTTGATATTCAAAATGATCTTCATTACAAACTAATATGTATTTTTTTTTTCTTAGTTTCTTTCCTTTTAGGATTTTATCATAGGTATAAATCGAAGAAACTAAATTTGACATCAATTTTGCTGCTTCGATATCAGTCAAAGACTCTTAAATTTCTTTGTATATTGTTTTACTATTTTGTATTTGTTGATTTATAATTAAATTATCAAGCTATTTATAACATTAATGTTTTAGAACTCAAACTTAAATACCCATTTTAGTATTAGGCTTAACAAATATTATTTGAGGTGTGAATTTAACAGTTTAACTTTAAGATTTTTTCATTATTCTTATGTTTTCGTTTTTGTTTTTTTTTATTATTTTTAATCTTCTAGCTGGTTTCAAAAATTGGTAAAAACGGTTAAACGATTTGAACCCTGAGATAACAGATCGTTGATTAGCTTTTATGTCTCAAATTTGCTGACCTGTGTAATTAGAAAGAAATTTTCTTTTTAATATGATATAAGGTTTTGTTGTTGTATATTGCCGCTATGGGGAGAGGTAAAAGGTACCATTTATATTCAATATTGGCTCCACGACATAAACACGGCTTTAAAGAAGCCATAATATAACAAAAAAAGGTCTAAAAATATAACAAGTTATAAATAAAATTAAATTAAAAAAGGAGCTTAAGAAGGCGTATAACTAATTTCAATTTTACAAAACTTATAGGGGTTTCAAATTTTCTTCTATATTGGAATCAATTTTAAGATTTAAGTAGTTGCCATATAAAATAGAGAATAAAAACCATAGAATGCATGACAGGGTTAGTAGGGCATATAGGATTTATTAACTTGTGCAGGTGCTAACCCGAATGGGAAAAATTGGAACAAAAAAATATTAATTTTTTGGCGTATAATTTTTTTATGTTTGAGCGTAAATCTCTTACCAAGAGTAATAATTTGGTTGTAACGGAATAACTTTATTATATTTATTCCCTTTATTATTGTTACATTCACAGGTCAACAAATATTAATGTCAGAAACGTGAATTTTATGAAAACATAAAAGAATGCAACCCCCTGATGGCCTAATCTCAAAAAATGGCCTTTTTTGACCAAATTGACAGATCTTAATATACCCTAAAAAAATTTATAAATATTTTGCGCATATAAATGTCCCTTATGACTTATATTTATAATCACAAATAACGATAAATAAATTTTTTCAATATATCAAGCCTTTGCATCGGCATTTAGATAATACAAAATTTTTCGCGTCCAAACTTAAATACGACACAATATGTTATCCGTTAATGAAAATATTATTTGAATTTTGAATTTAACAGTTTAACTATTTTCGAATGTGCAAAAACAAATTTCAATTTATTTTTGTTTTTGAATCTTTTTTGTTTTTTTGACATTTTTTTTCTATTTCAAATGTTTATACCTGACTAACTAAGTTTGATTAAAAAAAACGGTAAACGGATTTGGCATTCCCTAAGGTAGGTTTGATATTTGTAGTTAACTAATAACTCTCAAAAAATTGTTGACTTCTATTATGATCTAGACAAAGATTAAATTTCTAACTAGACGGATCTACTAAACATTAAAATTGTCACAGAACAAATATTTGAGTTATATGAGCTAAGTAGGGCGATCAAAACTGCCTTTTAGGGATCTTCAAATCCGTTTATATTTAAATCAAACATAGTTTGTTAACTATAAACATTAAAATTTTAAAAATTAAACTAGATATAAAATATGAATTTTCTTTTTACATACAACTAAATTGAACTATAAATAAAACACATATTTAAAACCGATAACATATCGTGAGATATTTAAGTTTGGACGCGAAATAATTTTTATTTTCTAAATGCTGATGTATTTATTATTTGAGCTAAATATAAGTTACAACGATTTTTAAATTAAAAAAATTCTTAAATTTTATGTTTTTTGGGTATTATCGATTTGTCAATTTGGTCAATTAAAGCATTTATTAAAATGGAAGGATGTAGTGAACCGAAGGCGGAAGAAACTTAAAAAAGAAATATATTGGAAATCATTGAGACATATTCTTATATTTTTATAAAATTCACTTTTGTGCCAATGTTATTTGTTGACCTATGATGATATCAAAAAAAGTATTTTTATGTAGTTTTTGAACATATAATAAAAACATCTATGTTTTAATAAATTTAGAAGTAGTTAAGCATCAAATAGCTATCTCTAATCAGTTCATTATTATTTTGTGTGCTTAATCAAAGTAGCAAAACAAGCTTGTTTTATTCAGGAAGCTAATGCTTAAAATATTGAAATAAATGGCCAAATAATTAAATATGCAAGATTGATGCAATTTAATTATTGCTATTGATGGGTACAAATTTTGATGTAACAGATTTATGCATTTGTAGCTTAAACGATTACAATTGAAAATTGTCGGCACAGTTTTCCTTTATACTCCTAACTTTTTCTAGCGTGGGTAAGGATTATGGTCCTTTTTACAAATTCATTATCGCTGACCAACTATCAATTTTTGAAAATTCCTAGATCAAAGGCGCGAAATCAATTCACTTTTGCTATTATGACATCCTCCATGAGGACTAAGTTTACAATCCAACTCGGAAACATATGAGATATGGTCATATTTGTAAATTTGTTTTTAAGCATCGCAACTAGGAATTTTATTTGATTCTTAAATGATTATATGTAATTTGAATGAGCGTAATTTTGTGGGAATTAGTTTTGTATAATTAGCGAGCCACGAACGTATGTAACTGGTAGGCTAACTTTCTTTTTATTGCATGGGCAAAATATTGTAGTTTACATGTATTTCGATTTTATAGGACTTAAGCGCATATAAACTTTGTTATGTTCTAAAATCAATTTAAGCAACGTTGAGGCTAGTTAGTAGTTGGATGGGTGACATCTAACAAATTCCATAGCCGTTTTTTTTTCTGAGAGCCTAGGCTTAATAACATAACCGGGGCGTGTTAAATCTCAACTCCGCAGGGACGGGCTGCTGTTTGAAAATATGTTGAAGATGACAAAGCCATAAGGATAAGCCGTCCCATAATGGAGAAAAAGGTTGCTACTATTCCACTTATATCATTTAAGGATAAATTTTTGATAACTTGGCCATACACGATATTCAATTTTTATTTAATTTAAAACTGTAAAAAGTTGATTCACTACTTTTTTTGTATAACTCGGCCTAGCTTATATAATACACAGCAGTGTCTCCTAATCCGGGGGGTGGGTAGGAACCAGGCGGTTCCAAAAAATCGGCCGAGGGGGGTAGGTTTTTGAGGGGGGTAGGTATAGTTATTGAGGGTATTTTAAAAGGAGGGTAACTATAGCAGTCAAAGTGGGTAATTTATTTAACAAGAGTATAATATTTTTCAATTTTTTACACGTCTACACACAAAACATATATCACTGGGCGACAAAAAATGACTTTATATTTTAGACCAAAAACTTTGAACATTTTTCTAGCGCAGTTTTTTCTGCTAAACATCATGGTGCTTTCCGTTTTTTCCTACCTGATCTTTTCATTTTATTTGCTATTAAAGTTGTCAAAAAGTACCTTTTTGGCATATTTATACCTATATTTACTATATCAAAAAATTATTTAAAATTAAAAATTTTATATGTAAATGTAGGTTAAGAAGTGATTTTAAATAATACTATTTTAATTATAACTTTTTTATTTATATACATTTAAGATTGGAAAAAAATTTTAAACGCACCTATAAAAATTAATTTAATAATTATTAAAATTTTTTTTATAGTATCCTAAAATATTAAAATTATAATAAAATTGTTGCTAGATCGAAAAATGTTAAATAAATAAAAGTAAGTGTAACAATATACTCTTAACTTATATTTTTATTTGTATAATAAAAATAAAATATCAAATATATGTAAAATGTTACAATTAATTTTAATTATTTAAAATTACCAAGTTTTCAAATTTTGTTTACCTTTTTTTGGTACCCCTTGTTAACCATGCTCACAATAACGATCTCCAGCTGTAGCGCTGAAAGATCAATGAGCAAGATAAAATTAATTAAAACTTCTCTTCGTAACAAAATGGGAGATATGTTTTTACGGAATCTCCTTTTGTTAAAATCTGAAGAGGACATTTTATTGCAATTAGATAATGACTTAATTATCAATAATTTTAAACATGTATATCATTATAATAATTCCACATAATGAATAAAATTGAATTGATTTGAAGTGGCTGCTTATAACACAGGTCCACAAATATTTATGTCAGAAACGAGATTATTATGAAAACATAAAAGAATGCATCTCCATGATGGCTTAATCTCAGATATATTTTTTGTTTTTCTTAGTTTCTTCCGTCTTTGGCTCCTTAGATCCAGGGCTGGGAAAAAAAACTAAATGGCCTTTTTTTTACAAGTTTTTGGGTTTTTTTTCCCGAAAGCCCACAAACTCGTGGGCATGGCAAAAGAAAAGCCCCTTTTCTTGCTTAAAGAAAAGGGGCATGTTTAAAAAAAGCCCCTTTTCTTAAAAAAAACTCCTAGGAGCTTTAAGAATAAATAATCCACCCATCAAAATTTTTTGAAATTATTATAGAAAACATAAAATGGGTTTTTTGGGGCTCTTTTTAAGAGCCACTTTTTGTGGGTTTTTTTTGCCCCTTTTCTTAGTAAGGGCTTTTTTTGAATTCTTATTTTGGCCCTTTATTTTTGCCCCCCTTTCTTTTTTTATGTTTTAGGGGAAAAAATGAGCCAAAGTTATTTGGTTCATTGTTTTCCCAACCCTGCTTAGATCCGTCTATAACAAAAAATGGCCTTTTTGACCATATTGACAGATCTTAATATACCCTATAAAGAAAAAATTTACAAATCTTTTTTGCATATAAAAATCCCTTGTAACTTTTATTTTTATTCACAAATAATGGAAAGTAAATTTTATTAATATATCAAGCTCTTACATCGGCATTTAGATAATACAAAATATTTCGCGTTCAAACTTAAATACGACACGATATATTATCGGGTTTTAATGAAAATATAATTTTCAGTTAAAATTCAACAAGTTAACTATTGTAAATATGCAAATAAAATTTCTATTTATTTTTTTTTGATTCTTTATGGTTTTTTAATCTTTTTTTCTAAAATATTCTATGCATAACTGACTAACTAATTTTTATTAGGAAAAACGGTAAAAGGATTTGATATTCCCTAGGATAGCAGGAATCTCTGTAGTTAACTCATATCTCTCTAAAAATTGTTGACCTGTGAACCAGACAAAAAATTTGGTGGGGAGGGGATATAAAGTTACCCCCAAGATTTTGCCGAGGGGGGTAGTTTTTTCATGAAATTTGGGGAGTATGAGACACTGAATACACAAGCAATAATTTTTTGAGAGTTATGAGTTAACTACAGAGATCAACCTTGCCCTCTTAAGGAATATCAAGTCCGTTTACCGTTTTTCCTAATCAAACTAAGTTAGTCAGGTATAAAATTGAATACTATAGAAAAAAAAGGTCAACAAAAAAGATTCAAAAATAAAAATAAATTAAAATTTTAATTTTGCATATTCACAATGGTTAAACTGTTAAATTCATACTTCAAACAATTTTTTTTATTAAAAACTGATAAAGAGCTTGATATATTAATAAAATTTAATTCACATTATTTGTGATTATAAATTAAAGTTTAAAGGAATTTTTATATGCAAAAAATATTTTTAAATTACTTCTTTTTAGGGTGTAAGATCTGTCAATTTGGTCAAAAAGGACCATTTTTCTTTATATACGGATCTAAGGAGCCAAAGATTGAAGAAACTAAGAAAAACAAAATATACATATGAGATTGGGCCATCTTAGGGGTGCATTATTTTATGTTTTCATAAAAATTTCGTTTCTGACATTGATATTTGTTGACCTGTAATGTAAACGAACCGAATTCATATGGTTTATTATCCTACCTATATTCGAAGTTTAGGTTTACAATTTTAAACATTCCTATTTTTATAACTTAACCCCTCAAAAGAATTTTTGGCATCACATAAGACTGATTACTGACTAAATCAATAAAATTAGTTAACAAAAACGACCTAAAGCTTTATTTTATAACAACTAAAGTTGGTCAAGTTTCAGATACTGATAAAAATCTTTTTAACGAGAACATTTTGGGCTTTTATTAAAAAAAATTATAAGTAGAAACGGAAGTTCAAGTATATTTGATTTTAAGACATTGATTATCGCAATTTGAATATTTTTATAAAATTTTATTATTTTTTTAATTTTCAAAACTAGCGGTTTGGTCATTATGTAAAATGTGATTTCTAACTTTTTTTCAAAGGTTTAATTTATTTTTTAAATAATTTATCCGGATGCCAATGGCTCATTAAAACAATATACAATCTTTAATTATTTTTTAATAGAACTTAAATATTGAAATTTATTCACGTTAAATGATAAAGGGTTTCTAAAATTAGGGTTTGCCAATGTTTTAGTAATATATCATATGTTTAGTCAGATTTTTATGAGCCTATCTTTAACCTTTTACAAACGGTTAACTTTTATAATTTCAGAATGACTTTTACAAAATAGAAAATTTTGTTTTTAAGTAAAAATGGTCAGGATGGGCAAAGCGTTCTATATTTAGTAAATTAATTTGCCACAAAAACAAATCTCATTAGCCTTTTGCTTGCACAATGTAATTGATATTTAATTCAATAATTTAGCAAAATCCGCCGTTAATTAGTAGGCCATAATAAGCTAATTTACTTTTTAAATTTGCAATTTTGAAGAAAAAAAATTATGCACAAATTCCGAGATTGATTTTTTTTAAATATCTAGTAAAATATTTAAATATTAACATTAACTGTATATCATCAAAGACTTTTATGACAACTGGATAAAAAGATTATTTTTAACATAATGTACATATATAACTCTGACCTATTTTTTAACTTTTTTCTATATTTTTTATTATTTCCAAGTTATAAATATCAGAATTATAAATATAAGATAATATATAAACATTTAGACAATGAAAATAAAATGTAAGTTAAAACAACATATTTAATAAAAATAAGTTGGTGGTTTAATTTAAAAATACAAAAACAAAATATGACTTTGACTTTAATTTGAGCACAGCCAAAAAAAAGTTGGTTTGAGCAAATAAAAAATTAAAAAAAAACAAGGTTAAATATTATAAAAATGTAAAATAGGGTTCAAAAGAGAATTTAAGATGCAACAGAAATAAAAAATCTATTGCGTTTTTTTAACAAAAAATCACAATCTTTCAATGTTCTGCCCTGAATCAATATATTAAAGATTAAGATACTTTCAGAGTATTAAAAATTATAATTAAATAAATTAAAAACGAAAAAAATATATATAACATAATTGTTGAGTCTAAAAAAAAGGTCTATTTCACCAGTCAAGTGGAACAGGATAATTACCTGTAAAACAGGCAGAACAGTAACCTACTTTCTCATGTGCAGTTATACCATTTTTCGCCATCGGTTTTGTTATCTGTAAGCAATTTTAAATAAAATAATCTGTTAGTCACAAAAAGGTAAATAGTTCGTAAATTATACCCCCAAACTAAATTAAAAAAAATCAACCTCTTAACATTTTAAGCTCCAATATTGAACAAGGTTTGTCAATTTTCTTACCCTAACCCCAAGTGGCTATCAATGAAAGTCAAAGCTTAGATATTTTATTGCTTTTATTATAAAAAAGAAAAACATTAGAAACAGTCAATTTGAAGTCGATACATCAAAACGAATAAGGTAAAATATTAAACCTAATTTCACAAAAGTTATAGAAAAACAATAACGAACTCACTGTGCGGATAAAAATTTAAAAAAACAAAATAATAAAAATTTTAACGGCATTAATGAGGCCGGAAAGGGATAGGTAGGCCAAGCTGTCAGCACCCAGATAGGTGGCCATATCGGGAATAGAAGTGTATTTGTTGGCTATCAATTCGTTGCAAGTCGGGATATTTATGCCCATGAAGCAAGGAAACTTTACCGGAGGAGAAGACACACGGACATGAACCTGGATTAATACATTTTAAAAATTAAAAAAAAAGTAAAACGATTACGGCAAGAATGCGTATGGTCATGATTAATCATATTAAGGCTATATGCGAATTATTTCTTGTAGAATTTGCCTACTAAATATAATACAACCTAATTGGTTGATGTTTGCTATAAAAGAATATTAGTAACTCCGAGAAACAATGCTGGGCTTTTTGAGCAGGTAACTTTAAATTAACTGTTCTCAATACATATACTATACAGCAAACGATATTTTAAGATAAAAACCTATACGTGGCCAAATTAGTTGATATTTTATAAAAGGATTATAATCAACATTAAACACATTGATTGATTGTTAATCTGAAAATTTTAACAATAAAAGTGTGGCATGCTATATTTAAAGATTTATGTATAAAATACAAATAATTTCACGAAGTATATTTATTGTTGATGATGGTTCTATAGGTTTTACTATCTCGCCGCTAAAAACCTAGGCCGCCGGCGTGCGAGCAAATCTTACTATTTAACCCGTAGGCATTATTAATTGCTTCCCTCGGGTTAAAAGAGTTAAAGCCCTAACGGGTATGGCACCCCCTAAATGGAAAAAGGTATGAGGGAAACCTCAAAACCAACTGTTTATGTTTTTGCGTTAAGGTTTTAGATATAGAATATACCTTTGAGACTTTATGGTAAAATATGCCAAATCGAGACTTAAAAATTTGGCCATTCTAACTTAAAATTAAAATTTTTTCTTAAATATTGTACAAAATGTTGCAAATTGTATTTTATTTTTTTAAAAAATTTTAATTTAATTTGGGTTTTTGTAAGAAAAAAAAAAAGACCAATTTTTGGTTTTTTTTTTTTTTTTTTGAATTTGGGAAAAATAAAAAAAAAGGAAAAAATTAATTTAAAAAATTTGGTATTTTTGAAAAAAAAAATAATTGTGAGAGAAAACACAAAATTTTCAAATAAACATTTTCCCTAAAAAAAGAAATTGTCAACATGTGTAACCTAATTATGAAGTTATATCAACATAGATTAAACAAAATAAAGGATTAAAAACTTGTAAAACTTTACATTATTTTGTTAAAGTTAAAACATAATGTTTTATTATATTAAAGACATGTGATTTCTTGGCCCAGCCAGCCCGTAATATTTTTCAATTTAGGCCCGGCCCGGAATTCATTTTTTTATTTTAGGTCGAAAATATAAGTAAGCTAAACAATTTTTACTTTAAAATTATTTGTAAAATACTGCGCATACCAACAATCTCCTCCATGGAAAAAAATCATTTGTTCTTGCTTACAAAAAAGAAATAAAGGAAAATGAAATAAAATCGGCCCGTTCAGCATATTTTTAAATTCAGGAACCCAATTGCGGGCAGGCATTAGGCAGCCTCTGTAATAAAGAAAAACGTTGAAAGGGTAGAAAACCTCTTTGGCGCCGTTGTCTTTAAGCAATTTAATTATAGGTAGCATGGTTGTGCCGCGGACGATAGAGTCATCTATCAGGACAATCCGTTTATTTTTAATATTGTCTAAGGTTAAATATGGGAAAAAGATCAAGATTATTTTTATTGGAAATACCTCTAACTTGATGAAAGAAACCTACTATTTGGTGTAATGTAAGCCTCTTATTCTTCCAATTCTCTTTAATCATCATATGTATTTAAAATTAATTTTTTATAATATTACAATTTTAAGATAATGTAATTTTAAATATTAACTAATTTCTTAATGAAAGATAGTTTAATTAATAACTAAAATACCGGATAAAACGCCAAATTTTTTGGAAACTCCTAATTTTCGTAATCTCGTATTGGGCTGTATAAACGTTCGGCCAATGTAAGGATTTTTGGTAAGGACTTCAAGATAGGGTATACCGCTCTTATATTCAACAATCATAATATAGCTTATTATTATGCATATTTAAAATTTTAGATACAAACAAAATTAATTAATTAAAATACAAGGCAGAATTTAATTTAAAAAAAAATTAATAGAATTTTGCTGAATCGTTTGACTGGCATCAAAAATAATTTGATTTAATTTAAAGGGTTTCAAAAAATCCAGTTTAACATTAAATATAACAGAAATCGAGTTGAGAAATAAAGGGATAATCAAGTTATTAATTAGCTTAAACTACTTTGATATTCCAAACAAAAATATAAAAAATATGATCAGCAAATAGATTAAGACTAGGTTATAATTTCAAGGCTTGATTTAATAATAGACCTAAGATTAACAATTGTAATCGTTATCTTCGTATATGCATATATAATCTTATTTATGAATTTGTTGGTTGACAACAATGTTTATTATTAATTTTAATTATCGATTTACACATGATTCGCATAATAACAATTTTGCATAGTTGATTTTGGCAGTCTAAAAATATTTTTAAAATATAAACTTATTAACACAACAAAAGGCCAAAATCATTCGGAGTTATATCTTTGCATATTTAAAAATTTGAGCCAACCATAAAAGGAGATTGCAAAGTCCATAAAAAAAATTGAGTGTTTGAAGAAAATTCACATATGGAAAATTTACGTAGCTGCCCAACTTAAATATAATTTGCAGATATCAAAAAACATGAAAACTTGTTGCGAATATCCTAAAGCGGCTGGGGTCGCACTATCTGGAACAGTGCTAATAAGATCGGCACCCCCGAGGACAGGGGCCTCTAGCGCGAGTTCCCGCCCGCACCTGAGACGAGCGGTGTAAACTTGCTGACCTATATAATTATTAAAATAATTGAATTATACATTAAATTTTTGCGGGAGAGCCTGTAATTAAGGTAAATGGCTATACAGCTCTGAGTTGTGAAAAAATAAACGGAATTAGTGTATTTTAAAACTATTAACGGCTTAAAGGGAATAAGATTTTAAAAAAGGAAAAGTAACATAATAGACCTAAGGTGACTAAAATATTTGAAGAACTGGTTTATTTGCTATAAGGTGCTATATAAAAATTGAATTACACAGGTCAATAAAATTTTGGAGGTGTGTGAGATAACAAACCTGCCATCTTAAGGATTTTAAAATCAGTTAACCGTTTTTTCAAATCAATATAAATTCAATAACAAAAAAGCGTAACGAAAAATTTGAAAAAAATTATTTTTGTATTTAAAACGGTTGAAAATTTAAATTGTATTTTTATACAAATTAATATGGTTAAAGTTTGATAATTTATTTGGAGCAAATGATATAGCTTTATGTTCCCGTTAAAGTAGGCGATGGCCCACAATTTCCTAAAATTTCGAAAAATTGCCCAAAAATCGACTCTAACTTCAATTCTTTATCCCAAATAAGGGATTAATTATTAAAGTTAAAGTTGCATCTGCATCTAAATTTTGAAATATTATGCACCAAAAAAAGATATAATTTTTAATTTTAAAAAATAGTGTAAACTTAAATACATAATTTGTTTCATATAGTACATACAATTTTTATATATTTAGGTTTTTACATCTCAGTTTTTAAATATTTTCTTTTAATTGTTTAGAGCCGGATCACAAGCTTTGACCAGCAAAAAACTGCAAACAAAATTTTAATTTTAATTTGATCACATAGATTAAAAAAAATGGCCAACTGTGTGATCAGTAAATAAAAATACCTTCAAAAATGGAATCAGATCTAGCAAAATAGATATATTCGAACAAGCAAAAAGCTGGTTTGATCGTGGTCAATGAATGATGGTCATTATGGAGGTGATTAATTTGTTGAAGATCTTGTGGCAAGGCTATGTGCATAGTTTGAGGGCCTTCTTGTGCAGTTATACGGACAATTTCTCCTGGGACGATTTCACGATAATACCTGTGAATTCGGTAGAGAAAATATATACGAAACTACTGAGAAGCGAAATATAAGCTGCTGCATCTAATTATCAATGACAAATATAAAATTTCTTTTCTAAATTTTTAAGGTTGTATTTCTGTAAACCTTCCAACTATGTGGCCAAATTTATATATTTTTAAAATAAACTTTGCACAATGGTTTTTTATATCTGTATCTCTAATTATAATTATTTAATAAATGTAGAATTTTGTTTTCATTATTATAAACATTTTTTTTTATTTCTTTTAATTTATAATCTAATACAAATTTAAGACATAAATTTTATAATTAAGCAAAATGTTTTGTAATCACATTATATAAGGTATTTGCATATTTACATTTTTTTTATTTTGCAATAATACACTGTTGACGGTTATAGTAATTCTGGAATAATTTCTAAATATTTTGGCCTCAAAGTTTTGGGTTAAATAATTACTATTCAATATCAGGATTGTGCAAAACAGTTGTACATATTCTCAATCATATCTTACTAAAATTACGAAATAAATTTAAACAAAACAAAAACGCTCTTACATTTAAACCATCGTAGATCTTTGATTCTACTTTTCAGGTTATGTAATGGTTGGCCAAACTTACAAGAATATAGTGTTATAAAAAAAATATTTTCTTTGCTGGTACTGCCTATGTTTTACAAACAAAACCAAGTTTAATAGCTCTTATCAGCCATTAAGTTAATCGCAAAATTTAATTTTTTACAAATTAAATACTTATGGTTCATCTTGTAAATTTAAAAGCAAGATTTGTAAAATTAAAAACAAACTTTAACGTTTATAGTTTTTTCTGATTTTTTAAAAGAAAAAATATTCGAAATTATAATGACCATATTGTTCATTTAATAACCTAATTTTCTAATTTTAACAAACAACTGTCGTTTGGTGAAACTTAAATTTCTAAAATATATTTCTCTGGACAATGGTAAAAAACAAATATTAACAGCTAAAGTATTAAATAAAAGACCCAAAAGTCTAAAAAAACGAATAATTAAAGATGACAAAAAAATACAAAAATTGGTTAAATAAATGAAACAATTAAAATAGCCGTGTAATCAGATTAATTCCAATTTCAAGCTAAACATTTTATTTTTAAATTAAATATATTTAAAAAAAACTTAAAAGTTTTTGAATTGTTACTATAACTTTGTGTCTGCTTATATTTAACCTTCCTAATTTATGTTAATGAAAACAATGTAAATTTAGCTAAAAATGAGCTTTTCTCAACTTTGAATGTATACTTCGCCCCTATAGAAGCAAACGCACATGATTCCGACGAAACTATCCAAGCTAAGGGTTTAGAATGTTCACCGTTTATAATACCTGAAAAATAATATTGAACGACATACAAGTTTTTTTTGATAATTAATTAAATCTAATAACTATTGATAAAAAATAAATAAATTATTAATCATTTAAGGTTCAATCCAGTGCTGGGAAAACAATGAGCCAAAAAACTTTGGCGTTTTTCCATCAAAACATAAAGAAAGAAAGGGGGCTACATAAAAAAGGCCAAAAAAAGAATTCAAAATTAGCCCTTACAAAGAAAAGGGGCAAAAAAATCCCATAAAAAGTGGCTCTTAAAAAGAGCCCCCAAAAGCCCATATTTTGTTTTCTTTATACTAATTTTAAAAAATTTAGATTTTTCCTATATAATAATGATGTGTGGACTATTATTTTTAAAGCTCCTAGGAGTTTTTTTTATAAGAAATGGGGCTTTTTTAAAACATGCCCTTTTTCTTTAAGCAAGAAAAGGGGCTTTTCTTTTGCCATGCCTACGAGTTTGTGGGCATTTGGGGAAAAAACTCAAAAACTTGTTAAAAAAAGACTTTTTTTTAAAACCGAAAATATTTTGATAATCAATTTAGATTTATTATTTTAAGTTAGTAGGTATGCCATATAAATTTGAATTAACCAATAAATATCTTATAATACTGGAAGATTCAGCGTGATGGATTGTTTTAGGATTAGATATTGATGTGGAATCATCAATTTTGCCAAGACAAAGTGGTCGATTTCCAAAAGGGTCACGTACAGCCCATACTTCTTCGTCATGTAGAAGGAGTAAAGAATAGCTTATAAGACTTTCTAAATATATAATATTTTTATTTGTAACTAATTTAAATTAAAGAGGGCACATTTATTCACAACAATTTTGATTAAAAAATTTGATGTAAATTTTCCCCTATAGGTAATTACAAATTTTTTACATAAAAAAACAAGTAAGAAACAATTTCCTTTTACACATGTTAAATTATAATATATTTACTTAAAGTAGTAAGCCGGGACGGGGGATTCAACCTGGTATGAAATAATTCCTAAAAGGTTTTTATATTTTTACTAGTGGCCCAACATTGTTTAAGCTATTCTCCCAAACCTTCAAATCAACTAAAGGTTAAAGTTAAACACCTTAATCATAGTTGTATTGCTTTAGCCATTAGTGAAACACAAATAAACGATTTTATCAGTACATTGTAGAGGTAAATATTTTAACACACGGTTTATATAACCAAACATTATTTAAAATATATATCCGGATTTTTGTAGATTTACATGGGAAAAAGTTTTATTAACATGGAAATTTAAAAATGTCAAAAACCTGTTGATTTGACCCTTTCAACAATTATTTGAATGGTCGAGTGGGGTATATGAGCATGTATAGATTTCGGATCAGTAATGAATACCGATGGTCTTTTTTTAAACTTTGATTTTAATATAACAGGTATTCTCAATGAATTTTTTTTTGATAATTCCAAAAACGGAAGGTTCATATTTTGAAACAAATAATTACACACTATTTTAAAATTTTAAGTCAAGGTAACTAAAATTATTTTGTTTTTTTTGCAAGACATCCAAACGTTTGATTAAATAAATCATAGCAGGCGCAATAGTTCAGATAAATACGGTAATAAATATTCAGTATTCTTAAAAATTCAAAATTTTGTCACGGCCAGTAAAAATTAAAACATTAATTTCCAAATCTATATACAGCATTTTTTTATAAAAATTTAATTTTTTTAACATTTTGACACAAAATCCAATTATACGATATTTATCAATTTATATCATTATCAAATTATTCTTTAAAAATAAAAATTTTATAAAATTGTTTTTGAATGTTTATATATACAATTTTTACAATTTTTTTTTAGCCATATAAACATTTCATTAATTTTTCAAGCCATCATACTAAATTTTGTTAACACTCAAAACACAAACGCCTAATAAAACAAAAAAAAACTTATGAAAATGTAATTACTAAAAAAAAATATTCCACAAATTTAAACAATATTTAATTGTTAAAAATATAAAAAAAACTTGCACCCCCCTCCCCCCCCCCGTGTATAATCAATAAGATATGGCCAGGAGTCTATTAAGTAAGTATGTAAAATGCAACAAATTTTTATATCCCTATCCCCTTAAAATAACACATGTACTTTTCATAAAATTGAGAATTCGATTTTTCCAGTCAGGCTTTGAAATACATGATTTGGATATTTCAGAGTCAGATGGGATTGACAAAATTTGAGATATGAGCTCACTGTCAGAGGAAGTTGAAAGTCCAACACCTTTAGATTGAATCTGCAATAGGAAGTTTCATTTGTTTTTCCAATATAGTTTTTAAAAAATATTAAATTTAAATTAAACCCTAAATAAAACATAACTAAAGAATAACAGCATTTACCTTTTTTCTCAATGTTTGCGCATTCATGAGTTCACCATTATGGGCTATTGCTATTTGTCCACATGTAGTATGAACAAGAAAAGGCTGACAATTAACCATGTCTGAACCTGCTTGTGTAGAATATCTTGTATGACCAATGCCTTTTACATATTAAATAAATAAAATTTGGGATATAGATTACAGATCTTGGCCTAGGTTTACAGAATTAATGCTTTCTATTAAATTATATACTTTATAATATAAGATTAAAAGGCTTGATGTCACCTTAAAAAACATATAAAAAAATATTGGTAGAGATATCAAAATTGTTGTCAACAATAATCCACCTTATTGTATTTTTAAATCAAACATGATATTTAAAATTAGACAAATAAAATCATTACCAACACTTCCTTGTAAAGGCAACAGATGCTCTGGCGTACACGTGTGAGAAATGAGACCTTGTAATTTAAGCAATTTTATGCTGTGTTTATCTGGATCTGATATTGCAATACCTGCACATTCTTGACCTCTAAAACAAAATACAAAATTTTTAATTTAAATAATAAATAAATATAAACTAAATACCTATGCTGTAAGGATACAAGCCCGAGATATATAATATGAGCAATGTCAAGCTCTCTTCTATTTTCCTGGGTTGATATACACCCAAATATTCCACAATAATGTTTAAGCACGTCCATGTGGGGAATGGTAAATTGTAAACATTCACTCACTTGTAAGATTTTTAAATTTCACACGTTAAATTTTATATAGATGTAGATATTTACTTATCTTTGTTATTAGACTAACTTTATTAGGTCAAAAAGTATTTTGAGGACTATACAAGCTTATTTAAAATAAAGATAATCATTTTCCATTCCCCATTTAATTATTAAAATTAAGAACGCATTAAAAAACCTAAAATGTTTTTATGTGGCTATACTTTGGATTTTAGTAATTAATATTAAGCTTAAATTCCCACATAAAATATCTTAAATATAAGATGTCTGCTAATTACTTGAGAAGCAACTTATAAGTTTTTTGGTTTTATTCTCATATGCCATACAGACCAAGAAATAAATATGGAAAATTTATTTACCATAAAATAATATTATGACATTTTTCACAATAAACATGACAATTCCATATGGCTAATGTTGTGTACTGAAAGGAAGCCAATATTTTATAATTGCATTGGCATGGCATTGTTTTATGATCTAAGCTATTGTTTTGGTTCCAATGTTTTGTTGGGATCTCTTTCACATCTCCGATATTTTGCACGTCTATTTTGAAACCAAACCTATGTAGTTTTTGAAATATTTATACTAGAAAATTTAACAATATTATAAATTTTGTTGGTAAAGTTGGGTAACTAAAGGGTGGAGCAAACCTGTGTGTTCCCACTTTCTTTAAATTAAAAAAAAAGCATTTTAACTAAAAATGTGATTTTTTTACTTGCCTCCTTCCTTTCATTTCCAATAAAGGTAAAGGAAAAGGTGGAATTTTGTTAACCAATAACAAAAATAACTTAAACTGAAAATGCTTATATCTTTTGTGTACTTGTATTCGTGATTCACTTAGGCCTGACATTTTGGCGATGTCTTCTCGGGTAAACGTGTCTGGATAATGTGTTTTTTCGAAAATTTTTTCTAAAATTTGAATTTGATCGCATTTAAAAGTCGTTCTGTTCCGTTTAAACCGATCCCTTGCTTCAGCTGGAGTCAAAACATCGGTTTTATAGTTTTGTAAATTTGTTAGGGCTAATTTGTGTGGTTGACAATTTTCTGATAGGTCTAGCATAAAATTATTAACAATGTTATGAGAATTTTGATAACTAAACTTAAATGTTTAGACAAATTTTTTAAATGTATAAGGTGAAACCAAGTAAATCACCGAATTTTTATTATAATCAATTTAACATGTTTTTTTGTATTATGGTGTTTATAAAATGATGTGCAAAACCAGGCACGATTCTAGACCCCTTTGGGGTGGGGCATGTCCCCCTCCCAAAAAGTTTTTGATTGCCTCCCACCCCCCCCTCCCCCTCAAAAAAAATGCAAAAATCTATTTCTGCCCTGATCCCCATAAAATTAAATTTGCTCACCCCAAAATATCTAAAAATTGTTATTTTAGAAATATTTACTTTTTTAAAAAGTTTTATTCATACGCTAAAGAGACCTAACACATTATTTCTGTTGTTTTTAGATATATAAAAAAATATGATTTTACAGAAGCTGTATATTTGTAAAAGCAATTCATAACTCTGATGCTTAAATTTACTCACTTGTCAACAATCTTTTGTTAGAATATAATCTAGAACCAATGAACCTGATTGCACAATATTGGGGCAGATTTAATATCGGGGGAAAAAGGTGGTGTTTAAGTATTTTTAAGCAATATGGCTGGACATTATATTCACTGCTTTAACCTGTTGCTTGTCGTAAAAGATTATCTTAAAATTTTAAGTGAAGAAAAAGATTTTTTTGATATTTTTTCTTCCCTTCATAAATTTTTTCAACATATATCAAGGAAGTAAGTTAATGCCGGACCATACCCCAACTGTTGCCCCATAGGTGGTGTTGTCACTAGGACGCCTCTGTTAAAAAAAATACATAAAAATATTATATACTTTTTTAAAAATTAAAAATAAAAAAGTTTTTATTTCTTCAGGTCACAGGGCCGAAGCGTCGGGGTATTTAGACTATAATTATAATTATGAATTTATTTTTTTGTATTTATCATTAAAAAAATTATTTTAATTATTAAAAATGATTAATGATCCATTTCAAAGCAAAACGATTTATGTTTTTAAAACTTTTGATTTAATACACCATTGTTTATTTGAATTTGAAAAAATACATTTACAGTTGAAAAACTGTTTTAATATATATAATACTTTTTGAATGACAATAATTTATTAATAGATAAAAAAACTAAACCTAAAGATTTTTCTGATTTTTATTTATTTTCTACTCATAAGTTTGAGAATAATTTAAATATTAATGTTAAATTAAAAAGTATAATAGTAGACTTTTTTCCGATAATATTTATTTTGAATCTTTAGATTCCCTTTGATTATCCTTTTTTATAGATAAATAAATTAGAGCCTATTTCAAAAATAAGTAATATTAATAAAAATTCATTATCCTAAGAAATTAAGGTAGCAAATATTTTAAACTTAAGCCTCGAATCCCGGCGCAGCCGGAATTCGCGACTTAGCCAAAACCAGGGGGAAGGGGGGGGGGGGGGGCAGTCAATAATTTTAATCTACACTGAATAAGAAATTGCGGAAATGGTCGGAATGCACTTTTTAAGCAGCGGTGGGGGCGGGGCCGGGAGGGGAGAGAAGACGATAATATGAATTTGCAATAAAACTACTAGATTTTGTGTATTTTGAACTTGCAGGAAAAAGTGGTGTTAATATCCAGCCGCAGCTTGAATATTTAGTTAGATTAATGTTAGGTTAGTATTAGGGTTAGGTTAGCCTTAGGGCGTGATGTTTAGGGTTAGGGTTGATGTTAGGGTTAAATTAGGGTTGAGGTTAATGTTAGGATTAAGTTATCAGGTTACCTGATCGTAACTTAACCCTAACATTAACCACAACCCTCATTTAAACCTAATATCAACCCTAAACCTAGACTGTGCCCACATTAGCAATTGCCTTATCGAGGCTATAAAAACAGGTACTTGTGATTCGAATTTGATCCTACAAGGTTCCGGCAAGGATAAATTAGGGTATGGCTTGTTTTTATTTCGGTTAATGTTAGAACTAGTTTTTAATACCAGGATAAATAATTTTTCGACATTTGGCAAAAATTAGCTGATTTTTTCACAAGACAAAAACCATCATTTTTCACCTTTGAGGGCGAATATTTCAAAAACTAAGAAATATTGCAGTTTTTGGAATAGAAATTCGAGATCAACGTGTAAAATATGACCTAAAAACAGCTGTTTATAAAAATCGGTGATGCGTCAATAAAAGTGTCTCGTTAATAATTACAAAAATGTGTTACTAAAAATTTGGTTAAATTTTTTGATGATTACAAAGATGCCTTCCTAATTTACTTTTTTTCAATAAGTTTATTATTTGGCTCTTTAACGTCGAGTTATGAGGCCACCTTTTCAATAATAAAAAGTTTGAACATAAATTCAAACATGTATATTTTTTGCCGTAACCGGCAAAAAAATTTAATCTGCCCCCCCCCCCCCCCCCCCCCACGAGTTTTCTTGCCCCCCACCCCGCCCCGCCCCCATATTGGATAAGCTATATCCGGGGTTATTTAAGAATTAGAATTTTTGGAAAATTGATTATTAACTAGGTTAATATAGGTTTAGATATGATTTCAAAATAGTGCAAGCAGGGCTGGGAAAAAATAATAAATGGGCTTTTTATTAACCAGTTTCTGAGTTTTTTTCTCCAAATGCCCACAAACCCGTGGGCAAAGAAAAGCCCTTTTTCCTTCTTAAAGAAAAGGGGCATGTTTGAAAAAAGCCCCATTTCTTCAAAAAAAAAAAACTCCTAGGAGCTATAAGAAAAAATAACACCTATCATTATTATAAAGTAAAAATCAAAATTTTTTGAAATTATTATAATGAAGACAAACAATGGGTTTTTTGGCTCTTTTTAAGAGCCACTTTTTGTGGGTTTTGTTTTGTCCCTTCTCTTAGTAAGGGCTTTTTTTAAATTCTTATTTTGGCCCTTTATTTGTAGCTCCCTTTCTTTATTTATGTTTTTGGGAAAGAAATGAGCCAAAGTTTTTTGGCTCTTTGTTTTCCCAGCACTGAGTGCATGCAGCTGCTATATTTAGAAAATATTAAATGGTTTATAGTTTTCGATGTAAAAGTTAATATCTATAATTTTCCATTAATTATTTAAATTTTATGTAAAAACGAATCAAAGCTAAGCGCCCAAATGAGGTCGGATTTTGTGTATAAAAGAGTAAGTATGACATTAAATTCTATTCATACACACCTTCTATGGGGCCATTTCAAACTGCCTTTTGTTTTTTTTAATCGCAAAAAAATAGTTAAAAAATTTTATCATGTCTATGGCTGCCCCTTAATTCCAAAACACAAAAAGGATTGCAAAATAATTTCCGTGGGTCTGGCTGAAACTTTGCCAAAATTTATTTATAGGAATAATTATTTGCCAGAGTTTTATGATTGTAAAAATATCTTAATATTCTTTGGGTAGGATCAGTGAAATAGTTATAGGATGACGCCCAATATTCGTAAATCAAAAGTCATAAATCCCATCCATCTCTCTTCGGCAATCCTAATAACACAAGAGATGACTTAGTTCTCCTTACACGTATGCAGCCTTTGCAACCCTGAAAAAAGGAGAAGCCCAGATTTAATTACCTGCAAATACACTTCCTACCCAACATCTCAGGTATTTTTACTTACTAGGGACAAACAAATTATATTAATAAATAAATATCTAATTTGCCTTAATTTTTGTTGATATTATTATAAATGGAGCCACACAACCACCTTTCAAATGGGAAGAGAAAATATCTTTTAACATAAAATACCTGGAAAATATTAAATTATATTTACAATTTTTACAATGTATAGTTTATATTAATAGGTAAAAAATTATCGAATTCCTGCCAATTGGGTTATCATTTATATAAATTTGGCAAAATTAGAGAAAAAAACAATTAAACATATTTGTTGTGATTGAGCAATTTAGCTTTTAAGGGAAATAATTTTTACTTGTCAAGGCAATATTATGGGGCGATTTTCGAGCACCATTATTGACCTCCATATCCATGTTTGGTTTTTGTTGATTTTTTATATTAATTTTCTGGTTACCAGAGTTTTCGATATGACTCGTGAGATTTAAATTCAGACTTAAATTGAGGTTAATGGCACTGTTTTTATCGTTTGATGAGGCATGCCGTTTTTCATCAGAGATTTTGTAATTGTCCTCTTTATTCGCCCCATATTTTACTGTCTGAATATCCGTGTAGTAGTAATAAGAGGGTTCCGTCTCTATATCATAGTTTTTTGAAGGCATGGTTGGGACGTTATTTGTAACACTTTGGATATTTAAATCGGGATTGCATACAAAAGTTTGTCCGGAGTTGAGAGGTTTTAGTTGGTTATTGTCACGATTGCATGCTTGACACACGTATTGAATCGCGGTTGAGGTTTGGTTTGCCATATACAGATCGTTAAAATTTTCAAAACTTTGCCCTAAAATGGATGCGTTGGGTTGATTTAGTTGGCTCCAAACGTTGTTTCGTTCTTTTTCAGCGGCATATTGGTTATATACGTTATCACATGTATAATAATGGTAATAATAATCATTTTGCATTGTAGTTTCACTACATTTGGCTTTCGTGTTTTCGAGACCCGGATCATAGGGTCCGCCTAATGGCAGACTTTCAAATGGATATGACTTGAAGTCGACGGTTTTATGCTCGTCCAGTTTATACATATTGCACTAGTTTTTGGAAATTTTTTTTGATATCCGCTTATTTTGTTTAAAATTCAAATAATTTTATTTATCATGACTAATGCTAAATGTAAAATGAAAATTATTAGGATGGAATAAGGGTGGGATTATACATCATAAGTTTTTAATTAAATGCAATATTACTGACGAACTATGATTCCGATTTAAAACAATGTTAATATCCATTTGTTTGTAAGAGTTATTGATACAGGAAAAGTGATTTCAAAATTAATCCTCGTGGGTTGATTTTTAAATTTAATTTATAAATATACAAATATTTTCGTGGGATATGGTTTTTCGTTATTTTAGTAGCTATTAAACAATTTTTTCAAAAAAAACAATGATTTATTTCAAACAAGATTTTGTTACAACTATATTTAAGTATACCAAATATTAACAATCTTAAAATACAATTATACTGTTTAAGCTAAGTTGTTCCCAAAACACTCTAAGATATGCTAATGTCGATAATTATTGCTGGAGTCAATTTCATTAAAAAGAACTCCATTAATTCTACTCAAAAGTCCTAGTGATAAAGATGTTAAGTGGAAAAAACATATTTATGGCAAAAAAAAGGAGCCTAAATAAGGATTTTTCATTTTTTTAAGTTACCGGAAACCGTTAGCAACTACAGGCTGAGAGCAAAAATTATACATTTACAGTTCATTCAGAAGTTTATTCATATCCATTGCCTGTGCGATCACCCGCCATATGTTAAACATTCAAAAAAAATTCAAAATAAAAAAAAATTAAAGTGCTTTCTCCGTAAAAAATTGTTTTTTTTTAAGAATTTTATCGCCATATATTTTGGTCAGTTAAAAAGTTTACTAAAATACAAGTTAAGAAGCATATGGTTGACGTACGTAGTGACAAAACTTATTAAACTTGTGCGTATGTTGTTCAAAATTAAATTTTATATTTGCGAAATTTTAATAAATTAACGAGCCTTTTAATCTAAGTGCGCCTAATAAGTGAAATTGCGACTTTTTAAAAGTTCTTTCCTCAATTATAATCAATAAATGTTTTTATGTAGAAATTACCGTATAAATAAGCCTTTGATTTAAAAAAATGTTTTGTATTACAAATTATTTTACAAAAATTATGCTACTTCAATATTAAAATTAACCTGTTTGTGTTAACATTTGGTAAAATATCATTGAAAAGAAAAATAGTTTGGGCCAATTCCTAAGCCTTGCATAAATAAATAACAAATCTTCTACAATGATCCTACTTTGAAATATTTTAAATTTGCCCTCAAGTTAATCACCCCTGAGTCATGGTAATTAAATGGTTTTTTTGATATGAGCCTAGGCCTAGACCTCTGTCTCCTCGCGAACTTTAAATGTTAAACAATGTTAAAAGTACGACAAATTATTTACAGCAAATCACTTGAGTGGCATGCTAGCCCATTGTTAAAGATTTAGGAAAAACGTCCAATACCAGAAAGTTATATTTGTTTATGTCTAATAATTTTTGCAAAATCTTAATTAAACGACCAACTAACATGACAGTGGTAACCAATATCGAACCTTATTATAATATTATCTATAATGTTGCCGGGGTCAGTTCATTACAAATACCGTCAATTTATACCATATAATAAGCTTTAATGTTTGCTTAACCTCCTTGCCTACGCTTATAAACCTTAGACAAATAAGCTACTTACAAGTGAGAAATTTTGAAAAGAGGTTGTTTTTAAAGCAGAATTAAGAGCTTTTAAGAATACGTAATTATTGATGAGGTGATTGTGTCGCCTTATTACGAAAAAAAAAAGTTGAAATTCATATAAATTTAATGCTATACTTTTGTTTAGCCACTAAAGTCTCCCCTACCTATCATGCTTTTGTCATTTTTAGGCCATTATTAAATTTTATTCTAATGAATTTATTTATTACATATAAAACTAGTTAATTTAAGGGTCGTATTTTCAGTTCTTACATCACAATTCAGTGCACTTCACTAAAAAAACAAACTTCATAGTCAGTTCTCCGTGATAGGCACTGTATTTCACTGAAAAAATTGGCAAAACAGGGGGGAGAAGCCTATTAAACTCGCCTGTCTTTGTCCCTCACATGTGTCATGTAGCCTCCCTTGTGGTGACCTTCCTTTGTCCCTTTGTTACGAGATTCCAAGGTGTTGGTTTAGCCTTCTTTTATATCACTCTGCCATTAAAATTTGTATTTTTCCTGGATATTTAAATTACTAAGTTTCAATAGACTATATATTTTACACGCACATTGCTTATAAATATATTAACGGAATAATGGATTATTCTCTATTTCGGGTAAACTTTATTTTAAGTTCGAAGATTTTGAGGTATATTTTGGAAAAAAATTGTAAGATATCTCCCAATTCAAGCATATAATCAAAATTTATTTTTCACGTTGTGTAATGATAACAAGTTTTTTTGAACTTATAATTAATTTTTTATCAAGTTATTTAACTTGTATCCATGTGAATAAATCTTTTACTTCCACAATACAGTAAACGGTACCGGGATTCCCTAATAGGTATCAGGCAATTTTTGCCATTTAAGGTCAAACGCTGCATTTTATTACGCAAATAACCTTAATACAAAAGCAGAAACTATCCACAATTATAAAAAGAAACAAATTTTTCCTGCCCTTTCAATATGTCCATCGAGTCATACGAGGAGACCCCAATCAAAAAAACTATTAACATTACATGTGTTTTTATATAATGTATATACTTCTAAAGTTGAGTTCCTTTTATTTAATCACATATTAGGCTCTCCTAATCGTAATTATTGCCGGCCTGTGCGGGGCGCGACAATTAGCACCTCCGGCGAAGTTAGTTGACGATAAAGCGCCTCATGGCGGTATTTTGAAGGGTGGTTGCATCAAACCAGCAGATGCCGAAAAGATGAATGCACAAGGTTTGCTGAACCATACGGCTGGACATGTCGATCCCAAAGAAGTGCACAAGAAAGGTTTGATATTACATTGTTTTTTAAACATCCGAACCGAAAGCCGGAACGCCCAAAAAGCCGACCGGATTGCCAAAATATAGTGCTGGGATTGAATTTAAAAAGCAAATTCGGGTCGGATCATTTTTTTTAGTCTCAAATATTTTTATTCTTTATATATGTATTATTAGAGTGCGTTCAAATATATATTAATGGAAGTTTTTACATTGGCAATATTTTAATACTCCTTTCTGCACTTTTCTCACTGGAGCAGATGCATACAATGAAGAGTATTTTACACTATTACAACAAATTTAAAAAAAAGTTTGGCTTGTCCTATTTTATCAAATGTATTGAAAAATATTTTATTAACGAATATCACAAAATTTATTATGAAGATTAGCTTTTGCGGATTTTTTTTTTTCAACCCTGCAAATATATTTAGCAAAAATTTTCCCGATTACTCTGGGCAATAAAAAAAATATGAAAGATTTTTAAAAGGTTTTTAAAATATTCTTGCGATAACACTTACGGTTTTTTATTTTCCTATGCTTCCAATTTCGTTTACGCGCCCAAAATTTAGAAAAGACTTACAAAATTTAACTATTAATTTTATAATAAATAACCTATTTGGCATATTCAGATTACTAATTAATTTAAAAAAGGTTATAGCATAAAATTATTAGCAATTCACTTATTATATAAGTTTAAGAACGGATGACCACTAGTTTCATATTATAAAAAATAAAAAATACTGAAGTTTATAAAATAATTTCAAGCGACTTACATTAACAATGATAGTTTTTGTTAGGGCACGTGCAAAGTGAGTTTTTGTTTTTGTGAAATTTTCAAAATTTTCAAACATTTTATTTTGAAATAAAACGCAAATTTATAAAAAGTTGTCCAAATTTGTTTATGCACATAAAATGCTTTTTATAAAATAAAAAAGTTTACGAAAAATTTTGAAAAAAATAAAATTTTAAAATTATAGGAAAATAAAAATTCACTTTGCACGTGCCCTTATCTAAAAAAAATTTTAACCTATGTTACTATCCATGGGATTTAAGATATATAAACCCAAATTCAAAATAAAAAAATCTTGACTTTGACACCGTAACTAAAAGTTTGAGGCATTGTCTAATTTCTGATTTTATAGTAATTAGCACCCACAAAACTTAAAAACAATAGTTGCCTTTGATGCTTAAGGTCGTCCATAATTTTGTTGCCCGGTGTTCTTTAGCACTAAAAAATTTAACTTAGAAAGGTTTTTTATAAAAATTAATTTTTGTTTTTGGAATTTTAAGAAACCGTATTATATTATTGCAAAATTGTCAAAGTTGACAAAAATCAATGAGTAATCACCGAAAATTAAACTTCGTCGAATTAATATATATGATTGCCTTATTATATATTTGATTCGTTGGTTACGCAACCTAATTCGGCCATTTTGATAGCTATGAACTTATTAGACCAAAATGATAGATTTTTTGATCTCGAGAATATTTAAAGCGGGAAAAGAGAACTTTTCAATAGGTTATACCTTTTTGGCACCACAACTTGAAATAACGACATTTTTTCTTTTTAATATAAAATGGATGTATTAACAGTTGAACGATTAAATATGTGTAATCATTTTTTTTATATTTAACCTTTAATCCTTTTTTTGGATTTTTGTCAAAAGTTTTCAATTTTTTGCTTACTAAGTAAATTTTATATACCACGGTAAAAATTTTTGCGACGGCAGGATCAAATTTTTTCAGATGAACTTTAAAGTATCGTTTAATAAAACACTATTTTTTAATTTTTAATTTGTTTTTTTGATTTTTGTCAAAACTAGGGGGGAAACAAAATTTTAATTAGTATGTTAAATATTGTGCTCGTTTGGCTGCGGCTAATACTTCTTTCAAAAAATATTTGTAAAATAAAACAAATTTTAGCGGCTAATCTTTAAAAATAAGAAATTGGTTTTTTATTTGTTTTAAGATATGCCCAAGTTCAAAAAAGATTAATTTTTTAAATTTTTTTACATTTGCTGCCTCACACTAGTCGCAGCCTTTAATACAAAAATTAAAATGTAAAGAGGCAAACATTTTGAATGGCAGCGCTATATATAATGGAAGTTTAATATTATTTAATATAAAAATGTAAACGATGTTTTAAATTAACACATAAGGTACTTAAAAACATTGCCTTGTTAAATTTTTTTGTCGATATGTGAATGTTATAACTTATTACAAAGTAGGATTATCATTCTTAATTTGAATGCTTTCGAAATAAAATTTATTGTTATGTTTGTCCTAGGTATCCTAGTTGTGTGCCCCTTATCTGATACTAACGTGAAAGAACCGGTTGTCCCAGAAAAAGAAAATGGTACTTAGTTTAAATTAAGTAATAGTCAAACATAGAAAAAAAATGCATACAGCCTAATTTTTTTCTGATTTAATTATCTTAAATAAAATATTGTTATTTTAACATATTTCCAATCTTTCCATTTTTTTAATTTTAAAGTTGCAATGCAGTTTTAAATTTGAAAAAAAAGTAAAAAGTTAAAACGAAATATACATTGCTTCCACTACATATATTCCTTATAAACTCTTTGTTATTGTGAAAAAACCATAATAAAATTAAACGTTTTTGCAATTTATTTTATCAAAAAATACCGTTTGAATGTGTTTTATAGATAAAAAAGTACACCCGCATCACCTCGAATCTCAAGACCATTCGGTCAAACATGGCCTCACTGGTCATTTACACCACCCTGGTGACGAAAGTGTCCAACGAGTCCATGAATCAATTATTGGTTTTTTAGATTTTAAACCTATGAAATAAAAAAAAATTAATTAATATAGAATTTATAATTAATTTAAATAATTGTTTTAATTTTCTTGTAATTTTGTGCCATTTAATTCTTTCGTTATACATCGGGTAGCCTTTTTACTAAGGTAGGTCGTTAGAACAGGTATTATAGGTTCTGGATGATAATAAATTTGTACAACTTGACAGATAAGTTATGGGTAGAATAGTACTGTAGTCTAACCATTACAAAGATTTTATGACAACTAATCTTTTACCCTATGACAGATCCGGCCCTAGCTATGGCCTCTTCAATGTCCCGAATGGCACCAAAAGTCCAGGAAATATCGAAAGATGAAGTCCTAAAGGTAGTCGAGAAGGGTAAGCATACTAATTCGAATAAAATAGCAGGCATTGCTAAAAAAATTAGTGACGAACATAAGCCTGCTGTCGTGAAAAAGCAGGAAGACAAGCAAACCAAATCCATCAAGGAGGAACACAAAGTAATAGCTGAAGAATCCTACTTTTTTGTAATTTGCAAGCCTGCACAATCTAGCCGAAATTGTTGATACACTGCCACCTATAAGTCTTTGTCGACCCAAATTTTTTTTGATCACTAACAACTTTTTTTCTAGATTTATTGGAATAAAAACCTTTGGGTACATTATACATAGATACAATTCCACAAGGAATCGGAAAGTAAATTATTATATGAAAAGGTATATAATAATGTTAAAAAAAAATAATTTCCGAATTCGCAACTCTAAAATATTATGTCTTTTTTGTTTTAAAAAAAATAACATATGCGCTAGAAATGTTTATTTGTTTAATGAGTCAAAATAGATGTTTATTTTTTTTGACTCCTAATAATTTCGAAACAATAGCTAAGTTTTAAAGGTCTACAATTTTTAATTTTACCCAAATGTCGCAGCAAAACTAAGGAAGTATTGCTAAAAACAACTTCATTTTTGCGGCTTTTAAATGTGTTTTCTCACAATCACACATGTCAAGCGGCATAAAAGTACATTACCTTTTTTAATGTTTTATACAAGGGGGGCTAAGGATATCCCTGAAAAGCCTACTAAGGGAGTTAATAGGCTTTTCAGGGATATCCTGATTGTTATCAAGCTTAGATTTACATTTGAAAATAATCAAAACCCCTTTACTCTCAACGGGATTAATACGTATTAATCCCGTTGAGAGTAAGGGTGTTTTGATTAGATTTAAAGAAGATTAAAAAAGATAAATAAGGTAATTTACGTAATAAATGGTGTTGCCCGACCCGTTTTAGTAGTCCTAAATTTCAACCAACTATTCTATGTAAAAAACAATCATCGTTCTAATGTAATTCCTTCTTTAACAATATATTTGAGGCGTAAATTTTAATTTAATAATCATAGAGCTTTGTTTTAAACAAGGTTGTTCATTTTTTGTGTCGTGTTGAACCATTCACAACTTTGGTATTTTTTGTGTTTTTCGATTAAATGATCTGCTCATGAACATAATTAAAAAAGCTATTTTTATCTAATACCATGGTAGAATTCTTCTTATAAAATTTATAAAAGACGCCTATTATAATTAATCAAAATAATCGTATATCATTGTTTTTTTTATGAGGTCAGGCCTGTATAATTAGAAAAAAATGCCCAAAACGGAGATTTGGTTGATATTATATTTACCTTTGTGCCATATTTTAAATTTAAACTATTTTTAGAATAATAGTGAAGTTGGTAGCAGTTAAATTACTTTTGCTAGTATATCGAATTTTGCAATAACAGTTAGAAATAGGGTAAAATAAAAAAATAAGTATTTATTAAAATTTAAGAACCAATTTATAAAAAATTTTAAAACAACAGTTTTATAATGGAAAAATTATGATTAAACTCGCATAACCCCCAAAATCAAACCTATCTATATGTATAAGTCAGCATAATAATGTGGCATTGTAAAAATATCAAACCCAGTATTATTTATGTATATGAAGTATAATTTATTTTATTGTCCTAGAATAATATAGCCTAACTTTTTAAAAAGTTACGCCTTTTTATTAAAATTATTATTCTAGGCCAACAAACATTTTCGGGTCGGAGTTTTTTGAAAAAAATATTTGTTTTTTTTTTATCTAAATGACCAAAAATAATCTAATTTATAAAGATTGTTGAACTGAATTAAAACTATGGCTAAAATGGCTAAGTTAATTCATTGTAATGCTTTTACTATAAAAATGTATTTGAGAAAATGCTAAAAATACCCCTTTTCCGATCCTTACGAATATTTCACATAATTTTTTTTATATCTATCGACACGTACAAATTTATTTTAAAATAAAATGATGCTTTAGGTGGCGAAAACTCTAAAAGCTTATTATCTTCGAAACAAATAGTAATATAAAGCAATCTATATGCATTTAATAAATTATTGAATTATATTATTCCTATGAAATGAACCCTACATATAACATTCTTATATCGCTAGACGCTTTTTGGTCGCTCTATCTATATATAAAACTAGCGGCAAATAAATTTTTATTAATTAAATATATGAAATAATTTTGCAATTGTATGACTTAATAGGAAAAAAAGGATATCAAGGTTGTTCCAGGCCACCACGACAAGTCGAAATCCCTGAAAAAGGTTGTCGAAAAAGTGCTACCTTTACCCGCCAAAAAGAAAAACAAAAAGGAGGTGCAAAAAATTGTCAGAAAGGAAGATACCGTTAGCAAAACAGGTTTGGAGAAGCGGCCTAAACGGCGTGTTCATCGTAATGCCGCAGCTGATATCCCTGAAGGGAAATGTCAGGTATAAATAATCTCTTTATATTTCTGCATTACAAAAACTAGGTGAAGAAATTGGAGAAATATTTTTAAACTAAATGTAGTTTATAGGCAAGTATTTTATCAACTTGGCAAAAAAAATAAATGTAAAATACGCTTCCTTGACATTTAAAATTCGAGGGCACACAAAATTGTCGCTTTATGCGACACATTAAAAAACATTCCTTGAAAAAGTTATAGGGCATTTTATTGCAATCTGAATGAAAAGAATGTTTATAACACAGGTCAACAATTTTTTGAGAGTTATGAGGTAACTACAGAAATCAAACCTGCCATCTTAGGGATACCTAATCCGTTTACCTTTTTTCCCAATTAAACTCAGTTAGTCAGTTATAAACATTGAAAATTATAGAAAAAAGGTCAAAAAAGATTCAAAAATAAATTTAAATTTTATTTTTGCATATTCACAATAGCTAGACTGTTAAATACAAATTTTAAATAATATTTTTATTAAAAACCGATAATACATCGTGTTGTATTTAAGTTTGGGCGCGAAAATTTTGTATTATCTAAAGGCCGATGGAGCTTGATATATTAATAAAATTTATTTTTAATTATTTGTGATTTAAAATATAAGTTACAAAGGATTTTTGTATGCAAAAAAGATTTTTAAATTTCTTCTTTTTAGGATATATTTAGATCTGTCAATTTGAACAAAAAAGGTCATATTTCGTTATAGACGGATCTAAGGAGCCAAAGACGGAAAAAACTAATAAAAACGAAAATATGTATGAGATAAGGCTATCATGGGGATTCATTCTTTTATGTTTTTATAAAATTCACGCTGCTGACATTGATATTTGTTGACCAGTGTAATGAGATTAGTTTGCTTATTTGCCTTAGGCTCGCATATAAAAAAATTATAATTAATGGCTTGTAGCTTAGGCCCGATCTATGTTAAGGTCAGTTATCTATGTATGGGATCATGGACAAAAACTCTTGGTTAATTAAAATTTGTACTATACTAAATATTATTTTTTTCCAGCTTAGTATTTTAGTTTTTCAATATCTGAAAAACACTTGTCTACCATCGAAATGATTAAACATCGTTATTTTTCGTTTTCGGTTAAAGATATTTTATTTTAGCTCAAATATTCACACGCGGAAGATAATACAATGAAGGTAGGCGCGGCCCGTAAATTAGATACAGAAGGAGGAATGGTTAACACGAATGCCTTGGGTAAGGATTAAAGATATAAAAAGATACGCACTTGTTTTGATTTTGTTTAAAAAAATATAAACCACCTGTTATTAACCTAAGGCATTTGCAAAGAGTCTCGGCGCCGATAATTAAACGAGTTAAAAAGAATTGATATATATAAATTAGAAATTTCAGTGTTTTAAATTTTTGAGAAAGTTTAATATATCCAAAACTGTATATCACATTTTATTATGTGCTCCAAAACATTAAATTGCTACCCATTTTTATTTCAAACATGAAAAAAATAGTTTATTAGTGCATATTAATACCTATTAAAAATTTGACCCATTCTATGTTTTTTAGTACATAATTAATTTTTGGCAAATAGGCTAGTTTCTGTTTGTATAAGTTTTTTTATTAATTTATTAGGCCACAGCGAGAATAATAACCAAAACTATATTTTATATTTTTAATTTTTTTTTCTAAAATTCTCCTAAAATACTTTGTTCAATAATTTTAACATATAAATTATGTTGAAAAAATTTATATAAAGGTACAAAAATAAAAATTTTATTTTTTTTTCTGCTCTGTGTCAAATAAAATTCAAGCGTTCACATAAATTTATGTTAAAATGTGCACTCTTTTTAAATTTACGGTCCGTACGAACACGCCATACATTGGGTTAAAGCTTCTACGTGTGGCGAGTAAAGGTGTAATTTATATAGAATATCTAAGAAAAAGCTAAGCCCAGCCCTTGTTAGTGTTTCAAAAGAAACTCAAATTTTTAAGCAAATTTTATTTCCCCTTATATTTAGCAACTTCTAATTTTTTGTATAAACATATGAACCTATTTTTTTAATTGCTAAAAATTACACAAAAATAATGGTAATTTTTTAATTTTTTTGCACATTTTTGCGTTACAAATTATTTTTGTCTTTTTACATTCACTTTTATGGTTAAAAACAATTTCTGTGCATTACTTTATTTTTTTTGCTATTTCTTAAATGCTGTCTTGTTGCAATTATTTGGAGTTTTATTTTAAGCAAGTTTTTTGGGGTCCATCAGATATAAAATATTAGTTTTTACATTTAATATTAATCTTTGTGCTTCGTTATAATTTTAATCTGGTTCAAATGCTTTTAGGTAATTCAGGTTAATATTAATATATTTTTATAAAAAAATTAAAACTTTCTATTTAAAAGTCTTTATGTGTTTTTTAATAATGTTAATATTCTAAAATTTGTGACATTTCCCCCTTTTTTAAGGGGTTTATTTCCATTAATCCACACCTACAGGCTTGCGTTCTGTGCCATTAAATAAATGAACTAACTCAATTTGAAAATTCTTAGAATATATATTAGTCTATAAAACTTACTAGTTTATTTTGCATACTTCTATTTTATTGTAAAATGTTTATAAATTGTTAATATTATTTATGTGCACAATGAATTAAAATATCATGAAAATCTCAATACTAAATAAGACATTTAAAAAAATTAATTTTACTTAAAGCGTAATAAATAAAGAAACCTCTTATTTTATTAACAGCCATTTTTTGTATAATAGAGTTGCAAGTATAATTATATGTTTAGGCATGAAACGGATGATTAGGGAAATTATTCCGCCAAAAGCCCCTTCTCAAAACAAAAGGCTTGCTTTGAAGGAAACAAGTATGAACGCAAAAAAGAAGAAGGTAAAAACTCCAGTTTCCCCCAATAAAGGCGGGAAAGTGAAGTCAGTTAAGAAAATGATAAGAAATAACAAGAAAGAAAAAAAGGGCAAGAAAGTGGCCAAGTTGGTGGTAGACGAAAAATGTATCAATTGTCACATGGATAGAATTTTGCATTAAACACTTTACGCATTTTTATTAATTTATTTCTAAATTTTTAATTTTAAGACATTTTTAGATCTTTTTTAAAACATTATGTTTTAGGTATATAGACACCATTAATTTGTATTAAATGAAATTTTTAGAATTTTCATGCAACTTGATTTAAAAATGAAGGCAATTTAATGTTTATACAGCTAGAAAGGTTGTTATAAAAATGTAAAATATTAATTTGTATAATTAGATTATATTATATTAACATTAGACGTTTTAATGTAGTTAACTGTCTTTAAAAATAAATGATTTATTTATATGCCTTGTAATTTCTGCAAAACTGTATGTTATATACTTTATGAGCAAATTGGAAGGGACATCGTCACCACTAGTATAGAAATATAGATGGATTTGTGCATAATTGAGAAAAAGGTATAATAAAAGGAAAAAATTCTAAAAGGCGTGGGAAGTTCAAACTAAGGTAAGGTGAGTGGTCATATGGGCCTAATATTTATTTCATTTTTGGTGCATAAACATTCCCTAGCAAAAGGAGGTATTTGAGAGGTTTACCCCCCCCCCCTCGATACATCATAATAGGGTAATGATTTTCGTCTAAAAAGCTAAAAACTTTATAAATTATAATTCATGTATGAAAAATTTGTTTAATTTTTGCAATTTTAATTTATAATTTTGAAAAGATAAAATACAGCACTCTAAAGACGAATAATGCCTTATTAAAATTTCTAGTTTAACAGATAACTTGCACTTAGCCCAATAAAATGTATATCAGTGAATTGAAATTAGTGAATATTAATTATTAATCTTTTGAAAATCATTATTATATACATTTCGGCTACGTGCTATTAATGAGCTCCAAACTTTTTATTTCAAAAACTTACGTTGGCAATAAAATTCCTACGATAAAATAAAAAAAAATTTTGGATGTGTTTTAAAAATTGTATTCTCAGCCCTCAGGTAAAGGAGTCTGGGGCGAGGCCCGTTGATTTTAACCATAACTTTATTGTTAAAATTTTAATTTATGTTAATGAGGTGACCATTTGATAGATAATAGATTTATCTAATCAGGAAGGAAATTTAAAAAAAAATTTAAATTAGGCCGAGGGTCTATTTTAAAATAATACTTAATATATGGTTATTGCAAAAATTCCGCAGACAGCCTACACCACTGGCTCTCATGCCCATCACGTGGCACCCCGATTAATCCATTAGACCTATGGAAAAATCTTTTTCTAGCCGCCTCTAAGCTCGCTCACACCTCCGAGCCACCTTCATCCATATTGAAAATTCGCAGTGGTTAAAAACAACAACAACAGAATGATGCATAACATTGATTTAGTTGATTTTTTAATTTAAAACTTAATTAACATACAATAAACTCAAAACATTAACATTAATAAATTTAAAACTTTTACATTTTTATATATTTAATAAAATTAGGTTTCTTTATATCACAGGTCATGAAACCGTGAAATTTATGAAAACATAAAGAAATATATCCCCATGATGGGCTTATCACATACATATATTTCTTTTTTCTAAGTTTCTTCAGGGTTGGCTCCTTACATCCGTCCATATTGAAAAATTTCTTTTTTCGACCAAATTGACAGGTCGAGAATACCCTAAAAATAAAAAATAGTATCGTTTTTTCATATATAATCCATTGTAATTTATATTTACCATATGGAATAATGAGAAATATATTTTTAGTATAACAAGCTCTTCTTACATCAGCATTTATATACAAAACATTTCGCGTCCAAACTTATATACGACACAATATATTTTCGGTTTTCAATAAAAGTTTTATTTGAAGTTTAAATTTACCAGTTTAGCTATTGTAAATATGCAACAAATATCAATTTATGAATTTTTTTGTTTTTTTTTGGCATTACTAAGTTTATATAAAAAAATATTTTTAAAAAAAATTAAACGCCTTAGGTTAATAATGAATGTTTACGTTATCTAAATATGTTTTTAGATTTTCTACCCATAGGTTTTATAAAATTTAAGCCCACACTACCCAAAAATTTAATAATCTTAATTTTGACACTGAATAACTAAAAATCTAAGGCATTGGCTAAAATTCTAATTTCATATTTGTGATAAGCGCCAAATACTTCACCAAAAACCATAGTTGCCTTAAATGATGCTTAGGGTCGTCCAAATTTTGTTGTCTAGTGTAATTAATCAATTTTATAAATGTTTGCCGCATACCAACAAAATTAAACCTATATGGCTTGATATTAAACTAAGATTATTTTTGACACAATTGTGGTGTAACATCGGGATATAATAACACATTATTTTTATTTATAAATTGTAATAATGACAATTTTAACTTCAAGACTGTTATTTCTAGGATTTAGATATCAATTAAAATTGTACTTCCAAATTAATGTATTAATATTACAATTTGATTAGAAATACTAAAAAAAAAATTTATCATTTGTAAGTTCAGCTTTAACATGGTTGACTTTTCCATCGGCTCAGATAGTTCAGTGGCAAACCTGCCTTAGATGCAGGAGGTTGTGAGTTCAAATCCGTGCACAGTAGCTTTCTTCTAAAAAATAGCATACATGTGCAACCACTTAAAGCTTCTGAGTGGCCTGCTTGGCAGTAGATCTTAAACGATATGTCTAAAAGTGAGAGCCTATGCCAAAAATCTAGGTCGCCGGCGTGTTTGCAAAACTATTTAACCCGTCGGCAATATTAATTGCTTTGCTCAGGTTAAAAAGCCAAAGCCCTAACGGTATGGCACCCCTAAGTGGGGAAAGGTATGAGGTAAACCTTAAACCAATTGTTTATTTTTTTTGTTTGTTGACTTTTCCGATTTCAATCTTTCAGCCAATTTTAACCTTTGATTAAGGCAAAGAATTTTGTGTTTATTAAAATCAACGTTTCTGACAACTCATTAATTATATTACCCTTCATTAAAAATTTATAATATTCGAGCTATAAAAAGGTTAATTGAAAAATTATTTGAATTTTAAATACTCAAACTTCTGATTATAATTATCAAACATGCGTTTAGCGTATAAATGCTTGGCTTTTTATTATGTTAAATAAAAGGGTGTCTAACACTTCAATAATGTGGCACATGTTAGAAATAGAATGATCAATAGACACATAAAATGTGTCCATCATCTACTATATTTTTGATCTTTGTCACTAATAAAATAACCATGATCACCATTATATGATCTCTGTCACAATTAAATGGTCGAGATCAAAAATAAGGATAAAATTTGTTTTTTTTTATTTTGTAACTCAATGATGGCTTTTAAAAAGATTGTTACACACTAATTTATGATTTATTGTAATAGTAATATATAAAAAAAAGTTTATATTGGGTAACGACGAAAAGATAATTGAAGATATTTGTTCGACTCGTTATAAAAAGATGAAAAATCGTAGGTACGATATCCATTAAATATATTGCAGATTAGCTCTTTAATTTCGTCCCGATTACGAGGTCTCGGTTGGGCAGATCTAAATTTACCTGATGTAAAATAAAATAACTTATTTTGGCGATAAAATAACGAAATGTGGACTCTTAAAATATTACTTTTGACGACCCCAAAGAAGTTTTCAATAGGATTCAGTTGGGGCGAATATGGTGGTAGAAATAAATGATTGAAGTCTTTGTCCAAAGATTTATGGATAGATGCGTTGTCCATAACTAGCCTTCCTTCAACAGGTAGGAGTGGTTTTAAGGTGTTGCAGTAATTTTTAAATTTTGTTGAATTATAGGCGCCGTCAATAATGTCATATAAAACTATCCCATTAATAGATATAGTGCAAAGCACGCTCACATTTTTTCCTTTACTATTGGGAACTTTCACAACGGGTGTCACGTTTTTGGGAGCCCATCCATACAAAGGGCTTGTGTGCAAATTAAAACCTGTTTCATCGAGATAAAATAAATTGTGAGGGGATATTTGGAATAGTGACAATGAAAAGTTGTAACGAACTTCAATTAATTCAGGAGAATTCCGTTTTTCGGGTTCTTTGTGAGCCCTTTTTTTGGACCAATTTAGACGTTTAATCGCTTTAGATATGGTGCCATGAGATTTAGGTAGATATGAAGGTAATTGGTTACTTATATTTTCAATAGAAACGGAATTGTTTTGCGTTAGAATATCTAAGACAGAAGAATCGAGTTGAATTGTAGCTTGCGGTTTTTTGCCTCGTTTTTTTATGACAAATTCTTTAGGAGGCTCATTTTCTTTGTCAGGAAACACTTCTCTTTTGAATCTATTAATGGACGATCTTGATAAACCCAATAATTTGGATATTTCTTTGGTAGGTGTGTTGCTTTCATTAAGTTTTTTCATCAAATTTATTTTTTCTTCGCTCCATTTTGAATAAATTTTGCGTGAATTTGGTTGGGAAGAAAGTATATTTTCGATGGAAAACATTTTAAATAGGTAAAAAATAATTTTAAACAAGAAAACAAACTTTTTTTTAAATGAAAAACAATATGTTATCATCTTGGCCAATTAATTGTGACAGAGATCAATTTATTATGATCGTGGTCATTTTATTAGTGACAACGATCAAAAAAACAGTAGATGATGGCCACATTTCATGTGTCTATTGATCATTCTATTTCTAACATGTGCCACATTATTGAAGTGAGCACTGTAATTAATATTAACTTTAAAACATTTAATGAAGAATGACTTTTATGTTTTAAATCATATGTTTAAATATTGCAGATTATAAGGATTTCTGCCATACATATAATTAACTTTTATTGTTTATAAAACAACAATATTTAATCATATTTTTTAAAAATTTTTATTAAAATTTTTAAGTTGACATGTGTTAAATAGTATAAAACTGTCATTGTCCTACCTTAAAAACGGTGAGGATTAGAAAAGATATTTGCTTAGGTATTTCACAATAATTTGTTGCTCTTTCAAACTATTGTTCAATGTCAAGATTCAATCGCTTAATGCCAAGATTTTAAAAAGACTTGGCAACATACCTAAAGGATTTCTAAGGTTGCTTACGTAACATTTTAAAGTTTTTAATTGTAATAATTGTTTAAACAAACTTTTTTTTATAGCCTTAGCCTTTAATCAATAATTATTTTATATTATTTAACAAAATTAAATCAAAAAAAATCTAAAAAAAATTATTTATTGAAAAAAGAATGTTTTTAAGATTGGCAACTTTTTGCTAAAATGATTTAATACGAGAAAATATTATTTTTAATAATTAATATTAAAAAAAAATTAAAATAAAAGGCTCTTTTTAACAAAAACGGCTGTTGAACTTATGAGCAATTATAAAATATGTAGGAAATATTGTTAATCTGCCAAATCCCATTATATTGTAACCAGCGACGGTAGAGAAATCTGTAACGCGGTGGGGTCCATACTGAATTAAACGTCCATAACTTCAAGAGTTAAGCTATGAACTTTATTTTTTATTATTTTGAAAAAAAGCTTAAATTACAAATATAATTAATATTATGTAAATCGTAAATTTTATATAACACAAAATAAAAAAAACCAAAAAATAAGTATTTTTTTCTAAATTCCTTCAGATACATCATTTTAGTAATATATCAATATCATTGATCAAATAGTGTTTTTAGTTCTAGTAGAACTAATTTAGGAAGATTTATGAAATAAATATTTTTAAAAAAAAATTTATTTTTGGCTATTATTTACCTTTTAAACTAGATTTTATTTAGGAAAAAAAATAACTCCTGCGTACATCCAACATTTCATATACCTAGTAAAACTATTTTAGAAATTACCTAGAATATAAGGTTGCAATTTTTTTATTTTAAATTTACATGAAGCAATATCATGGTTTTTAACAATAATGTGGGGTCCTTACGTACCTTAATAGAATTTCTAATAAATTAATTTTCTTAGACCAGATTTTAACCAGTTTTGTTTATTATATATTTAAGATAAAAAATCACAAAAATAAGACCCCTAATATATAATATTTTTGAAAATATTCAAAATTCATGTGCTGGAGTCCGTATGGACCCCACAGTGTTAATCACAGGTTAATATTATCTAATGATCATTAGCACATTATCCAAATGCATTCTTAATTTTTTTTTTATAAATATATTACATAAGCGTATAGAGTGTAGTGAACGAACTGATACAAATAATTTAATGTGACCTATCAATAAAATTATTTTGGGGAAACCAATTAGTTAACATATTTTGTAAAACATAGCAAGATAATCACTTTATCAAGCAAAGATGTTTTACTTATATAAAAACGTAAATATGTTTAGCATTAAAACGGTGTCCTTAATAATTTCAATTTAAATTCAAACTATTAAAATTTAAGGAATTTCAAAAAAAATTTGAAGCGAATAAACTATAAACGCGAATTAATGAAGAAATAACACACGTGACATGTAACACGTATTTTATATATACCGTGATATAGATTTTTTGTATTTTTGGTAGAAAATTTCACTTTACTTTTATACTTTTTTCTATATAAACCAACACATTTTATATAAATATATGAAATAATCTCTTAACCATATTACACAACAGAATTAATGTGCAATAAATTTAAAACAAAAAGAAGCAAGTAAAGAAACAATCTAGATGGCTTATTTTTTAAATAAATTCTCCACCAAGAAATTATTTAGGTGCACCTTATAGTGTTTTACGGCACGTTTTGTCATTTATTTTTTGGAAAATCATTGAAATATCAGATATTTTTATTATAGAATTAACATTAATTTATTGTTGAAAAGGTTAAATTAAAAGGTTAAAAATGATTTTCAGCTTTGTATAGATTAAATAATATAAGAGAAATTGGTATAGGAAAAACTATAAACGAAAAATAATTTCGTTGCAATCTCTTATTTTATAATTTCTAAATTTTTTCGATTTTTTTTATGAAACAAATAAACTCTTAATGCATCCTTAAATACAATTTATGTTGAATTCAAGCTAAACTATGCTGAAACATTTTCCATTCGACATGTCACAAAATTCTTTGGGTGAACAATTGCATTCTAAAAATACAAAAAAATATCAGAAAATAGTTAGTCTTAATCATAATTCATCATTTACAACGCAAATTTAATTAGTGGAAACATATGAAGATCATATAACATCTTGTTTGGCAATTTTTTTCCTTCTAAATATTAATTGATATTATGGGTTTATTAAAATAATTTCCTCAGCGCCAAATGAATTATTTTAATCTCTTTTATCCAACTAAAGAACGCTTTACGTTTTTACAATTTCCTCTGCATAACCATATCCGCTATGTTATTTACTCACCCCAGACATTATATATATTGTACCCACAAGATAATTGAGATTTAACGCACTCAGACGAACTTAGCTTTTTAGTCTACTACCTGGGTCAATGCAAAACAGATTGGTCACCATAAAATTTGAATCTCAACTCAAAATTGTACCATATATAATGGCATTTTTATTTACTTATGATTATCAGATAAAACTTATATAGACATTTTAATGCCACGACAAGATTAAAGCTAGGAGAGATCTCAAGATATTTGTGAGACTCAACACTATAAAACTGGTTAAGAAATAAAATATACCTCTTTAAAAACTTAAATGTAACTTCCCATTTGTAATCTATTGTCAAAAACTAGAAATACGGTAAAAGATTTTTTTTAATTTAATTTATTTTGTAAATAAATTTGATTAAATTGATAAAATAAGTTGCCCTTATTTTCTCGCATAATATTTTAAAAAAAAATCAAACTTAATCTATCTAATTTAATGTAAATAATGTGATTTTATTTCTAACTATTAGGTCGATTAATAGTTCACAAACATACTTGAATCACAAACATCGCCGTAAAACCCGGGAGTGCATAAACATCTGTTTTTGTAATCACAATCGTTTCTTCCGAACGAATTTTGACAATCAGTTCTACAAGCTAAATTGTATAATAATTATAATGAATAGCATTCAGTATGATAATTTAGCCACTCCTCCACCCGCTCACTTTAATTTTCAGGCCTCACATTATTCAGTTTGACCAAAAATTTAGTTTTCTTCTGATTTTTAAAACTTTTAAAATATTTGAATAACGGGTGCAAAATGCAAGCTTTGTACGTAAATGAACACCCTATTATATATTAACTGAAGACATACTATTACGAAACTAAAATCAAGATTAAATTTAGTATAAGATACATAAATATTATCAATTCGGGGAAACATATCGTTAATTTTAAAAATTCTATTAATGACTGTAGCTTCCTCTTTTTTCGTATGAGTTCTAACAACTCATTACTTTTTTGGGTGGGGGGTAAATTGCTGCGTTGTAACCCCGGTTGACGTTAAAATGGCGTCGCATTCTCCGGAATATTATGGCATACATTAGTATCCTACACTGAACTAATTTACCTGCTTAAACAAGGCCCCCTTGCTTTATATCTTTACAAAAAAACGGAAAACTAGCCAGAGTCTATAGGGTTTTAGCCAATTACTTAACCTAAACCAGGATCTAAAGTGAATTAATACCTCCCAAACAATCTGATATTTGGCCTCAAATAAATCTTGAATAGATTTACCACTTGAGCAATTGTATCCCCAATAACCCGTTGTACAATGGCAATGACCGTTTTTTTGACTACACGATTTGCGTGAGTTATTTTGCCGACAATGATCACAAGCTAGGTATATCATAAAATATGTGAATTAAGGGACCAACTTATATTAGCTGCTATCAAAATTTATCCTCTAAAATTTGTGAAAAGATTTAACCCTTAGAGGGAAATCAAGGCCTTTTTATAAAGACCCACCCTAAATAGGCTGAAAAATATATATTAAAAGGGTTTTACTTAAAAGGGCTTTGTGTGCTCTGAACAATGTAACTATCAAAAATAAAGAGTTTTCGCTTTTTGTTAAAAAAAAGGTTTTTTATTTCAATTTTTGGGGGCTTTCCTTCCCTCCTAGAATACTAAAAGCTACTTTATTCCTTTTTCGGCCCGAGGAAAAAAAAGGCTTTTTTTTCAGTTAAGTATTGTTGAAGTTTGTTAAATATAGCAAAAAGGATATTATTTCATTCAATTAATACCTACTAAACAAAAATTGCAATTTTTCTAAAATCTATGTCTCAGCTTTATTTTATATATTATGCCTCTTTCATAATAACTGGATGCACACAAGTGTTTGTTTACAATTTAGGCAAATAACATGTATATTCCTGATTTTAATTTAGAATAATATAATAGCATAAAATAATTACTTTCATTGCATCTGGGTCCCCAAGTGCCGATAGGACATTTACAAAACCCATTTATCAGTGTTTTCCCGTTTTTGCATCCTTATTTAAAGAATTATTAAGTAGCGTTGAAATAAATGATAGTTAAAAAAATATTGCTTATTTGGCTTACAACAAGATTTTATAAATTTTAAAAAATAAGGAAATGCTATTATAAAAATCTTTACAAGGCCACTTTATACTTTTTAAACTAACACATCCAATTAAATCTTAATAAGAAAATCCTATGCCGGAACCTTTAAGGCAAATCTTGACTTAAAACATGGTTTGACTCTATTTTCCTATCCTTCCCATTATATTTATTTTTATCCATATATTTTATGTTTATTTAAAAATTTGAAACCTGGTCTCTTTTCTTTTACTTTTATCGTCTTTGTGACATTATAACATCCCAATAGTCCACACTTTTGAAACGCTTTACATTTGCAAGCTACAAACAATATTTCGGAAGTCATATTGAATGATAAACAAGATAAGTTAATAGTGATTATGACTATGTGGCTCTATAAACCTAGGTTTAAAACTGTAGGCAGGCTAGGATAATTCTTACTTGTACTAAACAAAGTTTAAATTAAATTACTAATGTTGCTACCCTGAACAAATATTTTGTGTTTTGAACAACACAACCTGGCACTAAAAAACGCCAACCCATACGGTTTCACGTGTTTTTCGGTTTAACTAAATCCTAGTATTTATAACTCATTTAATTTCCTTTTTCCAATCTTATCCTTCTTAGCAATTTCTAATACGATTTCTTTACTATATGCACCTTATGGTTTCAACTTCCTCATAACACATAAAAATTTGATAATCCAAAGAATCCAAAATCAATAAAAATTTCTAAAAATCCACCGAATAATCGTTATCAAAATAAAAATATGTATTATTGGGTGTTAAATATAGCTTAACATGCCTTCTTGAGCTCCTTAAGTTTTAGTCCTAATATTAACTTAAATTTTTAAAATTATATATGTTATTTAGCATGTCAAATTTATTTAAATTTACGAAATTTCAAATAAAAATATTGCGAAAAGTAAGTTTAAAATATTTTTTCAATTGTTTAAAACATTAAGGAGATAATGTAATACTTTAAAAATGATAAAATATGTTAATTAATTTACAATTGTTGATGTAATACATCTTCAAACCTTTAAAAAATAAAAAAATGATCGTATAGTAACATTTAAAATTTTTGTTTTGGACTATAGCCTAATCTTTAAAACCTTTAATAACACAAGTTTACTATTCTATATCACAAACCTATGAAACCAGACATGCCTTAACAGTTATTTCATTTTTCTTTTCCTAATCAAACTTTGTAGCCAGCTTTATATGCACTAAATAATATAAATGCTAAAATGAACAAATACAACAAAAAATAAAAAAAGACAATTTTCATATTCATAACACCTACTGTTACTCAAACTTCAAAATATTTTTCTTTTAAACTTAATTATAAATTATGCCCTATTTAATAGGGTGTGTTTTAAATTCCATATTATATATGTTTTTATAAAAAGAGTTTAGAGATGTTACAAATGGTTCTGATATAAATATTTTAAAGTTGCAAATTTAGTTACATGATCAATTTTGACATATATACGTGAAAATGGCTGAAGAGGTAGAAAAATTTGTGATAATGCCATCGTGGGGATTCTTTTAGGTAGTGTAATAATTTTTATTCTTAATTTTTGACAGCATTTATTTAACTTTACATATACACCAATAAATATTAAAAGGAGGTTATTTATTTTGGTATAAATTTCTCAATACTCACTTTAATTGTGTATAGAAAATTTTATATTTTTTATTAAATTTACGCGCGCAGTTAGGTAGGGTATAGCCAGGTTTGCAATAGCATATTCCATAATAATCACAGGCTCCTTCAATCGATCCTTCTAAACATTTACAATCTAGCAGAATAAAATTTCGTTATTTTAAAAGTTCTTATTTTAGGCCCGTTTAAATATCCTTAAGTTTTTAAAATTATAAAACATAGATAAAAAATTTTTTGATGTTGAAATCTTAAGCCTTAGTAATGTTAAAAAAATAACAAAGAAATTGTTATCAATCGTATTTGAAGTTTGATACATAGTCAACGCAATTCCATGTAAAAACTTGTAGAATGATTGACAATTTTCAAATAAAAACCTTAAATTCGGACAAATGAAAGAAATCTGAATGGGCCCCTTAAATAGGAGAAGAACTCTAATTGAAACTTAAATAGATGTTGTCGTCAATTGGAGACAAACCGTAGCATTAAAATGTGAATCTGTTTTTTGAAAGATTAATATTCTATTAAATATTCTTTTTTCTCATTAAAAAATCAAATTATTAACTTACCAATTTTACATTGATTTCCATATTTTCCTTTAGAGCATGAATTCGGAAGGTAACTCCAATTAGCTAATTATCGAAAGAAGGTGTAAAAATAACACATACATTAAAGTAAGTTAAATAAATTGTCAGGGTTGTCCAGTCAGGCAGCATTTGTACGCTCCCAGATTCGACACTGGCAGATTTTTCAACTTTAAAATATTAATGCGTGTTTTTTTTGTAAATTTCTATATCTGTTTTAAAAATCTGAGTATTTTAGGTAATTTGAAATTTCTATCACAAATTTGCAAAAAATCAGTTTTTGTATTAGAAACCTGCTAATTTTAGTAAAGTTATAGCTATTATTAAGATTTGAAGATGACAATATAATATCATTAAAACTTATATATTTGACAAAAATTTTAATATTTTAAGAAAAAATTGTTTTAAAGTTTTTAATGTAGAAACAAAATTTAATCTAAATTTAGAAATGCTAACAAAGGTTTATGGCTATTGAGATTAAAAAAACCATTAAAAATTTTATATTAAACATGAAAGATACGGTTCTAAAAATAACTGTAAATTTTATAACGCGCTAATTAAATGGCTGAATGTTATGTTTAAATATAAATAGCCTTTTCATTGATTACCTGGCAATAAATTTTTTTTGGTGAGCAAAGCATTTTCTTATCCCAATATCAAAGGCCTTTTATACGAAATTATGGATCGACAAGATTTAGCCCTATAAAAATAAAACTATTACAATCAAGGTCGATTAATATTTTTTTAGTTATTTAATGTATTTTTTTGTAATTTAAAAAAATCTGTGGTAAAGGAGTAACCTCCAGTGAAAACGCTTCTACTTTATAACTTTAACTCTTTTAACCCTATAGCAGACCAGGGCTGGGGAAAAAAACTAAATGGGCTTTTTTTAACAAGTTTTTGAGTTTTTTTTTTCAAATGCCCACAAACTCGTGGGCATGGCAAAAGAAAAGCCCCTTTTCTTGCTTAAAGAAAAGGGGCATGTTTAAAAAAAGCCCCTTTTCTTCAAAAAAACTCCTAGGAGCTTTAAGAAAAAATAACCAACACACTATTATAAAGGAAAAATCAAAATTTTTTGAAATTACTATAAAGAAAACATAAAATGAGTTTTTTGGGGCTTTTTTTAAGAGCCACTTTTTGTGGGGTTTTTTTTGCCCCCTTTCTTAGTAAGGGCTTTTTTTGAATTCTTATTTTTTTCCTTTATATGTGGCCCCCCCTTTTTTTTATGTTGTAGGGAAGATAAAGTTTTTTGGCTCATTGTTTTCCCAGCCCTGTAGCAGACCCCGCAGAGATGGGATTTAACAAGTGCAGTGAATTTCTCTAAAGCTTTAAAAAAATTGACGGCTTGGGTGTTCTTAAGTAGTAATCGTCAATTCGTTCAGATTCAACGTTTTAGCAAGTTAAAAATTGCATTAGAGTTAATAAGGAAATGTTTTTAGCCCGAACAATATACCCTGCGCACACTAGAACCTGCTATCCGTTATGGTGTCTGAAAACCTCAAATTTAGATTCCAGTTTAAATTATGGCCTTTTTTTATAGATTTTGCTTAAAGATAATAAAGTTTTTTAATTTATTAGGAAACTTAATATTTTAACTCAGGGAAACACCTGCCAGGGATTGTATCGCAAATTGTATATTAAACGTTAATAAAAATTGATAAATTTATTAATTAATACATATGGCATAAAATTTGAGATACAAAGTATTGTTTTCGTGACAGTGGTTCTGAAATATTCATTGTTATTTCTATCCATAAATAAGAATCTTAAATGCAAATGGGATAAATAAAAGATTAAAAAAAATTTTGAAATTTAAATCGTGGTATAAAAAGAGTAAGGGTTTTCGTTTACTTATTACATTACACATTATACGTTTGGACTTAAATTTAAAGTATGCATGTTCTATTCCAAAATTAAACAATTATATACAAAGTAGAATGAACTAATGACACTTTGTATAATTTTTTTAAGGAAAGGTTTTTTATATTGAAATCTTGGACCTGTGTAAAATACTTAATTACAGGCACGATACTAGACCCTTTTGCCCCGCCCCCAAAAAAATTTAATTTGCTACCTTCCCCCTCCCCCAAATACATAAAAATTTTATTTGCCCCCCTATACCCTTCCCCCTCCCTCCCTTAAAAAAATATATAGAAAAATATTATGTTACAGAAAGCTGTGTATTTGTGAAAGCAATTCACACTGTTTTGATATATATAATACTTTTTTAAATTACAATAATTTATAGATAAAAGTAAAACTAAACCTAAAAATTTCTGATTTTTATTTATTTTCTTCTGATAAGTTTGAAAACAATTTTAATATTAATAATAAACTATAATTTATTTTAATTCTATTGATTTATTTACGGATTCTTTTAATAACCGATTTTTTACTGATAATAATTATTTAAAATCTTTAGATTCCCTTTGTAAATTTAATTATAATTTTTTAGATATAAAAAAATTAGAGCCTCTATAGAATATATAATATTTGCTCCCTTTCCCCCTCCCCCAAATACATAAAAATTTTATTTTTGTACAAGCTCACATTTACAAAATTAAAATTTGATATCCAAAAATAATCTGTGCATGGCTACAAAATATAATTAATACGAGTAAAAAGACAATTCATTATAGGAGTTTTAATATCATTAGTGACAATCTAGCAAAGATTTTTTTTTAAATCTAATGACCTTTTATTAAGTAGACAAGAAACCTATAAGCGCCTTAGGCCCACCATTCACAATAGTTAAACTGTTATCCAACTTTAAATAATATCTTTAATTAAAATTAATAATATATCGTGTCGTATCTAATATTGTTTGCGAAATATTTTACATTATTTAAATGCTGATGTAAGAGCTTGACATATTAAAATTTATTTTTCATTATTTGTGATTAAAAATATAAGACAAGGGATGTTTATATGCAAAAACATTATAAAATTTTTTCTTTTTTGATGTAAAGCTAAAAAATATTTACATTTATAAAGTGTTATGGGAAACATGAAAACTTCCCAGATCTACCTTTTTTTGAGGCATTCCATTTATGTTTAGTTGAAGAATATTGATTGATGTATAAGATGTTTTCATTGAAATTCACAAGATTAGTACACACAGTATGGTAAAATTGTATCCAACGAAATAGGGAGAGGTATAATTGGCACCATTTGTGTTCTCTATAGAGTATAGTTCCACGACGAAACGCGGTATCTTAGAGCCACATTAATAAAGTTAACCGTTTCTTCGAGAAAAAAAATTTGGTAATGCTAGAAGAATCTAACCAAGCCGGTTAATTTTGCCAATGTAGGCTATAAGCCAAATAATGAAATTTTTACACTGAAAAGGGGTAAGCAAGTGCCGTTTCCTCGCATGTTGCAACGATGGTTTCGGGCACAATTGCATTCTGTTTAATAAATTTAAACATACGTATAATTAATTATCTTTGATTGAAAATAAAAAAACCATTATCAATACATTTTTGGAAAACTAGATCCTTTCAAAGTTAAAGGAGACGTTAAATACTCTTGTAGGGCGTCAATGTTACAAGGCTAATTATATAGCTTTGATGGAGGAATAAATTAAACTTAATTTATTTTTTTATTTCAAATTTATATCTTTTGTTTACATTGATGGGAATGGTGACATAAAACACCAAAAAAGTTTTTTATAACTGTTTGAATTACCAGATTCGCATTGATCGCCAAAATATCCGGGGAGGCACATGCATTTGCCTTCTAAGTCACAAACCCCATATTCGTAGGTATTAACGCAATCTGTCCTACATTCTATGCAATATTTGATCAAAACGATGAAATTAATGAATATGGTCACATAAACACAAATTAACAAAGTCCTGAAAAAATTGTTAAGGTAGGGGAGAGCGGGGCGAGGTGGGTGACGGATGGGGCGAGGTGAATTTTTTAAATATTTTTGGCATTATTAAATTAAATTGATTTAAAATTGATTCTAAAATATATTTTAATAGTCACAACCTATTTAAAAAAAAATAGGTTAAAAAAACTGTTTTTTGGGCACTTTTCAACAAAAAAACTTTTATATTGTTTTTGAATTTTAAAAAAATATAAATGAAATTAAAAACTGAAAAAGGGTTTTCTTTATAAAAAAACACTTTTTTAACTATTTTTTTTGTTAGTTTCTCTAAAAAAAACTATATTATTAGAAATATATTGATTTTGCATAGTTAAGAGGGGGTGGGGCGATGTAATGTGGGGCGAGATGATTTTTTTTTTTTTTATCAGCTGGTTATTATTATGAGAAATTACAAGCGAAAAACATGTTTACCAGACGAAAATGCAATAAAATTAGCTTTGGAAGAATTAGGAACCGCCAATAGTATTAATATTGCCAAAACGTCAGAAAAGTAATTTTTTTATTTCTATTTTAGATTTAATTTAAGCGAATCTAATTACGAAGAAGGTTAATATCTAATCCTTATAAAGACTACAAATATATTTTTTTTCCTCATGAAGAAAAGTCATTAGTGAAATATATACTTGAGGCTGCAAAAATATACCATGGATTAGGCCCAAAAGAAGTACTTTTATGTGTTTTTTGATGTATTTTTTAATTAGATAACTAGGCTTGCATACTCTTATGCAGTTTATTTAAAAAAGAAAATCCCTATGGGGAAGGGATGAAAAAAGTGGTAAGAATTGGTTTACCCTTTTTCTTAAATGAAACAAAGAAATTTCATTAAGGCTTCCAGAAGCCACAAGTATTGCCAGAGCAACAGGATTTAATCCTAGTAGTGTTGCAGGATTTTTTGACAATCTTATTAAAATCATAGAAGAAAAACAAATTAGTCCAGAGAATATCTGGAACGTTGATTAAACTGGGCTAACCACAGTTCAATGTCCAAAAAGGATTGTAGCTCAAAAATGTGCTAAACAGGTATGATCTATAACTGGGGGTGAAAGAGGCAGCCTTGTCACTCTTTGCCTTGCAATTAGTGCAGTTGGCACTTACATTTCGCCCTTTATTGTGTTTTCCAGAAAAAGTTATTGTGAATCTTTTTTGAGTGATGGCCCCATTGGAAGCAAAGGTGTGGGAAATAGTTCTGGCTGGATGCAAGAAGGATTTTTGATATGAGCATTTCTACAGATATACAAAAGGACACAATCTCTTAATTCTCTACAACCATCTATCTCATTGCTCCATAGAAGCGATTAACTTCTGTAGAGAAAAAAATATAACCCTCTTAACATTGCCACCTCACTGTAGTCAAAAACTACAACCCTTGGATAGAACTGTATTTGGACCTCTTAAGTCCTATTACAATTCTGCATTGGACATATGGGTTAGAACCCATTTCAATCAAATATTTAAAATTTACAATATCCCTTCAATTATTAAGCTGCATTTGCCAAATGCAGCTTCACATAAAAATATTATAAGTGGTTTTAAATGCACTGGAATTTATCCACTCAATCCAAATATTTTTAATAGTTCTGATTATGTTGTTTCAAATGATATGGATTCATTGGGTATAATTGTATATGTTAAAGTTTAGAACAATCCACAAATGTAGAAGATAATTTTGAAGATATGCCTAGCACAAGTGGTCTTACAAATATTATAGATATGAATGAGTCAGCAATTGAACAAAACTCAAATGGTGCATATTTTTATTTGACTTTATTTTTTATAATATAGTGGCTAATGTGTAACACTATTTTGTAAGGAGATCAATTTTATTTTTTTTTATTTTTTTACAATCCATTACCTCTCCTTCTCATGATAAATCTAGAAAACATAATCAATTTTAACATCTTCCCCTTTTAACCTATAATATCTATCAATCCTATTAAACATCTTTGAATTTATAAATTTTTAATATTATAAAAAAATTTTTTAATTTTTCATTTGTTAATCAATCGCCTCGTCTCCTTCATCCGTCACCTCGTCCCATTCATCCGTCCCCTCGCCCCGCTGTTGGGGCGAGATGACGGAAAAAAATAATTTTTTTGATTTAAAATATCTGTTAAACAATTAAAATTTAACTTTAATACAAATTGGATACAGTATTAAAATACCTATCTTTTGAGATATAGAATGATCGAATTGATCCATTTTAAAAAAAGTTATGATCAAAAATTAAAAAATCCGTCATCTCGCCCCGCTCTCCCCTATATTAGTTATTTATCTAGTATTTTTGATAGATCATTAATTCAGCCAGCTATAAACATTTAAAGGCTTGTAGAATATATAAATATATAAATGCTAAAATTTATTACACCAAAACAATTTTTTTTAGATTTATAAATAAAAATTTGAGTTTTTCATTCCTACCCACCGACCCAGATTAAAATTTTTGAAAACCTAGTTTAGACATAGAGGCCCTATATCGGCATATTTGGGCAAATACGTTTTTCAAATTACCAAGAATCTTGTTCAGGGTCCAGTACCAAACCAACCAATTAGCTCGCTATATTAGTTCCCATACCAAAAAAAGGATTCAATTATAAAAAACAATTCGTGGTATTCCCTTTAATCACAGGTCAACTATTTTTTAAGAGTTATTAGTTAACTATAGAGATCAAACCTGTCATCTTAGAAATATCAAATCCGTTTACCGTTTTTCCTAATCAAACTTAGTTAGTCAGTTATAAAATTGAAAATTTTAGGTAGGTCAAAAAACTAAAAATGATTCAAAAACAAAAATAAATTGAATTCATTATTTGCATGTTCACAATAGTTAAACTTAAATTTAAACTTCAAATAATATTTTTATTAAGAACGAATATTATATCGTTTCGTATTTAAGTTTGGACGCGAAATATTTTGTTTTAACAAAATGCCGGTGTAAGAGCTTGATATTTTAATAAAATTTTTCATTATCTGTCATTTAAAATATAAATTACAAGGGATTATAATATGCAAACGACTTTAAATAAACTTTTCGGGTATATTTAGACCTGTTTGGTCAAAAAGGGCCATTTTGGAGCAACGGAAGAAACTAAGAAAAACGAAACACATATATTAGATTAGGCCATTATGGGATAGTATTATTTTTGTTTTCATAAAATTCACTTCAGACATAAATATTTGTTGATTGTGTTATACCAAACTCATTTTTTATGGTTTGCTTACGCTCTTTATTTTTTTTTTATAGAACTTTTGTAATCTTCTAAAAATGTTAAAAAATGGCCAGTTTAAATAAAAAATAGCCCCCCCCCCCACTATTTTAATATAAATTCCTCATTTTCTATTTAAAAATACATATAATTATGAGCTTTATCCCCTTTTAATGGCTCGATACAAATAGCATTGTTTTCTCCCTTTTGGCCTATTTTTTTTTCGGCAATGCACAGAACCGGCCGTTTTATAAAAACGAAAAGTTTAGGTCTTTCATTTCAAGTGCATTCAGCGTAAAAACTCCAATTTATCGTTTTCTAAATATTGGACATATTAAAAAGGGGTTTTGCACTAACAAATGAGCCGGTTTCAAGGGGGAGGAGGTGAGGTAGGGGGAGGGGGAAAGGGGGAGAGGGGGAGTTGAAACGCAAATACCCAAAGAGTAAATACCCCAAGTCATCAATCATTTATGGTAATTTGCTTTTTTATAGTGATTTTTGCGTTTATGTAATTTTTACTAGACAGAAAACGCAAAGGCCCGCATCATTATTCATTTAAGGGGTAGTAAATAACTTTTTTCATATTTTTGGCTTAAATTGTATGGGTCTTTGCGTTCATACTAAATTTTTTTTGAATATCTGAATTTTAATTAATATTTCGGTGTTTTACAAAATTGTTACAAATGGGCCTTTGCGCTTCAGACAAAATTTTTTAAATATATTTTACACCTAGACCTTTGCATCAGATTAAATTTTTTTTGTTTTACACCTGAGCCTTCGCGTTTCAGATTAAATTTTCGGTTTGGGGATAAATTAATAATTTTAACGGGCCGATTAATAGGTTGAAGCGAGCCAAAATATAAACGGGGTGAGCGAGAAGCAGGCCCGATTTTAGCTTTTTTATTAAACATGAATAGTAATTTATTCTATTCATTAAATTAAAAATAAGATTGCGTTTATAAATTGGATAAGTGAATTAAAATTAATTGTTCGCACTACTATCAATTGCTTAAAAAGATATGAGATTCAGATTATAATTACAATTTTATCCTTTATTATCAACAGATAAAAATATGATATATAATGATAATTGAATTAAAACTTTGGATTTTAGAAAATGATTAGTAAAATAAGATTGATTATCGAAAATTTATTGTTTAAGTATGCTAATTTGGAAGAATATAAAATAAACACTAATTATACAATTTAATATTATGGTAAAAAATTAAATAAAACATGATATATGACTATATCATCAGATATTGTTTTTTCTAAAACGTATAAAATTATAAAAGGTAATTAAATTTAACTGGTACTTTGTATGCCTTTAATTAACCCTAAAGTTTTTCTTTAGACCTTATGACCTAGTATAAACGTTATCTGAGAAAAATGACCTTTTGTCATATATTTATAATTTAATTATATGGATGATTTTATTTCCTGATATTGTGTAGGCTATCTAACTAAAAAAACTAAAAAAATTAATATAATTTTTAAAAGTCATTTACGCCATCTAGAACCTCAACAATAATAAACATTCTTTGTCCATATGATAATCAGTTTTTTTAAGTTTATTTCTTTATTTTTTTTTTGTTTTTTTTAACATTAAAAAGATTTTATTTATAAGATTTCCAGCATTAATATATTATAATATCAAATTAACAATGTTTAATATAATTAATAAATTATAAACAAGTATATTAAATGTTATATATAAAAGAAGTAATTAAAAATTTAAAAAATAAATTAAATTTATATTTACTAAATTTTAGAGTCTTCCGACCATGTATTTTTAAAAAGAAAATAATTATTTTTCTAAATTTCTTTGGAAATTTTTTGCCTTATGCAAAACTCGGTGAAATAAAATTATTTTTAATTAGTTTACCAATTTGTTTGAAAATTTTCAAGGCTTCAGGACCAAATAATCCAGAGGTTGTTGCAATAATTGGTATAAAAATTTTATCGGTATTTATAACAATATTTTCCTGTCTTTAAAATTCGGCATTCAAAATTGGATCAAAATTATAGTATGAAGGAGCCAGAGAATCAACACAGATGAACTCCCAAAATAAAGGTTCCCTCAAAGAAGGGAACAAGAGTTTTTCCATCCCGTCTTTTAGAATTAAAAGATAAACCAGGTTTTAAAACACACGGTATATTAGTCCTTTTAAAAAAAGTGGCGATATATGCAGTTAACCTAATTGTGTCGCCTTATCTTTGAATTCGACAAACAATGTAAGGGATGCCGGCCAAAACTATCGGGGAGAGTCTTGCATTTGCTGCAATAGTGAAAAAGGGATTCCTAAACGCAAATACATGCATATTGAAACGCTTCGTTAGGAAGTAATTGATTATTTAACTTACTAGGGAACTCCTCTAACCATTTATGACTTGAGTTATATGAATGAGTGATCTAAGAAGGGATTTGTGCGTTGTGTTATCACTCTGTAAAAGGTAAGCAAGAGAGTTTAACGCTAAACACATATCCCATTCTTTCTGATCACCCGTTTCAGAATATGGCTTGGTAGGGCCGGCTTTAAAAGCCCAGGTAAATCAAGCTTGAAAAAAAATTGGGTCCGAGTTAAAATTTGTGATTTTAAAGATTGTATTTATGAAGGATGAAAAGGAAGCAAGGAAAGCGACAAGTGCTATACTGGGTGACCTGACCCCGAGTCCACCCAGCTTGCCTGGGTAATTTAGTGGTTGTAACCTCTTTTCTTACTGAATCAAACCATTTTATGTTTCTTAGTTCTTATCTATTAAATAGTAATCTCCTAAAGATACAAATGCCCTATTAATATTACACAAACGATTTTTTCATATTTGAATTAATGGCATTAAAGATTGGGGATGCCAATCAATTGTCCGTTAAAAATGATTAATGGATTCACTATGTTTAAACAACATCCGACACAACTGGTAAGAATACTAAAGAGGCTGTTTGCACAAGTTTAAAAGATTTATGTTTATCTTTAGACAATCTTGTAGCTCAATCCTACGATGGAGCAGCGAATATGTCTGGTAAATATCAAGGTCTTCAATGCTTGAGGCAATCTGAAGCACCCAAAGCCGCTTATATTTGGTGTCATTGTCATAAGTTTCTTATTAAAATATTATTTTTAGACTAAATCTAATTGTCAAGACAATTTTGGAACTATTTAAGATTTTCGATATACCATTGGTATATTGGATGAATTACTTGATTTTTCAACGGCAAGACAAGGAATGGCGTTTTTATAATCTGCCAACAGGATTTTGTAAAAACTCAAAATTCTTATTCATGTTTAATTAGAATAACTAGTACCACGTATAAATAAAGTTTTTACTTTAGGGGCTGGTTAGCCAGTTTTAGAGCCACCGAAAAGTTGAAGCTGCTGTTTCTAATAGTTATTAATTCGTAAAAGATATTAAAAGAAAAGGATGCGGCAACATCATGTCGCGCCGACTCTTTATTAAATAGAATAAATTCGTCTTATTTTGTTTTAATATTAAGCCTAAATATAAATTTAAAAAAACGCACAGTCTATGCCTCCAACTTCAAAGCGCTCCTTATTCGATATGGGAGCCACAATATCTCTTATTGAATGTAATGTCCAATTTGCAAAAATTAAGAAGTTGGTGTTATTATATTGAAATTTAGATCAAGACAAATTTTAATTAATTATATGAGAAACAAATAATTTTTGCGAACAAAATAATATTGAATTTAACTTAAAAAGTAAACGTGGTGAAATAGAAGATGTTACTAAAAAGTAAAAATAGTTATAATTTGTAGTTACCGTATAAAAACATTTTCCGCAGCTCTGGATCTAATCTAGTGCAATTTAAAGAAAAATTTAATAATAATACCCTTTAGTTTTATAAGGGGGTGTCGTATTTTACAGCAGCCTTTGTTAAGACGTTGACACATATGATCATTTTATTATTTGGTTAATTCCTATATTCATCATCGTATTCGTTATTCCGCAATATTCAGTGTATCTATCGATCGTTATTCGCCTAAAATTTATCTTCTTATTTATTCCTTATCTTCTAATTTATTCTTTATCCTCATATTAAACTGATTTTTACACCTAATAAAATATGCGCCATCTAGAACTTTTGTTTTTATTCATGGTCCTTCTGGCCGGATTGTAAATAAATCGAGTTATATGGCTGACACATCACAACAAGATTCTATTCTTATGAAAAAAAGGAATAACATACCAAACGAACACAAGAAATTTCAGGTATTTGCTTCAAATGTGAATCATAATCTGACTATTCGAAGAGCCAAAGCATATGAGTTGCTTAGCAAATTTAACGATATAATAGATCAATTGGAAAAAGATAATGTTCAGGTTCGGGCAGAATTCGAATAGATATATTTTGCTAGTCTTGGAAAGGCGGATTGACTACATGGCATAAAAGAGACCAGCTGCTCATATAATTACAATATTCGTACCGAAAATACAGCTACCTACATTTAATTGATCTTATAAAGATTTCTATAATTTTAACGAAATGTTTATGTCATTGATACATAACGACACCAGCATCACAAAAATCCAAAAATACAATTACCTTAAGAGCGCATCGTGTCTCCAGCGTCAGACATTCTCGAGTCCTTGATACTCACAGAAGATAACTATGACGTAGCTTGGAGACTTCTACAAGAAAGATATGATAATTCGCGTTTAGCAATTCATCATCACATTAAGGCAATAATTGAAATTTCCTCGATTCCTAAAGAAAATTACAATTCATTGCAAAAACTTCTTGATGATGTTTTGAAACATACGAAAGCGTTGACTGCCTTAAAAAGACCAGTCGACACATGGGACGACATCCTTATCTTTATTATTTCGTCGAAATTGGATCTCAGTACTAACAAAGCTTGGGAATTATCACTTACTACAAAGGAAGTACCAAAATTTTAACAACTCGTCGACTTTTTAACCCACAGATGCTTCATTCTAGAAACGACGGATAAGTCAAATTCGAGTTTTTCAAATACTTACGTTTAGAAAACCAATGCCTATGTGACAAATACAGTCCTTTATCCACTCTGTCGTTTATGCCATAAAAATCACAAAATTGATCAATGTGATATATTTCTCAATTACAACCCAACAGACCGCAAACGGGTTGCCTTATGGGAGGTTTTATGTTTCAAATGTCTAGAACCGGGACACCGAGTTGAAACCTGCAAAAATGAATCTTGTACTAAATGTAGAAACCGCCATCACACACTATTACATTTTGAAGAAGAAACGGTGGTTGGTTCATCAACTATCTACAACTCAAACAAAATACAATTGCTACTTCCAACAGCTGTCGTACTCGCCACAGACAAATATGGGCAACTTCACGAGTGCCGTGCGTTGCTCGATAGCGGACCCCAGGCAAATTTCATTACCGAAGAATTAACCAAACTTGGTTTAAAGCCTACAAAAATTAACAACATATCAATTAATGGAATTGGTCAAACTTCTTCCTATATTAAAAAAACGGTCACAATGAAAATTCATTCAAAATGTTCCCCTTATTCAAAAGAGATGCAATTTTATGTTTTGCAGGACATCACTACCAATATTCCAGCATATTCGTTCAATCCATCAAAAATTAAAATTTCAAAAGACATATCTTTGGCCGATCCTCAGTTTTCGTTTTCAAACAAGATTGATTTACTTATAGGAGCAGAGCAATTTTGTAATCTCCTACGGACTGGTCAAATTAGAGTAGCTACAAATCAACCGACATGGCAAAAGACAATCGGCTTTGTTGCATCAGGAGTTGCCCCTAATTGTACCGTCCAGCGCAACATATCTTGCAATGTCACCACTGCAACTGAACTTCAACATGAACTTCGACGTTGCTGGGAGATTGAAGAACCTCTTTCACAAAATCTTTTAAGTCCCGAGGAGGTTGAATTTGAAAAAGGTTTTGTGTCCCATTACTCCAACACCTGAAGGGACGTTTATAGTAAAATTACTTTTAAAATACAATATTTCAGCTTTAGGAGACTCGTTTAATAATACACGTAAACAGTTTTTTTCTCTTGAACGCAGATTTTTGCGTGACCCTAAATTAAAGAATGAATATACTAAATTCATGAATGACAATTAGGTCACATGGCTCCTAGTTTAAACCAAACTAATGCTACACTACCGTCGTTTTATCTACCGCATCATCCTGTTTTTAAGGAAGACAGCATCAGTACTAAAATTCGAGTTGTTTTTAAAGGTTCAGCAACTATAACGAGCGGAATTTCTCAACGAATGTTTGATGACAAGACCAGCTTTGCAACAAGATCTCACTTGTATCCTAATTTGTTTTCAAAAATATAAAACGCAATTTCTTCCGATATCAAAAAAATGTATCGTCAAATATTTGTAAGCCCTAGTCATCAACAATAGAGAATTTTGTGGAGGAGTAATCCTTCCGACGAATTGGAATCTTATGATTTAAATGCTGTTACTTATGGGACTGCATCCGCCCCTTTCCTCGCCATACGGGTTTTCAATCAACTAGGTAAAGATTAGTACCCACGTGCTGCAAGGATCATTCTTCGCAACTTCTATGTTGACGACCTTTTAATTGGTACAGATTCCATTTGTGAGGCTAAAGAAGTTATAAACGAGGTTAATCAATTATTAAAATCTAGGGGTTTTGTGTTAAAGAAATGGGTGACCAATTCACCTGATTTCACCCATTCAGATAATCGAACGTAGTCTTTAATATCAACGATGCTGCACGAACTCTCGGACTAACATGGAGGGCTGAAAGTGATGAATTTATGTTCGTAATCAAGGAACCTAGTCAACATTTGAATTACACAAAACGAGTTATTTGTTCTGAGATTGCTAAGTTGTTTGATCCGTTGGGTTTAGTAGGACCAGTAATCATTAAAGCCATGGTCATACTTTAACTATTGTGGTTAATCAAATCATCTTGGGACGATGAATTACCCTCTGAAGTGTTTAGGATTTGGTATCACTTGCTCCAACTTCAAAGGTTAAAAACCCTGCGAATTCCTTTGGTAAACAACCATCCACATCCAACTCAACTGGAATTTCATGGTTTCTGTATGCCAGTGAGAGTGCGTACGGGACATGTATTTACCTTAGGGCACGAAATTCAAGTCTTTCTGTTTGCACGTTAGTTTGCTCCAAATCCAAAGTCGCTCCGATTAAACGTGTCTCACTGCCCAGATTAGAGTTGTCTGGGGCAGTGTTATTGGTCAAACTCATGGCACGAACCATCACAGCGTTCGAATATCCAAAATACCAAGTTTTTTGTTGGACTGATTCAACGATCGTGCTAGCATAGTTAAATTTGTTTCCCAATCGATGGAAAACTTACGTCGCTAATCGAGTCGCCGAGATACACAGTCAGCGGAATACATTTGGAACCATGTCGACTCCAAAAATAACCCAGCTAATCTATTATCGCGAGGATGCGATTCCTTGAAGTTGACTAAAAATCGGTGTTGGTGGAACGGACTTAGTTGGTTATCCTCAAATACCAACTGTGAGTCAAATTACAATATGGTACCATCAGCGAATATACCTGAAGAGAGATTGAGATCCACAGCCTTAATTTCGGTGAACAGCGACGAAATTTGGACAAGATTCTCAAAGTATTTGAGAATGATCAGGGTGATAGCATATTGCCTGAGGTTTATGTCGAACATTCGGTTTAATAAAGGGAATAGAAAAACAGCTTTGCTCTGTTCAGAAGAGTTACTTCAATCATTAATGTTATACAGCAACTCCAATGTCAATACTTTTCAAGAGAATTTGAATAGTTAAAGAGAACTAATCAGGTGTCACACAAAAGCAAATTGCTAAGCCTCTGCCCATTTTTAAAGGATGGAGTAATGCGAGTTGGGGGTCGGAAAGCCCAAGTCTTATTTGATTTGACCATAAATATCCTATGATTCTACCAAAAAAACACCATATCACTAATTTGGTCATTATCCATTACCACAAAAAAACTTTCATTCAGGTGTTCAAACCTTCCTTGCTGAAGTAAGAGCACACTTTTGGCCATTGTGTGCTAAACAAGCGGTAAAGGATGTTATCAGTCGTTGCGTGGTGTGTTTCAAGGCAAAACCAATCGCTTCAAAATACATAATGGGCGATCTCCCATCTTCTAGAGTTGTACCAAGCGCACCATTTACTAACACAGGAGTGGATTTTTTCGGCCCTTTATTGCTCCATGAAGGGTTTCACCGCAATAGCAAACAAACGAAGTGCTACGGAGCAATCTTTGTCTGTTTTGCAGTGAAGGCTGTGCATTTAGAATTAGTTTCATATTTGTCTACATCCGCATTTTTCAATGCGTTTGAACGTCTTTGCACCAGGCGGGGAAAACCATTGCATGTCTATTCGGACAATGGTACCAACTTTGTGGGGGCAAAGAAGGAGCTTAAGTAACCGCTCGCCACTATCCAGGACAACGATAAAATAACCTCGTCTCTAGCCAATAAGGGCATTCGTGGCATTTTATACCTCCTAAGGCCCCTCATTTTGGTGGATTATGGGAGGCTGCAGTTAAATCTGCAAAGTATCATCTCCAGAGAATTGTTGGCAAAACAGCAATGACTATTGAGGAAGCAACGACCGTGTTGTCACAAATTGAAGAAATCCTCAATTCCACACCGCTAACATCTATATTTAATGACCCCCAGGATCTATCATTTTTAACACCTGGTCATTTTTAATTGAAGGTCTTTTAACATGTACAAGGGAGCCCGATGTAACGCCAGTTGCAATTGAAAGGCTATCTCGATTCCAACATCTTGAAGTCATGTGACAACATTTTTGGAAAAGATGGTCAAAGGAATATTTGACTTTAGTTCAACATCGACATAAGTGCAATTCAACATCTACGCCTATAAAACCTGTACAACTGGTGCTCGTAGTTTAGGATATCCAACCTCCTCCTAAATGGAAGATGGGCAAGTTTTAGAAATTTATCCTGGAACGTATAGTCATGTACGTGTGGCTACCGTTTTTTGTTCGGACGGGACATGCAAAAGGCCTGCAATAAAGTTATGTCCATTACCAATCACCGACACTCATCAGTCAGCAACAAAATAAGTTGAAAGAATCTTTTTTCAACGTGGGGCAGAATGTTAAGGCGTTGACACATATGATCAATACATTTAATCGGTTAATTCCTCTATTCATTATCGTATTCGTTATTCCGCAATATTCAGTGTATCTAAGTATCGATCGTTATTCGCTTAAAATTCATTATATTTTCCTATTCGTTCCTATTTCTATACAAATTATATCTTCTTATTAATTCCTTATCCTCTTATTATACTGATTTTTACAACTTATAAATAAATGCGCCATCTAGAACTTTTGT
>CM060245.1:8695180-8779414 GCA_030555515.1 Acutogordius australiensis
TTGTTTTATTCAGCCTCATTAAAGGTAATTTTTATAATATCAACCCATATGCAATTGCTCAAGAAATGAAAATGTTTATTCCGTACTTTCGTCAGGCTCTAAAAATTGGTATCCTTTCAACAAAATCTCTATATAGTAAAAAATTTTTAAATTTATAGATAAAAAAGAATCTGAGCATATAGATAACTCCTCTAATGAAGACGTGGAAAACGATGATGAGGATGCTGAAACAGTGTTTAATAGCTCAGAGGATAATATCTTGCTACCTCATAGAGCGCTCAATAGAATACTTAACAATTTTGATAACTTAAAACAAATTTTTAATATCTTGCTTTCATTAGCTCTCACGAGCTGCAGCGCTGAATGTTCCATGAGCAAGATTAAATTAACTAAAACTTATCTTCGCAACAAAATGGGAGATAAGTTTTAACAAAATTTAATATTGTTAAAGTCCGAAGACGATATTTTTTTAGAATTAGATAATGATACAATTATAGATAATTTTAAATATTTATATCCAAATTTCAATAATTTTAACTAGTCCTATTGTAATCTAAATCAGATTGTTGCAATCAATTATTTTTATTAACTTTTAAATATTTACGTGGTAGCACACTAAACAATCATTTTTAATTTTAGTCATAATAATTTTACATTTTATTCATATATATGTTTTCTTACAAATTTATAATAATTTTTTTATTAAATAAATATTTATATTTATCGCCAGTTGATAAAAAAAGAGGACCTTGTTTATTATTAAGACAACAATGGGGGGGGGGGGGGGGGGGGGGTTTTTACCCCGGTGTATATTTTTTACCCAGGGGGGGGGGGGTAGCTCGTCATTGGATTTTTGGGAGTAGGAGACGCTGGGTGTTGAATAAATATAATTTGATTACCACCTAAATTTATTTGAATATATATAAGTTTACCTTGAATATCTCAATCTTACAACAAATTGAATTTTTTACCTAAAACTATTTGAATATAAATATAACAATCAACAAATCTTTGAGAGTTATGAGCTAACTATGCAAAACTTGCCATCTTAGGGATTTATAAATTCCCTTACCGTTTTTTCCAATCTAACTCAGTTTATCAGCTATAATCATTAAAAATTATAAAAAAAAGCCAAAAAAACAAAAAAGATTTAAAAGCAAAATTTTTATAATTTTGCATATTTATGACGAGTAAATTGTTGAATTTAAACTTCAAATAAAACTTTGAAAAATCGATAATTTTTCTGTCGTATAATCGGACGCGAAATATTTTTTATTATTAAATGCTGATGTAAAAGTTTATTATACAAAAACATTTTATTACTTATTATTAGATATGGTAAATTTAAGTTAGAAGGGATTTTAATATGAAAAAAAATTTTTAAATTTTATTTTTAGGGTACTCTCAATCTGTCAATTTGGTCAAAAAAGGCCATTTTTTCTATATGAACGGATGTAAGGACCCAAAATCGGAAGGCCATTATGGGGATAAATTCTTTGGTGTTTTGCATAAATCACGGTCGTGCCATTGATATTTGATGACTTGTGTAACAACAACCTTACCTAAAATTCCAATGTCTTATCACGATAACTACTTTATCATGAATGTGGTACCAAACACTTTAAATTGGTTCATTCGCTTCTATATACATTAAATTTTTTTAGTAATATCATATTATATAATTACTTTTTATTTTCCTTAATAAATATTTTTCATAATTAACCTTTTTAGTAGGTAAGGTCAAAAAGTAAAATTTTAATTCAATTCAAGGCCATAATTGACCCTCTCTAAAGAACTAAATAGTTTTTTAAACTAATTCCTGATCGGACTTTTACAACCTCACATATTAAATATGACCCCTCCTCATCTGTTCCTATACTACTCGCTCACCCCCGAATTATTTTAGCTCATGATGGGCTCTTTTTAATTATTGGTTTATCCCCAACCGGGAAAATTTGTTCTGAAACGCAAATGCCCAGGTGTAAAAAATATACAAAAAAAATTAGTTTAAAGTGTAAAAAATATTAAAAACAATATTCGTCTGAAACGCACGCGTAAAAAAAATTTTGAAAATACAAGAATATGCCAAATACGCGATTAGAAACAAAATATTTAAAAAAAATTGGTCTAAACCCTCAAAGGCCCAGGTACAACAATTTCTTAAAACATCAAATGGATGCCGAAATGTCAATTAAAATCAAATAAAAAATTAGGCTGCAACCCAAAGGCCCAGGTATAAAAAATAAAATAAATGTAGTCGGAAACGCAAAAGCCCAGGTGTAAAAAAATTTTCATATTAAATATATGCCGAAAACGTTTAATCAAAATATTCAAAAAAAAAATTTAGTTAACGCAAAGGCCCAGGAGTAAAATAATTCTAAAAAATTTCTGAAACGCAAAAGCCTAGGTGTAACAAAAATTTCTTAGAACATTAAAGGGATGTTAAAAATGTCAATAAAATAAAAATATTTAGAAAAAAATTAGTCTGATACGCAAAGGCCCTGGTGTAAAAATATTTTAAAAAATTTGCCTTAAACGCAAAAGCCCAGGTGCAAAAAATATTTAAAAAAAAATTTTATCTGAAATGCGAAGGCCCAGGTGTAAAAAATGTTAGATAAATTTTTAGTCTGAGACACAAAGACGCAAATGTAAAAATTAAATCATCTAATTATGCCCAAATTTATTATAAACAAAATATATAAAAAAATTTAGCTAGAAGCCAAAAGGCTCAAATGTAACAAAAATAACATCAAAAATACACCAAAAACAATTAAAGCCAAAAATAAAAAAAAAGATTTATTTCGCAAAAATCGATTAATGATGCGGACCTTTGCGTTTTCTGTTAAATTAAGTAAAAATTACCTAAACGCAAATACCCCGATAAAAAACTCAGAAATTTACCAAAAATGATTAAAGACTCCCGGTATTTGCGTTTAGATTTGCGTTTCAGACCCACCCTAAAAGGATGTAGGCCTTATTTAAATTGGTGAGCAACTCTGCCCTTTGACCTTTAATGTGGCATCATTTTATTGACGATAGGGTATTGGAGATAGCACGTAATTAGGTAGGAATTTCATAATTTTTAAAAATCTTTAAAATATCACAGTCTTAAATCTACTAAACTGGATTTTTTATAGCCCCTGTTCTAGTTTAGACGTATACCGTTATACCGACAAGGCATAAATGTATTATGCCGTGTCTAAAGAGGTTTAAACAGGGGGCAGTTTTTTAATAAAGAAAAATAATTTGTTTGACTTTTGCCAAGGTAGCGGGCTATTATGTTATATAAAACTTAGCAACATTTCGATATTATAATATTTACTCCTTAACCACCAATTTACCATGGCTTCGCACGAAATTTTGTTGCTCACTGCCAAAAATATACATCTTTTATAGGCAGCCAGAAACTTTTCTAAGAAAACAATCTAGATTTTAACATTTCATTTAAAACATTTTTTGCATCTAAAGATATGCTTATGTTTGAAAAAACTTTAAATAGAAAAATCGAAAACAATACATTGAAGTCAAAGTGTTTTTTTTTGTTTTTTGTTAACGCGTCGTGATCTGAATTAATACGTAGTCTTTATCTTATTTTTTTTTAATTTTTTAATATAGAAAAGACCACAAAGATATAATCTTTTATGGTTATAATTAATCAAGTCATGTATTGCACAACAATTCGAATGTTTTATTAAAAAAAATTTTTCCTTATAGCTGAAATTTCCTTATCTACCTAATAATTTTGTAAAACTTCTGACAACATGAATTATTGTTATCTTCAACTATTTTGTTTAAGGACACGTACAAAGTGTGTTTATATTTTCGTAAAAGTTTGAAAATTGAAATTGTTAAAAATATTTAAATTCAAAATTTTTTAAAAAATTTTTATTTCAGAAAAAGCATTTTATGTGCATAAACTACTTCTGGCAACTTTAAGAAATTTTGCGTTTTATTTCAAAATATAATTTCTCAAAATTTTGAAATACAAAACTAAATATTCACTTTGCACGTGCCCTAAAATATATCGCTTCTTAAAGGCAAAACTATTTTAGTATTAAAATAATATTAAACAATATTACTACTATATAAAATGACCTTAGTTATGAAAACAAATTAGGTTATGGTTGTTAAAATTTAAAGTTATTATCGTCCAAGCTGCAATAGTGCCCTATCCACCAAAATTTTCTAAGGCCCTATTAACCCATATCTCCACGACGTTAGCTATAATTTTAATAATAAAAAACTGGGTGTAATGTAAGGTTATAATTTAGTCTCGGTATATCCAAACCAAAAGCAGATTGTGTAAATAGATCATTTTAAATAAGCCCATCCTCTCTGATGCGGCTCGGCTCTGACTGCAAACTTAAATTTTGGATGCTTTTTGGTTTTTATGGCATTTGAGCATGCTGGTAAGAATCCATCAAAATGCAAAATTAACAATTAATTTATTTATTAAATCACTTTAAGAAAACTCATAAATCAAATGAAGGAGATAATATATAACATTGAGGTTGTACAAATCACTAAACTACTGATTTTAGAAGACCAGCGTCTCCTACTCCCCAAATTTCATAGAAGAGCTACCCCCCTCGGCAAAATCTGGGGGGTAACTTTATTCTCCCCCCCCCCCCCACACCCAATTTTTTGTCTGATTATATGCAGCCACTTCAAATCAATTCAATTTTATTTTATATTGAATTATTATAATGATATAAATGTTTGAAATTATTGATAATTAAGCCATTATTTAAATGCAATAAAATGTCCTCTTCAGATTTTAACATAAGGAGATTTTGTAAAAACATATCTCCCATTTTGTTACGAAGAGAAGTTTTAATTAATTTTATCTTGCTCTTTGATCTCTCAGCGCTACAGCTGGAGATAGTTATTGTGAGCAAGAAATATGCCAAAAAGATACTTTTTGACAACTTGAACAGCAAATAAAATGAAAACTAGATCAGGTAGGAAAAAACAAAAAGCACCATGATTTTTAGCAGAAAAAACTGCGCTAGAGGCTTAAAGTTTTTGGTCTAAAATATGAAGTCATTTTTTGTCGACCAGTGTTATATATGTTTAGTGTGTAGACGTGTAGAAAATTAAGAATATTATATTCTTGTAATAAATTACCCACTTTGACTGCTATAGTTACCCTCCTTTTTAAAATACCCCCCATAACTATATCTACCCCCCTCGGCCAATTTTTTGAAACCGCTTGGTTCCTACACCCCCCCCCCCCCCCCCCCCCCGAAGTCGGAGACACTGTAGAAGACCCATTTTTGCGTGTCAATAAGTTGTATGTTAGTTTTAATAAGCCAAATATGAGGTGTAAAAAAAATTGATCCTTTCTAAAATCTATATTTCAACTTAACCTGTCCCAAGCTCCATAGTTTATATATACTTTGTAAAAATATTTCGCCGGCCATTCGACCCTGACAATAAAATTTATAGGACATAATGTTTAAAAAAAACGACAGTGCAATTTGTCTTCATTCTAATTTAAAAAAAAAACGCTCACCAGATCTTTCTCATTTAATTGAGCAATCTTACCCAATTGAGTAAATGGCTGTGTCGGCATTAACCAACCTATAAATATGAAAATTCTTATTTTATCACATATTTTTATTTTTAATAATCTTACCGACACAGCTATAGTTATCATTTTGAGGAAAATAATTACGGCAACACTTTTTTTTTAGTTTTAGCGAAATTAAAGTCAAACCTGAGACGAGTTTGAAAACAGTAGAAAAATTCCAAAATATTAACAGAATAGAGGAGAATGACCAACGTAATAACGGCCGAATAGAAAACATAATACAACTTTGTTTTAACATTTAAAACCAACAAATAATGAATTTACAATTTAACATATATAATAAAAATGGTGCAAAATATTTTATTATTCCCCAGAGGGCTAATGTTGACTTGTCTTTTGACACTTTTCTGGGAAATTTGTCATAGACGTATTTAAAAACATTATGAGGCAAAGCTTTTTTTTGAACATACAAATATTTGTAAGGAAAAAAGTAAAAAATTATAATACATTAATATACCACAAAAAAAGTGAAAACATACGAATAAATATCAACGAATAGTAAATTATAAACATATTTTTTCTTTGTCAATTAAGGGTAACCAACACCCTACTTCTCATATCTAGCATTTTATAGTTTAAATTATTAACAATCTAAAAAAAACTAAAAATTGGGGCAGTTTTATTTAGATTAAAAATCAGGTTTTTACACTTAAGTTGTTAAAAAATTTACAATTTAGTTTAATAATTCTAATAAACCGGCCCTTCTTTTAATCATCATATAATTTCCATGTAAAAGTACGATGCGCGTCGATATTTATTGATGTAGTTAATACCAACTTAATTGCCTTGAATGACATGATTGAAAAACTTTGTATTTCTTAAAATGAGAGCCGAGCCTAAATAAGAGCTAAGTTAGCAAATTTTGTAGAATGCATAAAAGTTAACAATTTAAGACCTCTACTAATGTTAATGCGGGTCTTATCATTTATTAACTGCAACAAAAATTTTAAATTCATATTCGTAATCCGTACAACAATGGGCGGGGCTTTTAGGTCACAACCAAAACCTTTATATCTAGTTTTTAGCAGTAAAATAATTTAAATAATAATACATCGTAAAATATTTTAGAGACCTATTACAAACTTGGCAAAATTTTTAATTTATAAGAATTATCCGGCGTTTAGGCTTTGAGGGCTGTGTCCAAAAATATTCCGCCGGTGAAAATAAGTTTTTGCGTTTATTGTACTTATAAAGTTTTTGCCGCCGGAGTGTAGTTCTTTAAGTTAAAGTCAAAATTTTGTTTTAAAGATTTGTACGTTTCTAATAACTTGTAAAAAATATTTAGTTGTTAAACTTTACCTAATTTTTATTATATAAAGTGATCGATTTGTAAATCTATGATTCTATTTCCGATGATTATTGTCATAGACATTGGGAAACAGAATTTTCAGTATACCATGAATATTATTTTTTTTTATTTAAATGTCCAATTGCATTTATTAAAAAAAAATTGTTTTATCCAAAATAACAATTGTAGAAACATGAATTAAAAAATTTGTTTCTCCAGCCCAATTTGACTGCCATAATTAAACCGCCCTTATCAGGTGGTGGTTACTGGTATAACGTTGATCTTAAAAATAATATTTGCTTGGTTGTTATTTTATAATATTTTGACTGACATATTAAGTAATGCAGCACTGTTTTTTACAACCCTTATTACATTTAAAGTAGTCTACAATGTGATTATTATTTCCATTGCTTACTAAAACTAAATGGGCTTCAAATTGCAGATGTGTTATACCCAGAAATGTAATAAAAGCCCCGAGTGCTTTTTTCTCATAGCGGTGCTAAAAGCACAGGGCAATTATTACTTTTTGCCCATTTGGTGCTAAAAGCACAGGGCATTTATTACTTTTTGCCCCTTCGGTGCTATAAGCACCGGGGCATCTATAACTTTTGCCCTTTAACAACAAAAGCACCAAGGCACTTTGCTCCTTCGGTGCTAAAAGCCCCAGGGCATTATTACTTTTTATATTTTTGGGGCTTAAAGCACCGATGCAATATAATTTTATAAATTTTGGGGCTTAATGCACCGGGGCATTTATTATATAGTGTTTTTTGCCCTTCGTGCTTTTTAATGATTGGCTGGGTGTTACGCCGAATATATTTTGTTTAATAAATAGCTTGATTTATTATTATGCTCACTGCTTATATACCAAAACTTTTTTATGCATGATATTTTTATCTTATTCAAGGAATCTTAAAGTTAAAAAATCCGCCATCTATAATTTATAATTATGTTACTATTAATTTTGGTTATTTAAGCATATATACCTTGGGGCAGTGGAGTTGGGGCTGTGCTTATAAATTAAAAGCCCAGAAATTTTTTTTCTTTTTGTTAAAAAGTTACTTAATACCAGATTTTATGTTTTGAAAATGAAAAACTTGTTTTTTCACATTTGTTTGCCCCGGGGCAGCAACGGGGCAAATCAACCTTGGGGCAAAATAACCTCGGGCAATAGAAAATTTAAATCCCCAAATTTTTTTTCTTAAAATTGTCTAAAAATATACTTAAAACCCAATTTTAAACTCTAAAAGTGCAAAGTGCTACTTTTAAAATTTGTTTGCCCCGGGGCAGCACCGGAGCAATTTAGCTTTGGGGCAAAATTGAAAAATTTTGAGCCACAAAAATTTTTTTCTTCAAATTGTCTAAAAGTTACTTAAAACCCGATTTTAGGTTTCAAAAAAGCACAAACCTGCTATTTTTAAAATTTGTTTGCCCCGGGGCAGCACCGGGGCAATTTAGCTTTGGGGCAAAATTGAAAAATTTTGAGCCCCCAAAGTTTTTTTTTTAAAAATGTCTACAAGTTACTTAAAACCCGATTTTAGGTTTCAAAAGTGCAAAATACCTGCTATTTCTAAAATTTGTTTGCCCCGGGGAAGCACCGAGGCAATTTAGCTCTGGGGCAAAATTGAAAAATTTTAAGCCCCAAAAATTTTTTTCTTAAAAATGTCTAAAAGTTACTTAAAACCAGATTTTAGGTTTCAAAAGTGCATAAAACCCGCTATTTTTAAAATTTGTTTGCCCCGGGGCAGCACGCGTGCTAAAATCTTTGGGGCTCAAGATGCGTGTGTTTGGGGCAAAATTGAACAACACTGGTTATACCTAATACGGGAGAAAAAAAAATTACATGAAAAGCTTAAGGATTTATTTTAACATTATTTACCTCAAAAAGCATTTGATAACTTATATACTTTTTAAAATTAAATGAAATAATTTATTTGACATATTATTTGTTTTTTAGCAAAAAAAAATGAAATATAAACTTTTCAGATTATGTTTAACCCGCGATTAGCACTGCGTCCATACGGACCTCAGCAAGCACTTTTTATATTTTGAATATCTTCTAAAATTTTGTGACCTATTTCTTAAAGATATAATAAATTAAATTAGTAATTAAAATTGTCTAGGTCTAATGACAAAATTTATTTAGAATTAAAATTTAATTAGGGTCCTTATAGACCCCACATGGTCAATTTAAAGGTTGAAAACTATTATATTGCCTCAATGTAAATTCAAACTTATATATTTGTAATCTTGTATTATAGTTTTTTAAAATATTTTACATGTAAGTCTATATGTTTTATAATTTTAATTGATAATATTATTTTTCCTTTGTAAAAGTCTAGATTTTAATATGTATAATAGCAAAAAATAATCTTTTATTTCGTAATATTTTTCATGAAGTCAAAAAATGTTCTACTAAAAAAATTTATTTATAAATATTTTTCCATTTAATTTATTGATATAATTTATGTTATAAGGAAAAATAAAAAATTTTAATTTTAGGTTTTTTTCTACTTTATGTCAAATAAAAAACATGCATTGATAACTTATATTAGTCTATAATTAAAGGGCATGTATTTTTTTAAATTATGAAAAAAGAATGATCATAGCTCTAAATTATGTGATTACAGAGGTTTAAAATTGGGGTCCGCAAGGATCCCATTGTACCATCCGCGTTATAAAAATCTAACCTCACCATGTGCGGATTAAGATTCATTTTTTTCCAGGCACGAATCTAGACCCCTTTTTGGGATTTTTGTCTCCCCACCCCTCCCCTCAAAGAAAATTTGCCCCCCCCCCACCCCTAAAATAAGTATAAATTTTGTTTTTGCCCTTCCACCCCATTAAATTAAACCCCTAAAAATATCTAAAATATATTATTTTGCTCTTTTTAAAAAGTGTTTTTAATCATATCAACACTTCTCATCCGCTTAAAAGATCTAACTAACAGAAATTATTTCTGTTGTTATTAGACGCATAGAAAAATTTACTCACTTGTAAACAATCCTTTGTTAAAATATAATCTAGAACCAAAGAACCTGATCGCACAATGCTCTGATGGGGCGAACGTAATGTCCGGGGATATAGGTGGTGTTCAAACATTTCTACGATGGCTGGACACTATGTCCTGAATATTCACTGCTTAAACCACCGATTGCATCTTGTTTAAATGATTGTCTTAAAATTTTGAGCAAAGAGAGAATTTTTTTTGATATTTTTTCTTCCCTTCATAAATTAACATGATGCAATAAGGAAAGAGGCGAATTCGGGACCATACCCCAGCTGATGCATCGGTTGTCTGGTCAGTACGACACCATATTTTTTTTATAAAAACTACATAAAAAAAATACTCTTTGAAAAATGAAAAAAAAGTTTTTATATCTTCAGGTCACAGGGCCAAAACGTCGGGGTTTTTTGACAATATTTATAATCAATTAATTTGCATTTATTATTTGAAAAATTATTTTATTTATTAAAAATAATTAATGATCAATTTAATTAACGATTTGTGTTATTAAAACTTTTGAATTAAAACACCTTTGATTGTTGTAAATTAAACAATTAAGAAATACAAATACATTTACAGATTCTTTAGAGCTTTTTAAATGACAAGGATTTATTTATAAAAAAAAACCTATAGATTTTTCTGATTTTTATTTATTATCCACTCATAAGTTTGAAAACAATTTATCAATGATAAATTAAGAAGTATTTATTTTAATATTATTAATTTATTTATTGATTCATTTTAATAGATTTTTTACCTATTTAGAATCTTTAAAATCCTATCATAAATTTGAATATTCTTTTTCATAGATATAAATAAATGAGAGACTCTTTTAAAAATAAGTATTATAGATTTCATTATCTAAAGAAATTAACGTACAAAAAAATTGTTAATTAAAAAAAACTTAATAATTACAAAAATATGTTAGTAATAATGTTAAATTTTTTGATGATTACAAAGATGCGTTTCCTAATTTAATTAACACTTTTTCTATTAGTTTGTTATTTGACTCTTGTACGTCGAGTTGTGAGGCCGTATTTTTAATAATAAAAAGTTTGAACATGGATTCAAAGTATTTTTTGCATTTTTTTCTGCCCCCCCCCCTCCCCCTTCCGGAAAAGCTAGAATCGGGCCTATATTTATCAATCAAAATTGTAACAGGCGATAAATAATCTATACATGTAGTATAACCTTTTACAAATCTTTAAGCAATAACTTATAGGATAGATAGTCCGTTGATATTATATCTTGCAAGCATGAGTTTTGAAACAAAACATAAAGAAATTAAATAAAATAAACTTTAATTTAAAATTTACCTAAAAATAACAAAATTATCAGAAAATAGCTAAAAATGTTTCTAAACTTTGGTGTTAAAATTATTTACTTCCGAATATAATATATAGTATTCATGTAAAATTTCATATCACTATTTTTACGTAACAATATATTGTGTTCAGAGGCATAAACAGAAACTTTCTAAAGGGGGGCAACCAATTTTTTGTAGGAAGTGACAAAGAGATATAGCTACCGGTAAATATGTCAAACCATAAAAACATAATTTAATTATATTTAGTCGGTTAGACATATTTTATGTTAAATATATTTTTCACCGCAAAAATTGTAATTTGCTACCAAAGTATTTCTTCTTTAAAGGTCATAGAAAAAACTACATATTTTATTTTAATATTGATATATCATTTGCAAAACTATTTTATAAGGTTGTATATTTTACAAAAATTAGCAAATTTATTGAGTTCTATTCACTTTTATATGTTTAATATATAAAAACCGCTACATCATAAAAATTAAAAAAAATTAAAAATTGGGCAATTGTCCCCTTTTGACCTCCCCCCCCCCCCCCCCCCACTTCTCTTTTAATACGCCTCGGATTATGTTAGTTGCATAAAATAAAAATTAAGGCTTGATAGTTATAAGTAATGTTTAAGTATATAAAGGCATGAGATTCCGGGCGTTTCTTAAATACTCTAAAAAGTAATGTTAAATAATTCAATAAATTTATTTAACGTTTGATTTTAATTAGCTTGAACAGCTATTAAAGCTATAAGCAGCTGTTTTCGCTAGTTTTAAAGAGTTTTAAAAATTACTTGGGTTTTTAAGATTACCGCGGGTTAAAACAAGATATAAGTAGCTTGTCAAATACCACTTTAATTGTGACATGGTTCCCATAATATTTAGTTAAAAAGTAATATTGGAAAATAGATTAAGCATTATTTAGTAATTTAAATTTGCCATTAATCTTGTTAACAAAAAAATTTGTAGCATTATCATGTACCTAGACAATTTTAAGATAAAAAAATGCTAAAAAAACCAAACATTATATAGTAATCAATGACTAGCTTGAAATGTCATAGGCAAGAATTTAAACTTAAGTGTAAAAATACAAAGCCCTGAAGCCAAGAATTTATTGTCATAGCACCGTTGGGCCATGAAACAGTGGTCCTCATAACTAAAACGCCCAGCAGGATAGACAAAACAATATTTACATAAAGTAAAGGTTGTATTGATTAATTAATTAAATTAATTATTGTATATATATCATTACACTTGACATATGCAATAGCACTGGACAACAGCAAAAAACAACATCAACGATTTTTTGAGGGTTTTGTAGAGAATTTTCTTGCAATAACGATCTTGGGTTTAGTTTTTTTTCCAATGCCTTTAATTTTTTTTAAACCGCGTCCAAAATTCAGAAAAAAATTCACAAAATTTTTTTTACTATTAATTCTGCAAAAAATCTATTGACACATTCAGATTCCTTATAAAAAACATATCTAAAAAAAGTTATTACACAAAATTTTTAGCAATTTACTCTTAGGTTATTTAGGATCAAAAAATGGAGTTTATACGAACCACTAATTTTACAAAAATAAGAAAACACAAAAAATTTAAATATTTAAAAAAATTTTAACTTCTTACGTTAATAATGAATGTTTTCATTATCTAAGTATATTTTTAAACTTTTGTTACTACCCATAGGTTTTATGATATAGAAGCCCAAAATACCCCAAAAATAAAAAAATCTCAACTTTGACACCGAATAAAAAATCGGAGGCATTGGCTAAAATTCTGATTTTATAATCGTAATCAGCGCCAAAAACTTGACTAAAAACCATAGTTGCCATAAATGATGCTTATAGTTAAATTTGGTTGTCCAGTGTAATTGAAAAAATATAATTTGCATGGATTTTATAACTAAAAAAACCTTATTTAAATTTGTTTAAATTATGGACAGTAAATCTTGGAGGTATTAAAATCCCTATATTATAAGTATAAGAAGTCATGGTGAGATGATAATTGTGCATTTTGTAGTTTATATGTTTTCTTTATTGTGTTTGATAAAATTTGATAATAAATACTTAAACCTATACTGACCAAACAAAATTTACCTATTAAAAACTATTTAGTTGTTTAAAAATATATTATATTTAAATATTTTGATAGCAGTGAACAAGTATTTGAAGGTGTTGCTTAATTTCCTTAATTAAGTGTATCTGAACAAGACAATCATTTCTTATGGCAACAGCTATCCATCTCAGATTTTAAACAAAAGTTTGCACTGGTGCGGATTTTTACTACCCATGGGGTCACAATTGACTAAGCCTAATAATAACGAAGAAGTAAAAAGCAAGGGGTGGAGTTTCCAAAAGAGCTCTGAAATAAGTTTAGATCAAAATAAAAAGAATGCTCTATTGCCTGGTACATTTTTGACTTTTTTATGCTCTTAGAATCGTTTTTTAGATTTGATCATGGCCAACAATTTATACTTGAAGATAATAATAATAATAAGTTACAGTCACATAGTACCTTTAAATCAAAAAATTCTATTGATGTTATAACCAATAATTGTTTTGTTTCTTCACCACATTTAACAAATGGGATTACAAAACCAAATTTATTGCCTCAGCATAAGAACTTATCACTAGCAAGCAGCAGTGATAAGTCGAATCATTTAAGTAACGAATTTACTCATCATCAGTTTGTAGCAAATCCATTGCTTCAATTTCAACAGACATTTGAAGGTAATAGCGTTATATATACTTTTATTCAAGATATAAATATTTGTTTTCTACAAGAGCCATTATATAAATAATGTTATCTGTTTTATAATGTATTTTAGTTTTAAAAACTATGTTCATAAATCTTTCATTGAGCTGATTTAATTCAAATCTTATTAATGTTTTTAACATCAATTTAATTTTTTGTTGTACATCTAATAACACAGGTCAACGAATATTTATGTCAAAAATGAGATTAATGAAAATATAATATAATACATCCCATGATGGCTTAATTTCATATATGTTTTTTGTTTTTCTTAGTATATCCGTCTTTGGCTTCTTAGATTCGTCACTAACAATATGGCCTTTTATGACCAAATTGTCAGATTGAAATATACCCTAATAAGAAAAAATATTATAATCTTTTTGCATATTAAAATTCCTTGTAACTTATATTTTTAATCACAAATAATGGAAAAAAAATTTATTAATATAAGCTTTTACATCAGCATTTAGGTAATATAAAATATTTTCGTCCAAAGTTAAATACAACACAATATATTATCAAATTTTAATGTATTATTTTAAGTTTAAATTTAACAGTTTAACTATTGTAAATATGCAAAAATAAAATTTTAATTTATTTTTGTTTTTGAATATTTTTGGTTTCTTAACCTTTTTTTTTTAATATTCATTTTTTGACAGACTAAGTTTGAATAGGAAAAACGGTAAATGGATTTGATATTCATTAAGATGGCAGGTTTGATTGATCTTTGTAGTAAACACATAACTCTCAAAAAATTGACTTGTGTAAGATTTTTACTCTTTTCTGCTATTTTATTAGATTTTTTAAGATAATTGAGTTTAAAATATTTTATTTTTGGACATACATTGAACAAATTTTTTGCTATTATTTGTTTTATTTATTATTTGATAAAGCATTATAAATTAACTATTGTGCTTTACATTGATACATCAAGATTTGTAAGTGAAAATTTATATGTTTTTCAAGGTGTCAAATATTAAATCTTGAAAATATTATGTTTATTATTGTTAAGTATATTTTTTCTGACCTGTGCAATATATATTAAACTATGTGGATTATTTGTTATAACTTAAGTTTTTGTTTTTTTTTGAACTATTTTTAGTTTTATATCTAAAATTTGAGTATTTCTTAATTTTTTTAATCATTTTTATGTTTAACTTAATCATAAATAATAAAGTTAATTATTACACAGTTCCACAGACATAAATGTCACAAAAAATAAGTTAATGAAAACATAAAAGAATGCATCCTCATAATAGACTTATCTCATATATTTTCCGTTTTTCTTAGTTTCTTCAGTCTTCAGCTTCTTAGATTTATACACAAAAAATAGCCTTTTAAACATAATGACAGGTCCTACCCTAATAAAAAAATTAACAAATCTATTTTTCATATAAAAATCCATTTTATATTTATTATCACAAATAAATAGAAAAAAACATCATTAATCAATCAAGCTCTTATTAGCATTTTTATTGTGTCCAAAAATATTATCGATTTTAATTAAAATATTATTTTTTAACAGTTTAGCTGTGAATATGCAAAGAAAAATATTTTTGTGTTTGAACCTTTTTCGTTTTTTGACCTTTTAAAATTTTCAATGTTGGTAGCTGACTTACTTCAGTTGATTAGAAAAAAACGGTAAACGGATATGCCTAAGATGCCAGATGAAATCATCTCCTTATTAACTTATACCATTCAAAAATTTGTTCATTTGTTATTTTGAGGTCCCCCAATCTTTTTATTACATTCATTATTTTCTAATCATACTGTTGTATTCATTAATCATTTGATGACCTTAAAGTAATAACTTTACATATTTAAGCTATTACCTTATTGTATTTTTGGACAAAATTATATTTGTTTAATACTTATCAAATACTTAATTATTTTTCTTGTTATAAAAGTTAATTATAAATTTTTACTTTTAATATTCTAAAAAACATCTTTTTCAAGAGATATTTAAAGATGAGATTTGACAATAAAACCCAAATACTTTTAATTGTTTTTACCAATTGGCTTCACAATTTTGGGATAGTCAAAGCATAAATAAACAACTCAATTTTTATATAATTTTTTTTAATCCATAATCTAACAATTGTTATTTACACATGTAATAAAGCTTTACCAGTCTTTTTAAGCTAAAGTATCTCAAATTCAGTATTAAATTTTATTTTAAATTTAAGGCAATAGAGCTTTTTTATTAATCAAAAATCATTATTTGATTTTGAGTCATCAAAATAGTCACATTAAAAATTTAGCATTTTATTTAAAAATACTTTGGGTGTTGTCATGCATGCAAGTTTCTTGTTTCCCATCTCATTACCTTTTTATTCATATTTATTATAATTTTCCAGTTTTTTCCCCTCTAAATTTTAACTTGCCAAAAATTATTGTCAATAATCCTGACAATTTCACCATAATTGCATTTCATATGTAAAGAAAATGATTTGGTGGTAGGGTTGTAAGTAGGGGGCGGGTTATATGCTTAAATTACACTCTGTTCCTTGTTAAAATTCAATGTTTGTTTTTTTTTTAAATTTAATGTTTGCTTTTTATTAAGCAAATAATTTAATTTGGACGACCATATGCATCATTTATGGCAAATATAATTTTTTGATCGAGTTTATGATATAAAAGTTAGAATTTTTTGGTTAACTTAGTTTAAAATGATATTTTTCCAGCTATAGAACATAATATAAAAGTTAAAGACCGAGGTCAAATAAATGAGAGAGAAGGATTATTAATAATTTCTTAGGTCGCGTTTAGATTTTTATTTGGCCGAGCCATAAGAATCTGTTTTTGATCTAAACTAACTCTTATTAAAATAATTATAAATGATTTAGGCCACTTTTTAACCATACAATACCAATAGGTTTTTGGAAGCTAAATAAGTATTTTATAAATTATTTTAAACTTAAAACAAGCCATAAATACAAAGGGCATGATGTTTGACTCGGTTTTATTTTACAAAAAAGAATGCATTATTTAAACACTTATTTTGAGATAATTGATACAGATTTGACCGTTGTCTTCTATAAAAGACTAAGATATTTTTAAGACTATATGTTCTTTAGAGATAAAGGCCCCTTACTAAACATAGTCATGCCTTAAATCTAATTTTAATTTTGAAAATTTCATAATTGTCATAATGACAATTTATCAGATACTTCTTTTCGTTCGATGTCTCTTTATTAAAAAATATCTTACATATGTTTGCACCCTTTTAAAAACTGCTTTCCATTAAATGACCTTAGCCTAAGAATATAGATTTTATAGATGTAGGGGCAAACAGGTCTATATCACTTATTTTCCAGTTTTTCAATTTGCCAATTTGATGATGAATGATGATCCACCATGTGATCATATGGTTTAAAGTTGTTGTGTTAGCACTGGTAATTTTTGTGTTGCCATATTAAACCGCACGCTTTCTACTTCTTGTACAATCCTTATCTAACACTTTTCCATAAAATAAAGATAGCTTCCCCCCTATGACTATTGTCAACAAATCTCCCTACTCAATATGCACGCACTTCAAGAGCAGCACGTGTCACTCTAATGGCAAAAATAAGACCTGTGCATGCATGTATTGTGCCTTGTAAAATACCTTTTTTTTCGCAAAATATCGGTCTTTAGGACGCTAATTTCGAGACATGTGAACTACTTGTAACTTGTATGGCAATGTGATTTTGACGTTTTAACATAGTGGGTGATTTGGTAGGATTGCTTTTAAAAAATGCTTGGCTTAGAGTTTAAAAGTTATTACGGAGGAGCCTCTTTACGTGTTACATTTTTAAACTTAGGGCATGCGTATAGTTTTTAAAATTAGTTTAAAAATTTGACTGTGGTACGTAAAATTAATCATTACCTATTATTGTATTTTGATTCATTCGCAAGCGGTCATTTACAAAGGTTTTTAGATCACCTGTAATGTTATTCTATTTTTTAGAAAACTCTTGGATGCTCTTTTTGTGCAAATTTCAGAGTCTAACTTGTCACATAACTATAAAAACATAGATTCCTTTTTTACTTTTTTTTAATAAGCCCCTCCCCCTCTCGCAGTTTATATTTGATAAAATAAATTTTTATTTTCTATTCACTGCTATTATAAATAAGTTTTTTTGCACCTTTATTTTACTTACCTTTGTTACCTGTTGTCAAAATTCAATCATGATTATTAAATAGACTTCCGTTAACTATTTCTTTAAAAATGCGTTTAATTTTTAGTTTTTTGAATTTTTAAATCCAAGACTTATGTTATTAGTTTGTTTTATATTTATTTTCGTGCATGCAATTACATGTGACTTTTTAGGTATCTTTTTATACAATCTGCCAATTCAAAAGATTTTCTATTCATTTTTAATTAGATTATAATGACATAATACATTCTAGCATAATTATATAATTACTCTAATCTATCGAGACTTTACAAAAAGGAAGTTAAATGCCTAAATTTTTAACTTTTAGACCTTGATTAAGTGAGCTTTTTTTATTTTTTTTAAGAAGCTGTTTGAATATATGTATTTTTTAAGTTTTCTTATTGCAAGCTTTGACAAATCAATTTAATATATTTTGCTAATTTGTCAACGCTTACATTGAAAATAATAATTATTATGTTTTATTTTTAGTATTAATTGAATTATTTAATTTACCCGGGGGAACTTTAAATTAACTTTGGATTTTGTCCCTTAATTTCACATAAGTGTGCTGTCTGAGCTTTCTCTGTTTAGTTAATTATAGTTATCAAACAACTCCTATCGCTATTAAATTGGCGAATAGGACTGATATAACCCTATTTCATTCTTTTTGAATCGCAAACATAATATGCCTTATTGCGTTATTTTTGACACTTGCAAACAATTCTTTTACATGGGCTAATATTTATTTTTAGGTGGAACAGAATCATTTCAGGCCACAACGGGAAGCAGCAGTAATGGAACCTCAGCCAAATTTACAATCTCCGATATTCCGCTAGGGACACTTAGGCTCAAACTTGATTACAAAGTCACAGCCCCAAATCAATTTTCTCTTAAAAAAGGTTTTTCTACCTTTAAACAATTACGTATATTACGCATTTTAGTCGTGAATTTGTTAATAATTTTTAATCCAAATCTTATTATTTACAAATGGGGTATTTCTACATTGATATTTGCATTAATACAATTTTTTGTTCGATACCCAACCCTAAGTCTTAATAAATTCGAATTTTTCATATATTTGTTCATTAAAGTTTTTCGCTTAATGACGGGTCAAAGCGTATACAACTTTAATACAACCTGGTATTGAAAAAAATGAATTAAAGATTATATATGTTATTTAAAAAACATTGAAAGCTTGACTTTATGTCCACGTTTCTACAAGATTTAAAGAATTGAATTAGTATTAAGTGGTTTTTTAATTTACCTATTTGTTAAAAATATCAAACTTATTTATACTATTAAGGTCAATTTTTTGTGTGTTATGAGATTCTAAAAACAAAAAACCTTCCATTATAAAAATTAAAAAAACATTTTCCTTTTTTACTCATCAATCTTTATTAAATTTTTATAAATAATAAAATTTTTAAAAAAAGTTTAAAAACCAAAAAAATTTTAAAAAAATAAAAGAAATTTAAACATTTTTTTTTAAATTTTTTATTTATTAAATAAATTTTTAATTTAAATATTTTTTTTTTTAAAAATAATAAATTATTGTAATTTTAATTTTGGAAGAATTTTTTTTTTTTTTTTTTTTTGTGTTAGTTGGGTTATATTTTTATTTATTTTTTTTTTTTTTTTTTTTTTATAATTAAAAAATAAAAAAATATAAAAAAAAAAAAAATTTTTTTTTTTTTTTTGGTTGTTTTTTTTTTTAAAAATATTTTTTTTAGGAGGATTATAAGTGTTGACCTAGAAATCCAGTTATAACGGAAATTATTGTTGATTCTCAGTGTATACCAGATTTTTTTGAATATTTATTAGTCATTCAAAACATTACAATCATTTTATATTTGTCTATTGCACTACTCAGGTCAAACTGTTCATTACGTTTACCAATCCCAAAATAAAGACTGGTACGTTGTCATAGCCCCTGATGCCAATTCCATTTCTCCCTCTGTGGCCGCAAAATTGGATAAAATCAAAAATAATTCTTTGACAAGTCTTACTTTTATTTAATTTTACACTTGTTTTTAAATTAACATAATTACTGGTTTATTAATGTTTTTATTGGTTATTGTTTTATTTCTTTTATTTCTTGTTATTTTTATAATATTTATGTTTTTTAAATATTGTTTATTACACAGAAAATCGATCTTTGGGATGGGTGCCTGCAAATTTTCTCGAAAATTTAACTTTTTTAAACAATATGCCAACACATGCTAGTAATATGAGCCTTAAACCGATCGCAGAAAAGTATAACATTAATTTTTTATATTGTACTACACAGGTTAACATAAATTTTTTGAACTTTTACGCTAAATTCAGAGGTCATATTTGCCATTGGAATTTTCATGTTGCTTACCGCTTTATTAAAAAAACCTTTGCAAGCCAGCACTAACAACTTAAAATATGGATGATAAGACAAAAAAAATTAAAAACAAAATTATTTAAAAATATTATTTTTGTATATAAAACATCTTAACTGCTTTAACTTGAAACAACAATTTTTTGTAACCTATAGTCCTTTTTAGGTTATCCCAATTTCATATAGAAATGTTCAAGAGAGTTTGATAAACTTAAAAAACATTCATTTGTTGAGTTGAAAAAAGCAAGTTTTAGTGTGAAAAATCTTTTTTACAATATCACTAAATCTACTCGGTTAAATATGGTCATTTTTTGATATAATAAAGCCGCTGTAAGGACTGGAAATAAAAAAATATAAATAAGGAGAAACATCGTTGCGATTTCTTTACAGTTAACTGTTTTTTTTCACTTATTGATTTTTGTTGACCTGTGTTTTTTATTGAAATTTAAAAGTTATATCAAAATTTTGCATAAACAATTTAGGAAAATCTCTTTTTGCTAATTATTAAATATGAAAAATTAGATTTTTTACCCTATTTGGCTTTATAGTTTAAATCTGTCTCAGATAGCCGTGCGCATTTTTTTATTAGGGGTTTTATATATTATGTATTGCCGTTATCTTTTTATATATTCATGGACGTTTAGCCTTATCGACGACAACCAATGGTATCACGGCGCTGTGGCGCGTAAGCGCGCCGAATATTTGTTAGCCTCAACGCCAGGCGCCCAAAACGGTTCTTTCATGGTGAGGGAAAGCGAGAGCCTCCCAGGACAGTATTCCGTTAGTTTACGTTTCAATGGCCGCGTATACCATTACCGCATCAATAATTGTAAATCCTTTTTTCGTATTTAATTTAAGTTTTTTTGTTTTCTTGCTTATATAGAAATTGTCAAACTTGGACCAAATGCCGAAATTTTTTTAAGTTTGACTGATAGTTGGTTTGCAGGTGCTTAATAGTGTCCCCAAACATATAAAGTAATTTTCTAAACAACGATTCTATTACACAGGTTAATTAGTCTACGAAAATTTGCACTTTAACAAATTAATATGCACATTGGCATTATTTCAAATATTTTTCCATTTCTCTGAAATTTTTTCGGACCTGGATGATTTTTTTGTTAAACATTGAAAAGCTAATGAGCAAATTGCTGGTTTTTTACCACAAAATATATGTTTATTATAAAATTACCTGCTTCTATTTTTTATTCCGAATAAAATATTTAATTATATCTAAAAGGTAAATTGAAGTTAATTACATTTTAGCTTCTTATTATATACTAATTAATATATTCATAATTTTTTATTTTTTTGTTTATTTAAACCGTTTTGCTTTTTTTGTATCATTTTCCCATGTTTTTGCACTAAAAGACATTATTTTATATCACATTACTAATTAAAACCTATTTATCAATATTTAGATTTAACAGATGAACCGAAAGAAAGTACCACTAATGGCTCTCAAAATAAAGTATTTAATTTTGTTTTTTAAGGTGATATCTCTTTATAAACATTCCTATATAAATACATAAACAGGTATTTTTTCACAAGGAATGTTTTTTTGTTTATTGTTTAAAATAAATTTAATGGAAATATAGATAGCAATTAAACTCAGTGTCATTATTACTTTATGCTATAAGTTACACAAATGCTTGATATTAAATTATTTAGATTTATATCGAATATTTTGTAAATTAAAAATATATACTTCTTTTTCATGAATATTTTTATTTATTGATATATGAAATATAAAACATGATATGTAAATATCTAAAAACTGCAAAGTTATTTAAATTATATTTTTGTTTAGTATTTCATAGTCGCCGAAAATAGTTTTGATTGTCTGGCTCAACTTATTAGCCATCATTCGGTCCGTGCGAATGGACTGGTGTGCCCTCTGTCACACCCTTTACCCCGCATAACTCAAGAAGAAAATACTGAAGAAGCGAATAGTCTTCACAACAATAATTCTCAACCGAAATCCTCCGCTGCCAATAATATGAGAAGTTCGTTACATAACTCAAAAAACGGTCCCGTTACATTAGCCACTTTTCAAAGCAACGAAAAAATACGACAAATATTGACCGACCTCTCCTCAATCGAAATCGACCGTGGGCTCATACGCCTTACACACAAAATAGGTAAACCATGACAAATGTTAGATTATTACACTACAAATTTGCTGTGATATTGTTTTGATTTTATTTTAACTGTTATTTAAGTTACTGTATATATTGAAATTTTGGTTTTCGCAAATTTGTATTTCCTTAAGTTTTCAACTGATTTAGATATTTTACAAAAAAAAAGCGGGCTTTTTAAGGTATAATTAAATTTTTTAACTTAAAGTTGTGCTGAAACAAATACATTTGGTTAGATGTAAAGACTTTTTATATATAGAAGTAGTAATTTTTTTTTAATTGATACCAATAGCTTGGTTAGTTTTATGATGTTTAACAGTAATCGAGATGGCAATTGACGTTATGTGGATAAAAGGCCATAATATTTTCCTTATTATACTTTTAACCAAAATTATGAAGTTTGTTTATTACTATTAATTATTATTATTACACATATTAAAATAACAGAAAATTTTTTATGAAAACATAAAAGAATCCCCATGATGGCCTTATCGTATATAAATTATCCGTTTTTCTTAATTTCCTCTGCCTCTCCTAAAATCCTTTCATATATAAAAAATGGCCTTAACAGATTTTGGCACCTTGAGAATACCCTATTATTTCGCGTCCAAACCTAAATTGCGATTTATCATATGGTTTTTATACAAATATTATTTGAAGTTTACATTTAACTGTTTTAAATAAAAAAATTTAATTTTTTGTTTTGTTTTTGATATTTTATTTTGACATTTTTTGAATTTTTTATGTTTAAAGCACACTAAATAAATTTGATTAGAATAATGAAGAACGGATTTACAAATCCCTAAGATGCAGGTTTGATTTCCGTAGTGAGCTCATTACTTGTTGAACTGTATTATCATTATTAATAATTATTATTATTTTTTTAATATATTTATTTAAAGTTTTACTTTTTTTCAAATTATGGTTGAAATTTAGCTTTATATTATTTCTTAAAGGCTCTGGCCAATACGGTGACGTTTATCGTGCTGAGAAATTTGAGCAAACGCCTAAATTAACATCTGCAAACCTCTTCGTGGATCATGAATCTTCCATTTCTCGCCTTCTTAACGACTCTTACAATCCACCTAAAAAGGTGGCCGTTAAAACCCTTAAAGTAGCTTACATTTTTTTAAACTACCAGTCATTGTACATTGGTAACATTTTACACATTTATGGCAATTATCGTTTTTGGACAAGTTTTAAGCGCTGACGATTACAATTTTCTCTCGAATGGTATTTAGTGGCACAAGATTTTTTTTGTATTTAATATAATTGTAAAGCCACGTGCTGGTATTTATTTTCGTATAATTCCCAGATTTTTAAAAATGTTATTAATGCAAATGTTTCAATAGTTGTCAAATCTGGATATGCGCAATAAATATTGCCAGTTCAAAATTTGTAAAAAAAAATTAAAATATTTTAGGGAAAATGATAATTTAAATTTTACGTGGTAATTTAAACAAAAATATAAAAACTGCATCAAATCATCATTGCAGTTTTGGATTTATTTAAAGGATCTTGTGATTGATTTGGCGTTTTGTAAATCTAAAAAAACTTCAATCACACATTTTATCTCTAAAGGCACCCATCACCTAATTTTATTATAAAGCATGATACTCACTCTCCAGAAAATAGATAAGACATGTTATATACTTTTTTTTTTTATTTTTTTTTGTGTGTAAAATGAGTAAATTTGCAAAATTTAGGCTTTGTAAGTCGAAAGTAGAGAAAACGGGCGGTTATTTTAGCTCCCTGCCCCACACATTTTACAATTTAGGCTCGGCCCTTAAAACCTGTAGTGGCAAACTGCCCGAAATCTAGTAATTTATATGTTTAGGCCCTATTTGGCGAGATTTTTAAAATCATTTTTTCATATTTACCTAAATTTTTAACATTAAATATGTTTTTGCGGGCGCATTTAAAACGATTTTTTAAAATTTTTTTTGATAAACTAATAATTTTGTTGGGTTAATTTTATATAATCAAATTTGTTTCCGCCGCCCACATTTTTTAGTATCGCATGAAATGTCGCAATCCTTGGCTGTTAAAGGCATATTTAGGGTGAATTAAAAAGAAATTGCCGGGCTTGTTTTTGCATGAATAAATATCTATTTATTGATAAGTTGAGATGCCCAGTAGAGCCTTTATTATATTTAGGCAGTGTTTTTTACATAATTTTATATTTGAATGGCACATCTCGACAATAATCAATATCTCAAAATAATGAAATGATCCTCATGATAGCTTTATTTATATAATTTTTGTTTCCCGAGGTTTCTTTCGCTTTCGGCTAATAGGTTATTTTTTAAATGGCCGTTTAAATTTACAAATACGAACTTAATAGTTTAAAGAGAAAAAATTGAATTTTTCTTATTAAAATCGAAGTCATTAGTATCTTATATTTTTTGTCTCAAATAAATGAGAAATAAAATTTTCAGTTCAAGCTTTTACAGATTATATGGAATAATTATTCCAACCTAAATACACAATATATTATCGATTTTTAATGAAAAAAGTTTAAAGTTTTGTGTAACAATTAAAATTTGTACTTATACAAAAAATTTCAGTTTATTTTTGTTTTGGATTTTTTTTATGTTTTAGCTGGCTAATTAAGTTTCATAAAATTCGGTAAACGGATCTGAAAATCACCAAGATGGCAGATTTGATACCTGTAATTAGCTCATAATTTTTAAAAATTTGTTGATCTATGTCATATAAAAGATTCTATTATATATAGGAATTTTACATGGGTGTGTGGTAAATAAATTAGTTTTTTTTCGAACGTTGGTTTTTAATTAGATCTGTTAGTTTAAAACTTTTTCTTTTATGAAAATTCTCTAAATTTAGCGCATCAAAGCTAAATCAATATTTTAGATAAATTTGATTTTTAAAATTTTTTTTTTATTTCGTAAAAGTGTTTTTTTAGATAATGATCTTATTAAAAAATTTGGAAATTGTTTTAAACTTGGCCTATATAATTTTTTTTGTGTTTTCCTATTTTTAATTTTGAAGCTATTGTTGTTGCGTTATATTATTTTCTTGATAACTAGGTTTTTATTTATAATTATATTTATTTGTATTATTGCAGGAAGAAACTATGGCCTTAAACGATTTTCTTCAGGAGGCTTGTATTATGAAGGATCTCAGCCATCCAAACCTAGTGCAATTACTTGGTAAGCTTAAATTTACCAATTTTTTTTATATATACACAAGTCTGCAAATATCAATGAATGAAAAATGTAATTTTATATCTTATATAATTCCCTTTTTTCGAGGTTCAGCTTTTTTTATGACAAAAAATGTGGCTAAATTTAACCAAATTGCAGATATTGCGACCTTAAAAATACACTAAATAGAAAAAATACTTATAAAACAATTTATAATTTAATTATCCTAAATAATAAGAAATTAAATTTTTAATAATATTAAGCTCTTGCATACAGAGTTGGCTTTTTATAGATTTAACAGGATACGATATTTTATGGGTTTGTAATATTATTTGTAGTTTTAATTTTAAAGATCAGCTGTTTTAATTATATAAAATGAATTAATTTTCGTATCTTTTTTATTTTTTAATAAACTTCATTTTAAGTTTTATAGACTATAAGTGAATAGAAACTGGAAGATGGCAGATTTGATCTTTGAAGGTAGCTAATCATAACTCTCAAAAATTTGCTTTAATTAGTATTTCATGCAAAATTCTTAATATCATATATTTTAATTGTTATTTATTAGGTGTTTGCGTCAATTCTGCCCCATACTACATTATAACAGAATTTATGGGTGGTGGAAATTTACTAGATTATTTACAATCGTTTAATTTGGTATGTTTTTTTATATTTTGACTTAATTTTTTTGTATCCAACGTTACTATAATAAAATATAATTTATAAAAAATTTTATGTACGTTAGGTTTCTTATTTTGATGTAAAATTTAAAATTCTATTGAATTATAACTTTTGGGATTGATTACAAGCTTTATTTCTTCTATTTATTGTTCTGATATAATGCATCATTTTAAACGTTTAATAGGCAAATATTTTATCCGATGCTGCTAAAATTGATCAAATTTGCGCTGATTTTGTTGATATGGCGTCGCAGATTGCGTCTGGTATGGCCCACCTAGAATCTCGCAATTTTATTCATCGGTTTATTACCACTTTTTCTTTATTTTTTTGTTAAAAATAAATTTTTTAGATTAAAACTAAATATTTAAAATATATTGAATACAATCTATAGAGAAAAATTACATTTCGTTTATTCAAGTTTATTTTTTACTGACATTAAAAATTTGCAAATAATAATCAGTTTCATATTTTAATACATTTTTCATCTATTTTTATTTCTTTCGCCCAAAATATTTGGACAAATAAATAATTTTGTTCCAAAAATTTAAATTCTTTTTTTTTGTAATATTTTTTATTAGCGATCTAGCTGCGCGAAATATTCTCATTGAAAAACGGTATAAACCTTTCATCTCAACCTCCACACCTGTAAATAAGAATCAGCACGTAACATCGACAAGCCCATTACTCAAACTTTCACTAGATAAAAATACAAAATCAGATCGTGTCAAAAACAATCACAATAATAATAATAAAAATGAAACATTTTCAGACGAACATGACCCTTCACAAGACTATATAAATCTTGAGTTGGGGAACAATTATAATAATAAAGCCGGTGGATTTAATATTGCGAATAATCATGGTACCTTATTTATCTAGATTCTTATTTTATATTATTTTAAGCCTGATTATTTAATTTTAAAAGTTTTGCTTGCTTTACAATTTTAATTATTTGTGCATGTTTTCCTATAAAACAAAAATCTAACGATACAAAATATATTGAAGCTTAGTCTTGACACATTTTTGGTATGGCAAATGTATTTTTTATTTTTCGAAATGTGATTTTTATATGCTCTTGGGAAAAAATTCATTTCTTATACACTCACTAATTTGTAAATATACTTGAAAATATATCAGATGAATCTTTAAAAAAACGTACAAAACTCACGCCAGGTATTTCAAATGGAGTCACATGCAAAGTCGCTGACTTTGGACTGGCCCGGCGCTTACCTCCACAAACCGAATATTACTCCGCTAAACTGGGCGCTAAATTTCCGATTAAATGGACGGCCCCCGAAGGCCTCACAAATAACAAATTCTCAACTAAATCTGACGTTTGGGGTATACGCACATTAATGATATGGTCTTTTTTCGGACTTTTTTTAGCTGATTAAAATTTTGTTTTTTGAATAAAAATATTTTGCCTAACCTGCTAGCTTATTTCTCTTATTTTAACATAGTAAAATTTAAGTACTATTGTGAGAATATGATAGAAAAAGAAAAATTTACAAAATGTAAATATTACTACGTCAAAAATTTTATATTTGCATCTCGTATCTTAAATGGAAGATTTATGTTGCTGAGATATGTATTTTGATTGTGTATTCATGAATTTATACAATTAAATAGCCTTCAGGGACTTTTCCTATGATCGTGCTTTTGTACCTTCTTACAATATTTTTTAATTAAAAACTATAAAAATCTTGTTTAATCAAACGTGATCAAGTAAAAAAAGTCAATCGGTAGTTTATAAAACTGTAATTTTTTTAGTTTTTAAATTTAATTGTTTATATTGTGTTATATTTTTGCATTATATCTACATTATTGTGAACACATTTAGACAGATTTAAATTTGAGGAATAGTCATAATTTTTAAGCTACAAATTTACTTTCAATATACTGCTAATTATTATTATTATTGTTATTATTATTGTTATATTTTTATTAGATAACGTATGTTAAAAGATGTTTTAGGCCAAGCTTCTAATTCAATTCATTACTCAAACATAACTTTTTATCCATTTTAATTAATTAGAATAGCTCATTAAATAATTAACTTGCACCAGGCACAAACCTAGACCCCCTTGGAAGGGGGGCATTGCCCGCCCCCCAAAAATTCAACTGGTGTACATGTATATATTTTTGCCGATTCTGCCAAAAATTTTCTGCCCCCCTTTCCCCCACTGATTTTTTTTTGCCCCTCTCACCCCAAATTGGAAAATCTAAAATCGGGCCTGACTTGCACATAAATTTAAATTATTTTGCATGTTTTTGTTAAATAACAAATTATAAATTAAGAGGTTGAGTTTTGTTAAATATATGTAACTGGCCTTATCTGACTAGGGTGGTAGCGAAAATACAATAATCTGGAATCAAAAACGTTATTTACGTCTACGCCATGCATGCCTCTTTATTGTTCGGTGTAGCTTTTGTGTGTTTATTGTTATATTCACAATTTTTTCCTTTTTCAAAAAAGCGTTTGGCATTCTCTTGTGGGAGATTTTTAGCCTTGGTGCGACACCTTACCCCGCTATCGAACTCAATCAAGTCCTCCAGTTTCTCGAAAGGAATTACCGAATGAGTAAGCCATCTGGAGATGCTCTTTGCCCCGACTCCATATACGCCATAATGTTGGAATGTGAGTAGAAAACTATTTTTTTTATAAATGTACGATTTTTTCAAGCCGTTAAGCCCCTCCTGTATACTGATTTGAAAATATATATCATTCTTTTAAGCTGTATATTGGTATATAAAACAACGAATTAATTTTAATTTTGACAAAAAAGGTCTAAAATTATAGAATCCCTTATATCTAATTTTACTAGCATTACCCTTTTGAAACTCAACAGCAGATTTTTTATAATTATATTTCAAAAAAAAAAACAAAAGTTATTCAATTTTTACTCGATAAATATATGTTATATAAATATGTTTATTAATTGAAACATTATAAATTTTAGTGAGCTTATATTTATATATTACCAAGTAAGGGGAAGACACATTATTATTACCAACATTTGCGTTTAGATAAATTAGTTATGCAATTGAGCGACAAAAAAGGGATATAAAAAATACACTTTATGCATTTTTAAGATCTAGCAATTTGCTTGAGTAAGGGCACCAGTCGCAAATTAAAAATCTAAAATTGTTAATCACCCCATTTTAAATATTATAGGTTGGAAATGGGACCCCTCACAAAGACCGACCTTCAAAACATTGCATAAACAATTGAATTGCTTACTATTTGATTACCATACTAAAAGGGGTAAATACTTTAATCAAAAATTTATTATTTAATGTCAATTTTATTAAAAATTTAGTATTTTAATTTGACACGTTTTATTGCAAGATTGAACATCTTTTCGGAAGTTTTAATTCTAAAAAGTTAACTAATATAACTAAAATCTTTAAAACTTTGTATTGAAATTTTTTTGTTTTTTGTACAGATTCTATAGACACCAGCGGACCCCTGGGTGCTGATATTTTACGGTGCACGTCAATATTAAGAAGAAGGAGACACTCTAACGATAAATGTACGCATTTTTTTTTGTATTCCGCACATATATTTAAAAACTTCCTTTTTTCTTTTTTATACCTTATTTCAATTTTGATATTTTTAATACATCAGTAGTCGACTTGACCCCCAACCAATTTTCCCAAGAGGAATACCGTTTTGCACCGGCAAACGAGCGCTCACCCTTACCTAACCGACATAATTTACTTTTACAGAGCATGAGCGACCCCAAAAAATTGTTAAACTTTAACCGTAACGGGCAAGGTAGAATTCTGTTGATTATTTAATTTGGTTTTGGTTAGTTATGTTAGGTCTAAATAACTTAGTTAGTTTCTGGTAAGAGCAAAATAAGTTTTGCAAATTTCATTGAAATACATATCAGATTGCCAACATCAAAAAATGCAAAAAAAATAATATAAGTATATAAACTTTAAATTTTGATTAAACATACAACAATTATTCTTTAAATTTAATATATTTTAGCCTATTTGATGTTGTGCGATTGCGTTAAACTGTATTTTGGGCTAATTTTCCTAGTATAAATTTAAAATTTAGATTATATTAGACTTCAAAAGAGCTTTATTAATTGTATTTAAGTTTTTGTGTTCGAAAAAACCTTATCTTTTTTAGTTTCAATAGTTCTATTTGGGAAAACTTGAAGTTAAAAAGTTCGATTTTGTTTAAATCCATTTGGGCCTTATTGTTACACGGTTTGGCAATTTTTTTACTTTATTAGCTAAGTTATAATTTTAAATTTTTTATCTAGTAATTTTCGTTTAAAGTTTTCCTAGTCAAATTATGCAAGCCTGCTATAGACATTTAAAATTTGTTAAAAAAAATAATAAAACCAAAATAAGCTTAAAACTAAAAAATGAATTATTTATAAAAAAACACAGCTAAATTTTTTTAAACTAGCACAATATTTTGGTTATATAGGTAAAAAAATCTGAAATGTATCCTGTATAACCTATTAATATGGAATTCACAAATTTGTTATATCTTGTTATTAAAAAAGAAGTAAAATATTTTTCTAAATTTTTTTTGAAAATTCTAGAGATAGTACAATTGTTAAATATGACCATTGTTTAGATGATTATGTGTTTATGAGATGTGTCTTAATGAATTGAAAAACAAAGAAAAACATTTGAGATAACCATTATGTAGATTATTTTGATGCAAATGGACACACATATAATTATCTTTAGGCCTAAACATGTATCAGTATAAATGTTTTCTAGCCTATGTTTTCAACATCACATTAAAATAATGCAAATAGGTAAATCATCACCAAGTAAATTTGCCCCATTCACTGGCTCCCCAGATCACGTTAAAGACACCAGGGGCCGAAAATACAGCTTGGGCATCAAAACTGGCCGTAATTTGTTAAACAACAATAATAATAATGCCATAAATTTAAAATTCGATCAATTTAATCAATTTGCAGATTTTGATTTCCGTAATAATGACCAAAACAATAATGATGCGCATAATTTTGTTATGAACAATAACAATAATAATAGCAATAATGTAGTTAATGTAAATGATAATTTTTTCTTACAACGTCAGCAATCTGGCCTGTCTCAGGCCTTTAAGCGTTCCAATTCCATTTCGAGTAGTAAAAACAATCGCCGTTTAGGCGACCATAGTCAACTTACGCCACCTCAATCAAATAAGCAGGGTTCCCCGTTGCTCAACGGTCATATGGTATCTCACACACATTTAAACCGCGATGACTCAAAAAACTTATCAATTACGAGGAATCATAGTCACCGACTTGCTAACAACGAAAACGGATCGGTTGAAAACGGTGTCCTCAATCGTAATAATTCTAATTCGCTTCTTGATTCAGAGGATCCCCTCAAACTATTTGACCAAATTTTGGCCCAAAAAGATTAATTTTTGTGCTTTTCAGTTTAGTATTGGTTTTGAGCCATAATTTTGACTGATATTAAAGGCCTTTGCAATTAACATTTTTTTATTAGTTATATCCATATTTTTCTCAGTATTGACCTTAAAACTTCTTTCAATTTAATTTTAGTATATAATGTGAAATTGTATATTATATTTGACAGAACCTCATTCTACCAAAACATCTCACAAAAACATCCAAATTAAGGGTTTAAAAAACCTTTTAGCATTTAAAAAGCATTTTTTTATTACTTGAATAGTTTTTAAACATTGCATCAACCATGAAATACTCTTGTATCATTAGCAAAATATCTGCATTTTCCTATCCAAATATCTACTTAAAATTGGAATGTTGTTTTTAAAGATTTTTATTTAAAGTTATGTAAGTGTAATATAAAATTACAAAATAGTAATAAGTGAACTTTTTAAAAATTAAAAGATTAGTTTTTTTAATTTGTTAGACATATTTCTATATATTGAATCATGCATTTTATCTTTAGCTTAATTATGATATATACCTATTTTTGTATATATAGTTATTAAATTTTAATATTTTACTTTTTATCAATTAAATAATCAATTTTTTTTAGTACGTTTTATAGTAGGCCAGAATTTTATGGTTGAAATTTACTAAAATAGAATGAATAACTTTATGATTATTCAGTTTCTTTTCATTTGCAAACGGTTTTGTTAAAACTTATATTATAATTTTTATTTAATAGAATTAAGGGCCTAGCCTTAGTATTTTTAATTTTTTATCATTAATATGTTTACTGTAAAGCGTTTTCAAAATTTGCGCTCATTTTAATTATAATAAAAAATATTTGGCCCTGATAAAAGTGTAATTTTGCTGTAATCCAGATCAATTATTTAAGAATTTGTTTTTTGATAAACGAATTTTTTGCGTTTTTTCATCTTTTTTACATTAATGCTTATACATGCACATATTATTTTTATACCTATAAATATTTATTTATTTTTATAATAACTCATAAATTATATATATTATTACAGATTGCATTAGAATTATGTAGGTCCGATAAATACTTGGGAAAAGGCTCATTTTTAAGCTAACTCATTTTTTATTTAAAAAAATTATACGATAAATGTTTATCAAATCTTACATTTGAAATATTAATTTTTCATTTTTAAAATTTTGTTAATTCCTTAAAATTTTGGTAAACATTTTTACGTGGTTCATTATAAAAGAGCAGAATGGATATTTGAAGAAAGCTCTACCTACAAAAAGTCACTACAATCTATCAGCCCTAAAATCACTTTAAGGTGATTATTTTTTTTTTAAATACATCCATTAAATGCCCTTTGGAACTACTAAGTTACCATGGTAATTTTAATGGTTGCAAAACTTTGTCATCGTCGACAAAAATTTGCTTAAGCACCAGTTTATCTTAAGGCACCCGCCATGTGATATCATATAATTTTTCCATATATTTGACATAATATAAAAACACATGAATTATGTCATGAACCTTTTTCTAACTGATGTTTACCCTTATAAATTATTAAATTTAGCCAGCTTTTATCACCATTATAAAATGTCCGCCCCTTAAATAGGTAATGTAACTTATCAATTTTTACAAAACACTATTATAATAATAAATTTTATTTTCATTATTATGTTGTTTACTAATTTTATATTTTTAATATGTTATAGCTGGCTTAAAAAGTTTAATTAAATAATCGGTAGATGGATTTTAAAAACTCCAGGATGACAAGCCAGGTCTAAAAAATTAGCTCATATCTCTTTAAATTTAACAAATTAATTATTACTGCATCCTTCCTTGTCTTTCCTGCTACATAACTTCCGAGACCCAGAATTATTAAATTCTGTGGCATGCCAAAAAAAGAAAATTAAATTGAAATGTGGGTAAAACGCTGCGTAGAGCCACGGATTTTATTTAATCTAAAAAAATATAAGAAAATTAATGCATTGTTTATGGCGCCTAGGTATTGATTTACATACCTTACGAAACAACAGATGCACTTTCCGCATAATAGCTATAATTAAATCCTTCTTCAGACCATCTTGTAACCATCATGGATTAACTATTTTGTTTAGCGAGTCACGAAAATATCGCATTGAAAAACTTAACAAATTGTGAACTATATTCATTATAACTATAACAGCGCTATTGTTTAAGATATTAAGTAAATTGCAACTAAAAAAGATCATTTTACACCGGATGGATCGGCCCTAATTACTGCCAATATTTTTTATAAGCAAGTAATTTGTGCGAATATCCTTGTAGCAGTATGCTGCGGCTTTCGTTTCCTATAGCATTCTTATGTCTTTTTAGACCAAATTTTTGAGTTTTTTCCCCAATCTATATTTAATGCCTAACCATCTTTTTAAAAATTCGAATGAGCCGTATATTAATTGCTTATATGTGCGAAAAAATCTTTACCATTTAACAGCAGCAATACTAGATTGAGATTAAAGAAAATGTATATCCGTGATTAGGCACGTAGGCAGAACTTTTTCTAAAGGTGGGCAAGAAATTTTAGGAGAAAAATTAATGAATTACATTGTTGTTTAATGAATGATCATATTATGACTAGCATAAAATATTTATTTATATTGCATCATAATTAAATTAATGTATGACACATAAATTCAAAAAAAACTTTATAAAGAAAATAAAAATATTTAAGAAATTGATATTCTTCTAGGATCTATTGAAAACGACTTTAAGGTTCGATCTATTCAGTGTTATCTATTATGTCCTTATGTATGGAAAGCAAGCACAAGGATGATAATCGATCATCACTCATTTGAGATCTTAAATATGTTTTTATGCGCTTCATGGTGCTAAAGCTTCGTTCAACTGTACACGTGGTTAATGGTAGTGAAAGAGCAATAAGCAGAGCCCTTTTTATGCTAGGAAGAATAGTTGTGTTAATTAAAAATTAATTATTATAACAAAAAGTATAGTACTATTTTATATTTTTAATAGATAAAAGATTTACAATTATGAAAATTATTAAGTTGTATATTACATGTTTATTTTATTATGACAAAATACTTAATAGTACTTAATGATAATTCAGAAAACTTAAGCTAAATTTTGATATTATAATTGTAATATATTTTAGAAAGTCGCAAAATTGCCAAAAAATAATAAATATACCAGCATATTCTGTTTAATAAATAAAAATTAGCGTTAAATTGCACAAAAAAAATTAAAAAGCTATTTCTAAAGGCAACGGCCCCCCTTTACTCCCCCCCCCCCCCCTCAATACCTCCCCGCGATAGAAATCAAAGTCTTAACCTAGTATAAGCCAGCATAGAGTCGGGCCAGGCTTTATTTAAACAAATTAGTTTGGGCCAATTTGCCTTCCTTTAACAGGTCAACAAATATCAATGTCAGAAACGTGAATTTTATAAAAAAAAAATAAAATAAAAGAAGGCGTTTGATGGCCTATCTCATTTATATTATTCGTTTTTCTTAATCCGTCTGGCTCCTTAGATCTATAACGATAAATTCCCTTTTTTGACCAAATTAACAGATCCTGAATAAAAATTTAATAATCTTTTTTGCATATAAAAATCCCTTGTAACTTATAATTATCATCACAAATAACGAGAAATAAATTCTGTTTATCATATCAAGCTGATACATCGGCATTAAGATAATACAAAAAATTTCGCGGCCAAATTTAAATACAAAACGAATTATCGGGTTTCGATGAAAATATTATTTGAACGAATTTAATAGTGTAACTATTGTGAATATGCAAATATAAAATTAGAGTATTTTTGTTTTTGAATCTTTTTTGTTTTTTTTTTGACTTTTTTTTCCTAAAATTTTTAATGTTTTTGCATGACTAACTAAGTTTGATTAGGAAAAACGGTAAACGAATTTGATATTCCCTAACATAGGTTTGATCTCTGTAGTTAATTCATAACTCTCAAAAAATTGTTGACCTGTGTTTTAAGATAATATTAATAAGGAAAATTATCACAAATAAGTTACCTTAGCACATTTTTTAACAGAGAATTCTATTAAAAAATTTGCTATACTTTGGCATTGTAATTTTAGGCTGGACCAAAAGTAAAAAGTTGGATTAGGTGGAATCGCATGATTGAACGGAATAGGCTCAATTAAAAAATATGGCAAGTTGGGCGGGCCGAAATATCAAGGCTCAGTTTAAACTCCAGTGTAATTGCTTTCATTTTAAGAAATAAATATAAGAAACCAAATTTTTATAATATAAACAACATACAAAGAGTTTTATGAATTTTGCAATATTATTCCTTTAGTTTTTCTTTATTGCCTCCATTTTTTTTATTGTGTATTAAGAACAAAAAAATCCACAAAATTTTATAACCATTAGTTTTCCAAAAAAGCTATTACCATATTCAATTCCATGTAAAAATATATCTAATCATGTTATTACTCAAATTTATCATTAAGATCAAAAATTGTATAAAAGCTACTAAATTTACAAAAAATATAAAAACTTCAAATATCAATTACGTCTTAGGTAAATAAAGAATGTTCCCTTCTTTAATTTTTACACAGATTTTATCATAGGCCCAAAATACCCCAAAAATTCCCATTTTTAACATAAAATAACTAAAAATCTGAGGCATTGGCAAAAATTTTTTTTTTGTTCATATAGAGCACCAAACTGACCAAAAACGATAGTTGTCTTAAATGGTCATTTAGATATCCAATTTTGTTATTTAGAGTAATTTGGAAAAAGACTTAAGCCAGGAAAGACCCGACGTGGTCTAATCTTTAAGGTCCGAACTGGTTCATCAAGCTAGTTATCCGTGCCGGACGAAAAAATTTTAGTGGGGTAGCAAAAAATATTCTAATCTTAGCAAATTTAAAAATTTTAAAATTTAATAATAAGATTGGCTGTTAACTTTAAAAATGTTTTAAAAATTAATTTGTAACATTATGATATGACAATATCTGATCTATACTTATAAAACTGCGCCTCTGAAAATTTATGGATTATATAGGCATTGCTTGGGTGCCTGTTAGAAATGGCCCTAAAAGAGCGAAATTCTATGAATCAAGGGTTATATCAAATTTCCAACTTATAAAATGAAGGGCTAATAAAATAATTATTTATGTATAATTGCATATATTTGAACATTAAAATTTGTTGAGATTCACATAACATATTATTTAGTAAGTTTTAAAATAATTCCTTTATTCTGACATTCAGAACCCCATAGATACGAGGTAAAATTTAAATGCGATATAGATTGATACCTTATATAAAAATAGAATAAGACAAGTGGTCGTCTTATGATGATAATGACAATTTTTTATTAGGTTGATACGCGTAAGCCATAATATAGGCTTGAAAACCTGGTAAATGCCCTAAAACTGAAAAATGATTGAATCTTTAAATGCTGTATTTGTGTATATGTCAGCCCCTAACGAAATAATCCGCCGGCGAGATATTGTCTGAACTTGACCTCAACGTCCAAAGCCTATATACCGCCAGCAGAATATTTTTTGGCGTATAGTCAAGGTCCAAAACACATTTTCGCCGGCTGAATATTGTTTGGACTTGATATCGCCCAAAGTTTATATTCACCCGGCAAAGTTGCACAATTTAAGGGACAAACAGTAAACTTTATGTGCTAAATTTTGAAATACACATTTTTGGACGTTAACTATACGCCAAATTACAATCTGCCGGCGGAATATAAGCTTTGGACGTTGAGGTCAAATCCAGACAATATTCGGCCGGCGGAATATAGCGTTTTGGTGCTGACATATACACAATTACAGCAATTAAAGTTTCAATTATTTTTCAGTTTTAGTGCAGTTACCAGAATTTTGACGCCTATATTATGGCTCACGCGTATTAACCTAATAAAAAATTGTCATTATCATCATAAGGACCACTTGTCCTATTCCATTTTTATATTAGGTATCAATCTATATCTAATTTTTAATTTGTTTTATCTAGCCACGCCTTCGCTCATCTTTTTTATTGAGTCGTTGATCGAGGTGTTTATGTCCCGACCCGATTGAGTCTCCATGCCTTGATAACTTTCGTGATATTCCTACGATAGTTGAAATTGAAGGCGTACAAAATGTAGAAAGTGCAGGTTACGTATACGTATTCCAAAATTTCGCAAAAGATGTAAAGATTGTAAAAGTCGAGTACTATGTGGGATAAACCCTCTTGGGTCGAATACCAACTGAGAATGACGTCCCGGAACATTTGGCATATAGTGATTGGTAGGATGAGGCACACAAACTCAAACATGAGGATTATGGTCGTGACAAAGTGTTGCCGGTACTCATTAAGCTTACGTTGGTACCAATTGCAACCTGGGAATAGTACTAAATATTATTAACATATAAAAAAATTTAAATATTCAAGTGTTGTAAAAAGTAATAATTTTTATAATTTTTTGGCATATTTTACTGAAATATAATTTTGAAAGTATTGGCTAATAAATTATTGTAAAACAAAATAAATATTGCTTTATCATCATATATGGTTGTCATGGTATTGTTTCCCTTAGCATAATATTCTTTTCTCTCACTCATTGATTTTTATTATGGTATCAAATAAATTTCTGGTAAACAAACTTAAATTTATTAGTGTTACAAATCAATCTTGATTAATTTTATGACTTGAAAAAGTAAGGTAATTGATTTTCTTGTGAATTTTTGGTGCATTAATTCCCCCATTTTTGTGATTCTGGAATCAGTTTTTAATTTTTTAATTAATTATATATTTTATTGGCACCATTTTGATTATAATCAGCAAAATTACCCTCCCCTTTTAGGTAAACAAATTGACCTATCTCAATGGTATTCCCTACCCTTATTTCAAGCTTGGGGTACCATGAAAACAATTAAAAAGATTTTAGGGATAGTGAATGCATGGCCATAGTTTAAAAAAGGTATATTAAAATTTTTTCATAAGGTACAGGTTGGCCAAAACTTTTATATTTAAAGACAATGCCGTAAATTAAACAAAATTATTATACACAATTACAGTATTAATGAAAGGAATTTAGGTAAAGATAAGCTTATTTGATTTTCAGGGTATTAATTCAATCGTCTTAGGAGCGCTATATTGACCTACGCCAAACCATAAAAGCCTCAATTTACAAGTCGTTATAAATCACGCCTTACAAAAGTAGAATCGCTACTATGACGCACTAATTATTTGTCATAAAAAAAAATTATTTTTTAAGTTCATTTAGGAAGAATTACCAGGGAAAAAACTTTATCTTTATTTGGGCATGCTTAACTTTATAAAAAGTAATCATTCATTTGCAATAAACTATTATTTTTATATTAAATTTTATAAACCATGGTTTTTTTTATTAAATGACAAACAACTCATGAATGAGAACTTCTTTGGTTGAAAATTGGCTAAAATCAAAGCACACAGTCCCATGACAAAGTTAGTTCATACCTATCCTACATTGTCTATCCAAATTTTTAGCGCTATAAGTTTATTCTATTTAAAGTTGAGCTTTTTTTTTATCATTTTGATAAACTTTATCAATGGCTAGACATTAATATTTGTTGGGGTTTAAGACATTTTTTTGATGAAAGCACGTGGTTAATGGTAATTGCATTCATTCGTCATAAAATAAATACAAAATTTTGTGTGTTACCTAAAAAAAATACTATAGGGGCTAAAAGATTCTTAAATGTTTAGAACAAGAACAAAAAATGATCTCAGATAGCTCAGTGGCAAACCTTAGACGTAGGAGGTTGCGAGTTCGAATCCGTGCAGATTAGCTTTTTTCTTCGGAAAATTAGTATACATGTGCAACCTTTAAAGCTTTTGAGTTGCCTGATTAGGCAGTAGGTCTTAAGATGTGTCTAAAAGTAAGAGCCTAGGCTAAAACCCTAGGTCGCCGGCGTGCGTGCAAATCTTACTATTTAACCCGTCGGCAATATTAATTGCTTTGTTCGGGTTAAAGAGTCAAAGCCCTAACGGGTATGGTACCCTTATGTGGAGAAAGGTATGGGGGAAACCTCAAACCAATTGTTTGTTTTTCGTTTTTTTATATCTTAGCTATTATACCTAATGGCAAGGGGGGAGATAGGACAAGTGGTTGCAAATATAAAGCCTTTCTGATTGCGTTGGTAGATCTCATGAAGACATTTGTTGTTTGGACAAATGTGAACGAACGGGCCGCAATCACTGGCGAGTTTGAAGGGGTGAAGTGGCCCATATTTTGTTGTTGATTTTCGCACATCGCGAGGGCCGGCCGTGCAGCTGTGTGCGGTGTTATACCTTAGTTTGTTGTGACAAAATAAAATACTTACAAGTAATAAATGCACTGTCTGCAAATATTCGAAAAAAACACGTTCAAAGTCAAATTTTAAAATCAGAGAATAGTAAACTCTAATTTTCTTTTTTAAAATTAGAGGATTATTTAATAAACAAAAAAATTGAGGCAATATTCTCCAATTAGCGCGCATTAAAATCTACAAATTTAGAAAAAAAGGCTTTTTTATTGAATTGTAAAAAAATGTTTCATAGTAAAAAGTTTGGCTCTAACGATCGTATTTACGACATGTAGATAATAATATACCTCGATTGCAAATGGTATCAATCTAAGCTAACTTTCCACTGCGTCTTTACTCTACCATTTACAGTGGTATAAACAACAAAAACATGGCAAATGCTTTCTTAAATGCTTCCCTAAGTATAACTTTAAAGAACTTGGCCTGTTTATACCACCTATAAATGAGCTTAAACCTTACCGGGATGATGAAAATGAAACCCGGTATATAGAATCTCTCAGAATTTTATTGCACTTTTTAAACAGGTGCGTTATTATTTTACAATTATTTCATAATTAAATTGTTTACCAAGAGGAATCAAAAAAATATAACGGGATTTATTAAATCTCAATTTGTAAAATTTAAGACGAAGCTTCATGACATAGTAAAAAAGAATCTAAAAAATATCTAATTTGATTTGTGAGCCCTAAAAAAAATTTAAATATTATATGTTAAAATGCTGAAAAAGGAAATCAAAATAATTTTTCACGTCTGTCATCTAGTTTTGTCACCATTTCTGGCGCCTAAAATATAGCCTGACTTACAAAAGCAATTACCTAAAAACTCTATAAAATAAATATATGGAAATGCACTTTTTTGTGTGATTTCGCCGTTTGATTGGAGCGAAGTTCGATACAGGGCGTCCTTAGATGTCGTATCATAAATTAATCTGTTCACTAGCTGAGACTTCCTTAACACAAGTGCCATGCAACCAACCGCAATGCCAAATGGAATTAGCTTCGTGCACATCCCCCTACACATTTCATAAGCACGCCAGAGCCAAATTGCCCAATTTTCCTCACCGATTGGATGTTTTACAGGAGATATATAGAACAAAATGTTCCCTAACAAATACAAAAGGCGTTTATTTAGAATTTTTTAAAAGTAAAAATACCTTTTTCAACATTTACCAATGTGGATGTACTTGCAAAAATTCTTTTTACACACGTTTATATTTTAAACTTTTAATTTAAGAAATAGTTATTGTTTAATGCCTTACAATATAAAACTGGATAAAATAAACCTCCTGGCTGGTACGGGACAAAGTGTATGCAGATTTCAAACCAGCGATACATCCCCGAAACCCAAAAAGCACTGTGCAAGAAAACGATAAAGAGTCCAGCATTAATTCTCGAGTGCGTTATCCAATCTTTGTAGGAGTGAGGTTTGAGAATGGCTATCATTTGATTAGCAAACAAGATAGCGTATACCGCAATGCCAAACGCTACTAAGCCTTTAGTGAGCGGGTAATTTACGTGAGCCATGAAAAAGGCCCACGTGTAAGACCGAAAAATCCTTTTCGCTGATATGGATGCCGAAGGCTCCGGGGAAAGGATTTGACTATATGACATAGTTTGGATATAAATTCTTAGGATTGGTGAAAATATCATCAAGGCAGAGTTCAACAGACTGGTTGCGTAAAACCAAACCAACAGGTACGCATTTATGCCGTGAATCTTGTTAGCTCGGACAGTTTTTTCCGTCAGCCTCGTTTCCTCGACTTGAAAAACGATCCCCAAGGTATTACCAATTAGTCCAGCTAAGCACAAGGCTATGGAAACTATCCGGTTAAACTTGTTCATTTGGTTGTTGTTGTAGGCCCACAGCGAAAATATGCTCTCACACCGGTATGAATTACCTCGTATAACTGAGTCTGAATAATTCATTTAAATTTCGGACTTTATTATCAAATAATTTTTTTATGATTAATTTTAGAGCTACAAATACAATCAGGGCATCAATCGAGACAAGGTTATTGAAGATCATGATGCCAAATGTTTAGGCTTTGTTTAGGTCCGGATATGACGTTAATTGAAAACAGTTACATTATTTTAATTTGACCTTCCTTTCATCCATATACTAACCACCTGAATAACCCAATATTTTAATTAGTTAATCAAATAATTTAACACAATATTTTATAATTATTAATAAGCATAGACCGTGGTATTGTAACAGCATCTAATTTCCGTTTCTAGAGCTGCCAAAAAAATAGACATTTTAAAAAAATATTTTTATTACCTGACTGCTTACAAGAAATGCTTTGTTTCACTGATAAGGTCACCAGATAGAAAATAAAAAGTAAGGATGATTTATTTGGAGTAAACGTCGGGATGATTTTAGGTTAAATTTAATTGTTGTTGTTTGACGTACATTTAAGGTACCTTTCACTTCTATTTTAACAAACTGTGTTTTTGGCAAGCTTTTTAATAACCGTTTTTATTTGATAAATCACATTTATTTACAATAAAACTCAAATTAAATGAGGTATACGGTTTGATTAAAATTTATTAGCTGACACATTAGTATTTTTGCCCTTGAAATACAATGGGTTTGAGGTTTCCCCCATACCACCAGACAAGGGCGCTATTCCATTTAAGGCCATGATTTCAAGTCTTATTTAAACCACTATTACTATGAAAGGTATTTCCTCGGAAGAAAAAAAAGTTGCCTATTTGTAATTAAAAATATATTAAAAAACAGAGTTTTAATATCTTAAAAGAGAATCAAAAGTTTTTAATAATAACATATGTTTTACTAAGAAATGAAAATTATTTATAATATAATTGCCCTCACAAATGTCTATAAATCTTAAAAACGCGCGTATCCTGGGGGTCCTCCGTGTTCGTTAGGACTTTGATATTTTATCAGGGCTGGAAAAAAAAACTAAATGGGCTTTTTTTAACAAGTTTTTGAGTTTTTTTTTCAAATGCCCACAAACTCGTGGGCTGGCAAAAGAAAAGCCCCTTTACTTGCTTAAAAGAGGGGCATGTTTAAAAAAAGCCCCTTTTTTAAAAAAAAAACTCCTAAGAGCTTTAAGAAAAAAATAACCCACCCATCAAAATTTTTTGAAATTATTATAAAGAAAACATAAAATGGGTTTTTTGGGGCTCTTTTTAGGAGCCACTTTTTGTAAGGTTTTTTTTGCCCCTTTTCTTAATAAGGGCTTTTATGAATTCTTGTTTTGGCCCTTTATTTTTGCCCCCCTTTCTTTTTTTATGTTTTAGGGGTAAAATGAGCCAAAGTTTTTTGGCTCATTGTTTTTCCAGCCCTGCATTTTATCACTAACGTTAGTGGACGAATGGATGCTACCCCCTTCCCTGCCCCATCCCCCATTTATAAAAATATGGATGTTTTTGCGAAGAACATGGCGAATGCGTGTATTTTTGGTGATTGAGGATAAAATTTTTATATGAGTGGAGACATAGCATTAAATAGGTTGTAAGAGGGGCAGGCACATAAAAATTAGAAACATGTTGTTACAGCAGGAGCAATTTAACAATGACATCTTCTCTGGCTGTCTAATAATTTTCAGATTTCCCCATAACAAACCTCTTTATTAATTAAAATTTATTTTTATTAATGCAATTCTCAATCCATTTTCATAATATATATTAAAAAATAAAATTTGATTTGCAAAAAAGCTAATTTTCAACCAGACCAACTTTAACCTAATTCGTGAAATTTAAAAGTATCTATGCCATAATTGCGGCATTTTACAAAAATATTAACATGCCTTCAAAGTCTACGTTTTGTTAAGTCGCTATTATCTATTGGCTAAACTCATTATTTAGTTTTTAACAGTTTTATGCAAGATTTTAAATTTTAGTAAATATTTAATCAAGGCAACCCCTAATTTTTTCTTTATAAAAATATAAATTGAGTTGCCTATAATAAAAAGCCCACAAAGCCTTTAGATACCTTATAAAAAAATAGAAATTTTAACAAACTTTTTTGATGCAAAAAATTGTATATTTATGGCCCTTTAAGTGTCGGTTATTTTAATTAAGCCGTGTAAAAGTTTCTTTAAGGGCTGTCTTTTTTTCTCCCAATTGCTGCATGGAGCAATTACTTTGCCCATTAGTGACGAATATTTACACTTTTATAAATATATGCTAAACATCTTCAATTTTTCTAATTATGCCGTGACGCGATTACGCTTCCACGATGCGATAACTTTCGTGATGTTCGTTCGGTAGTTGGAATTAAATACGTATAGGCTATAGAAGGTGCAAGTTACGTAAATGTATTCAAGGATTTCAAATAGTACGTATAGGTTATAGAAATCGAGAGCTGTGTGAGACGGCGTTCCTTTTAGACGGTCTGCATGCCAACTTAAAATAAAATCACGGAACATTTGACAAACCGTGATAGGTAAGATTAAGCACACAAATTCTGCCATAAGGATTATGGTCGTCTTGAAGTGTTGCCGGTACTCTAGGAGCTTCCTTTGGTACAAATTGCAACCTTGAATGAAATAAAAAAAAAATTTAAGTTTATTTTATAGGTAATGTTAATAAGAAGGTCAAACTCCCAGAGTTGGACGAAATCAGGTCGCGGTTAAGGATACTTGAAATTTATTTTGATATATTTTTGATGGGGGTAGAGGTAAGAAATATCCCAAGGTATAATTATACGTGATCATAATTCAGAATGTATAATATAATTTTAATTAATATTAGAATAAATTTGCACCCTGTAATGTTAAAATACTCTAAAGTGGCAACTTAGTTTGTAAAAATTGAAAAAAAAAAATTGGGAGGGCCTATGCAAAAATGTTACGTATAAATAATTTATAAAAGTTTTTTTTTCAAGCAGATAAAATTTACAATAAAAGGTATAGAATATTTGTTTATTTAAAATAATAGTTCATTAAATTGCTTTGTTTGCACAACAACAGACTTAGAATTGATAAATAAAGTCAAATACTTTAATTGGTATATAAATCACTGGACAACAAAAAAAACAACATAAACAATTTTTTGAGGATTTTGTAGAGAATTTTCTTGCGATAACGATCCCGGGTTTAGTTTCTTTTCTAGGGCCTCTTTTTTTTTACACCGCGTCTAAAGTTTAGGAAAAAATTCAAAAATTTTTTTTTGCTATTAATCCTACAAAAAATCTATTGGCATATTCAGATTCTTTATAAAATACATATCTAAAAGAAGTTATTACATGAATCTTTACAATTCACTTTTAAGTTATTTAGGATCAAAAAACGAAGTATATGACAAAAACCATTAGTTTTAAAAAAAATAAATAAATTTTAAATATTTAAAAAAAATTTAAACCCCTTACGTTAATAATGAATTCGTTATCAAAATATATTTTTAAACTTTTGTTACCCCATAGGTTTTATGATATAGAAGCCCAAAATACCCCGAAAATTAAAAAATCTCCACTTTGAACACCGGTTAACTAAAAATCTAAAGCCTTGGCTAAAATTCTGATTATATGTTCGTGATCAGCGCAAAAAATTTGACCAAAAACCATAGTTGCCATAAATGATGCTTAGGGTCGTCCAAATTTTGTTGTCCAGTGAATTAAAAGTTAGGAATGAATTGACTGTTGGCCAGAATAAGCTTCAAAATTCATACCGATGATGATGTATATAGGCATTGATTTCAGTGGACAACAACAATAAAATATCTGGGATTTGTAGAGAATTTCTTTGCAAGAACAATCCCGAGTCTCAAAGCCTCCAATTTTTTTATACTTCGAAAAAAGTTCAAAAAATCAACAAAATTTCTTATATTAAATAATTCATCATAATCTATTCACATATTTTAAATTACTTTAAATTATTAGCAATTTTTGAAAATTATTAAAAATCAACGGATTTTAGAGCGAAGACGACTATACAAAAACGTAAAACTTTAAAAATATATTATATTTAAAAACCCTCATGTTAATAATAATTTATTTATATCCTAAGATATAATTAAAATTTTTTTTCTAATAGATATAGAATAGGCCCAGACAGCAATTAAAAATCGGAGGTATTAGCCAAATTTAAATTAAACTCAAGCAGCATAAATTTTGACCAAAAAAGTTTCCATAAATGATGCTTAAGGTTGCCTAAATTGATGTCTAGAGTTATTTTTTACAAATTTGCTTTAGGTCGCAATGTTATCCTTATCTATGGTATTTTAAATCCAAAAATATTCATTGTTCTCGCCAAAATTAAATTAATATATATTTTAAGTCTATTTATTTGTATCTAAAACTATTAAGAAGTATCAAGCTTACAGAGAAATGCCGCAAAAAAATAACGAAAAAACACTAATTAAAACAGGGGAGGGAAAGCTCATTCTATTTTTATATTTATGTTAAATTTAGAATGTTGCTATAATTAAAGAGCCCTTAAGATAAATTTTATTTTAATAGAAAAGCCCTTTACATTCGCTTTAAAAGGCTCGTTTTTTTCACACTGCTATATAGCAATTTTAATTATATGGTATGCATGTTTAAAAGTATAGTCAATTAAAATATAAACAACAATGTTAATAAATGCGTAGTTAATTATACAATATTCTTAACCTCAATTTATACAGTTCAAATATTTCTTTCTATATCTTTAAACTTTTTTAGGGTATAATTATTTCTTATTAGCTCGATAAAAGTTGCTTCAACTGTATAAAAACTCTAATTTTAAAGGTCTATAGCCCATCTCTTCAGCAGATACTTGTTTAAAAAATCTATATAGCTTGTTTTATACTTGCCGTCATATGGCAATTTAAGTTATTTAAGGCTGAAGTGTGATAAATTTGAGCAAAATATCAATTTAGTATACATGCACCTGGGTATATTATTTATAACTGCTGCTGGGTCGGCGTTATCACAATTTGCCGTAACATGTGGTATTGTGTCAAAAAAAGAATTAGCAACGATTCTTCATAAACTAGGAAAAGATCGTTTTAATAAGGAGGAGCATACATATATTTTACTACCATACGGCCAGGGACGTATTGAGGGGGAGGCAAAGGGGGGCCGTTGCTCCCCTTTAGAAATAGCTTTTTAATTTTTTTTGTGCAATTTAACGCTAATTTTTATTTATTAAACAGAAATCGGAATATATGCTGGTATTACTATTTTTTGGCAATTTTGCGGCTTAAAAGGGCTCTGCTTATTGCTCTTTCACTGCCAGTAACCACGTGTACAATTGAACGAAGCTTTAGCACCATGAAGCGCATATAAACATATTTAAGATCTCAAATAAGCGATGATTGATTATCATCCTTGTGCTTGCTTGCCATACATAATGACATAATAGATAACACTGAATTAATAGATCGAACCTTAGAGTGGTTTTCAATAGATCCTAGAAGAATATCAATTTCTTAAATATTTTTGTTTTCTTTATAAAATTTTTATTGAATTTATGTCATACATTAATTTAATTATGATGCAATATAAATAAATATTTTATGCTAGAATATGATCATTCATTAAGCAGCAATGTAATTCATTAATTTTTCTCCTAAAATTTCTTGCCCCACTTTAGAAAAAGTTTTATCTACGTGCCTGCATACGGCTAATCCTAATTTTTAAGCGCTATATGTTAAACATTAATTACAATTCTCCTTTATATAATTAAGTACTTTCAAATAACCTAATGGTCGTTGTAAATTACAATTGGGCTCCAGGTGAAACATTCTTTTAAAGACACTGCCACAATATACATGTGGACGGCTAGAAGATATTACCGTTGGAGTTTTTGAGCAAACCATGGGGCTCAAAGTTTTATCGATTGCCTTGGGTGTTTCTGCCATGGGAGAAATTTTGTCAATATTAGCATTATTATTATTATTATTAATATTATTATTATTAATATTATTATTATTATTGATATTATTATTATTATTATTATTATTATTATTATTTTCGGTTCTTTCAATGAGTTGTCTAAAGGATCTGATTCTTGTAATATGTTCTAAAAAAATCACAAAATATTCTATTTTTTTCGGATTATATTTGTCATTATAACCAATAAATCAGGGCAACACTGCAAATGTACTATATGTGCAACTAACGCGGGAGCTAGGTTGTTGGAAATTATGCATTAAGGTGTTTTTAATTCGAATACAAAAAAGGTTTATTTCACACCTTTGCGTCTTATATTTCAAAATTTAAAATTTTGGCACTAAACAAATTCACAAACCTAAAAGTGCCAAATCTTTTTTGATTTTTGACCGCAAAAATCTTGCGAAATGAAATCTTTAAAGTAAATGAAAATATTTTTATTACACATATTAATCCATATGTCTTCCTAAGCTTTTGTCAGCATGTCCCTTATATGACGAGTAATTCTTTTAGAAAACATTTGTTTTAATATATTTTTGTCTTTTTTAAAAGCATATATAATGTTTTTTCTTCAACATTTTTTTATAGCGCAGCACAGATAGTCCTTAATTTTCTTTCCTAAGACGTACGTAAGGGCAGGTGCAAAGTGAATTATTTTTGTAGAATTTTTTAAAATTTAAATTTTATTTTGTAACAAAACGCAAATTTTTATATAGTTGCAAAATTTAATCTTTTTCTGATATAAAATATCTTAAAAATTAAAAAAAAAATATTTTTCTCATAATTTTCAAAATTTTACTAAAATAAAAACTAACTTTACACGTGCCCTAAACACGAGATGTAATTATATATGTATCAATCATACCTCCATTAACAATACTCGTTTTGCCCATTGATATCAGGGAATATGGTGCATAGGTAGCACCGTCATTCTTTGATGCTGGATTGTCAAAAATTATTTTGTTTACCCGTCTGGACCTTTTTAAGACTGTAGCCGTGCAAAAGACGGCAAAAGTAAACGGCCCTATCTTTGTAAGTAGTTCCCTAAAGATTTCGTAGGTTCGCCACAGCCTTATTTGCCACAACTCATCACCGATCGGGTGCTTGACGGGTGACAAGAAAAACAAGGCCTATTCTGTAAAATTAATATTAAATAGAAAATAGAAGTTAGATTTAGGCAGCTTCTTATTTTGTTTTTTAGGAATGAATATACATATACTTAAAGGCATGTTGCATGAAGTGCTGGAAAAATTGTGGCCAAAATTCACTTTTAATAGCGCTAATATGCAACAAATTGTATTTTTTTATTTTTTAGCCCATGTGTAATCTTTTATAGTAGAATGGTCCTTTAAAAATTCTCATTAGGACTGGCTTCATTGTTACAAGCCTGGTTACAAGAGCCAGGGCAATAACACGTTTTGAACGATGTCAAACCTTTTTTATTAAAAATTTTTAAAAAATAAAATTCAAATTCTAGTCATACACCCTTAAATGTGCTACCATTTAAATATGGGTTTTGCATTGTTTCCGATATTGACTTGACCCGTTCAACTGATAAGACTCTTTTTTTTATTTAAAAAGCTATTCTTATTCTCTAGGATTATGTAAATTATAGTTTATCTACCTCGGCCTCTTTGCTGACATTCTAGAACCAAACACAAAAGATATCTAGAATATTCAATATTTTGTTGCGTTTTTAAAAAGTGTTTCCTGGCTTGCTATTAAACACAAAAATTAGGGTTCATTATTATAGCCCCTCCCCCTTAGCAATTTTAAAACCTTTATTCTGGGATAGAATATCACCGAGTGGTTGGGAGACAATATGGAGACACAATTGGAACCAACGATATACTGGGAATATCCAAATGGCGCAATGGGCCATAGCTATCAGGAGACCAAGGTTAATATGTTTGTACGTGATCCAAATTTTGTAAGAGTGCGGTTTGAGGATAGCAATCATTTGGCTTGCGAACAAAATGGCGTATATGATCATGCCAAAGGCCACAAGACCTTTCTTGATTGGGTAATCGACGTGGGCCATGAAAATGGCCCATGGGAGAGATTGGAAAATTCTTCTGCGGAAAGTTATTATGCTATTACTTGTTCGATTAGATGATAAGAAAATTTGCCCGTACGCCTGACTTTGCAGATTACCTACTCTCAGTATCTGAGTGGATATCATGAGGACCGAATTTATCATATTGGTGGAATAGAACCAGATCAATAAGTAAGCGTTGACGCTGTGAATCTTATTAACTCCTCGGCTGTTAGTCATTTTCTGATTGGCCAACCTCGTTTCACAGGTCTGAAATATGATTCCCAAAACATTACCAATTATACCTGCCAGGCACAAAATGATTGGGACGATGCGATTAAATCGGTGTACCCGAATACTTTCGTAAACCTAAAGCGAAAATATGCCTTCGCACCTGTTTATATTTAGCCTCCGTATTGAATCGGTGATATTCATTTTAATCTTTTATCTATTATTCTAATGAATTCAATCGTAATCGGGTTTACGGGCTAACCAAAAACCTTGGAGGTCAAAAAATTATGCTTTTATGGTTCAATTATTTTTTGAATTACGTTCCAAATGAAAAACAAACTACCATATATTTCAAAAGTTAGATTCTCACATTAATGGATTCAAAACTCTCAATGTAATTAATAAAATAAACAATCCCATTTTTTACTATTTTGGATGTCATATTACTAGGATTCATTGCATACCTTACCCAACCTATCTTTTAATCTAATTTCACACGGCTAATTCATCCACCAAAAAATAAACATATGATATCAATTTATCTAATTTTGGTAATGAGTCATCGCACATGTACAATTACTATGTGGCCATATTTGTAATTAATATAATAAAATTGATAAATATGAAATTATTATTTAATCCTAATAGTTACATGCACTTACCTAATGTACAATGTTTTTCTAAATATTCATGGTGAATGCAAAGGCTGCAATGCGTTTTTGTAACAATTCTAATGCCCTTACTTATTTGATTGGTTTATAAAAGTATTTTAATTTTTTTAAGTCAAAAGTAATAAATTATATAATCATTGCTAATATAGCTCTTAAACAAAGCAAATTTTATGTTTTTTTAATTTTATAAAAGAAAGTGTAATTTTCACAATATGAAGCTTGCAAATTAGGCCTAAAAGCAATAAACAAATACTTAGCTAATTATGATAAATAGCCATATTTTAATGATATAAATGATTTGCCTATTTGTGTAAATATTGTTATTCAATCACATTTAATTATTTATACTTTAATATCTCAAAATCCCTAATGCATACTGTAAAGTTTTAAAAAAGAATTAACAGCTTTTTAAAAAAAAATTAATGTTTGCCCGTTTAAGAATCTAAGGGCGTTTGTATTGGTTATCAAATATTAAAAATTTAAAATCGCAAAAGTATTATTTTTTATATCAAAATTTGTTAACTATTAATTCTATAATATTTTCTATTAGAAAGTTGCTCTAACTAAATTTAAAAGTTTTGAATTTCTAAGTCTATAAAATGGTAAATATATCAAAAGAGTTCCAATCCTTAAAAAACTTACAACATTGAAATACTTTTTTATATAAATTTCATAATTTTGAAAAATCTTTAATTTAAATGAACTTTGAACGCGCCCTAGAAAAAATTATAAATTTTTTTTTACATTAGGGCACGTGCAAAGTTAGTTTTTATTTTCGTGAAATTTTCATAAATTTGAAAAAATTTATTTTGAAATAAAACGCAAATTTTTTAAAAGCTGTCAAATTTAGCATATGCGCATAAAATGCTTTTTCTGAAATAAAACATTTTTAAATAAATTTAAAAAAAAATGAAATTTTTATTTTTAGAATTTTTGAAATTTCACGAAAATAAAAACTCACTTTGCACGTGCCCTTAGCCACAATAATGTAAATCAACTGAGTTCTACTTTTACCAAGTTTGGTCGCCACCGCTATATCTATGCAAATGATACCTCTTAAAACATTGCAATGCAAGTTTGTTAATCATTAAACTAATAAATTTGATTAAATTAAATGTTAAAGAAGTTTATTTGGCCATTCATATATAAAAAAGTTATTTAAAAAAATAAGCCCATGAGATCTCCAAAAATTTACACACATGGCATAGTGTAGGCATCAAAACAAGCAATGGAAGGCGGGATCCCTAGAATATGTGTTTAGAGTTTACAGATATACAATGACATTTAACTAGGGTTCAAAACTCCGGAATTTGGGAAGGAGTTCTATTTAATGGGAGTTACATCCGAATAACCGGTTGGAGTTTTTTGTTTTTAACTATTTTTTTCTTGGGATTTTAAAAATTAACATTAACACATTGGAAATTGGAATTGTGTATTGTTGTCCAAACTAATTTTCTTTCTAAAAATAAAGTTGTAAATAAAGGCAAAAGCAGCTGATTATGCAAATATCTCACATTTATAATGTTATTAATTTTGTTTTTTTTTAAATTTTTTTTGTGAGATATAAACTAATTAAATAATTTAACTCATGTCTGCATAGAATTTTAGTCGAATTTTTGTATGTGGAGATTTTTTTATTAAAACTTGTACAACTAGTATATTTTACTATGGTAATTTTTATCAAATTTGTCTGTTGATGGTGTCACTAAATTGTCGCAAATGCGATTTAAGTATAGAGCTTTTTTTTTAATTTTTTGGGCTTAAATATAAATATTTTTTTGGTAATTCCATTTTTTATCTTAAGCTAAGTGATTAATGTCGCAGATGCGATCTATGCATTATAGAGCTAATTTTTTATCATTTCTTTTCCGTGCGGTAAAATATAACTAATTTTTTGGTATTTCATTTTGTGAAAGTCACAAATTGTCGCAATTGCGATTTTTGTATTATAAAGCTAATTTTCGATTTTTCTTTTACGGTATAATATAATTACTTTGGTATGGTAAAATTTTTCCATATTGTAAAAAAGTCACCTTTTCCCAAAGCGGACATTTAAAAACTAAATTTTTAGAATTTTTTTTAAAGAGTATATATTATTATTTTAAAATTTAATATGGAAAAATTAATTAAAATATTTTATCTAAACAATTGCATTTGCGATAATTCGGTCACCAAATTGTCGCAAAATGAATATTAAAAAAAAAATATTCAATATGGATGCTCGAACAAAAGAGGATCAAAATTTATTTAATATTAATTAATAGACATTTGCAACATTTAGGTGACATCCACTTAGCAGGCTTTATAACAAATTTTACCAAAATTTATTAAAAAATAAGGTTAAAGACAAGATAAAAATAAAAAAGTTTTTCCAATAATTAAACAATTGCATTTGCGACATTTCGGTGAAATACGAAACTCATGCCCCAAACAATAAATATCAAAAAAATTATATTTAATATTAAATTATAGACTATTTTTTCTCGTTTTCTCCCAAAATTTTCTTTAAAACTAAAAAAACTATAGTTTAGTTTTTCATATCTTAGTAAAAACATCTGGTGGTCAAATTCCCCTATTTAGTTTAATAAACTGAGTTTTCAAAAATACTCCAATAATCTCGCCCGGCTTGAGCTCCATCAAAATGGGAAAACTCCGGTGCATAGGGGTTTCTGTCCTACTCCTTTCATCAACTCCAACTGGAGTTTTAGCATGCCCTATATCAATCATAAAGCTCATGGAAAGGTGATTATTTAGACTCGCCTCACCACTTAAATTTTTAATTCTAATTTGATAGTCCTTGCAAACGTCAGGCTTTAATTAAATTAGCCCTTTTCTTTCTTTTTCATAAACCCTAATTATTTGGGGCATGTAGGTCAAACAACGTCAAAATATTTAAGCAATGACAAACCGGTATTGTTTCATCAAGTTTACTTGTCATTTTTTGTCAGGATCATTTTGTCTACGAAGTCAGGGGCACCGATACTAATGGCATATTTTTGATAAGATTAAAGTCGGGACTAGAAAAGCCCGGCCCGCCCAACAAACCGTAAAAGTCAAAAGGGCTTGGTCGGTCAATTATATTATTTCACAGGACTAACCGATTTTTTATATTTATTTTTATCAAATATCAAAAAGGAATTATTACACAGGTCAACAGATATCATTGTCAGAAAAAATGAACGTAAAAGCATGCATCCCCATGTTGGTGTCCGATATACATGTTTACATTTTTTCTAATGCCTTAGGTTCCTTAAAACTTTCCATAACGGAAAATGGCCTTTTTTGATTTAATTAACATTTTGTGACCTCGAGAATACCCAGAACAAAAATTCAAAAACCTTTAATTATGATTTATATTTATCATTTAAAATAATAAAAAATAAAATACTATATCGAAGCTCTTACATCAGCATCCGAATAATACAAAATATCTTGCATCAAAACTCAAATACGGCTGGTATATAAGGTTTTAGTAAATTTATTGGGAATAAGACGATTTGAAAATCTAAGCTTAGACGGAACAAGGAAATCATCCTCTTGTAACATTTAAATAAATTTAAATATTTGCACAACTCGTCAGTTAATATAAAATCATACTTTTTTTACACAAATAAGACAGTTCAATACTTTTTTCAAGTTAAAAAAAGGCCTACTTAAGGCAAATATCATTATATACTTTACGATATTTTTTATTGCCTCTTTTGAGCAGTTGGACCATTTTAATGAATTTTCCATTTTGAAAGGTGACATAACAGAGTCTTCGCAGGCATTGTAATCGTCGTGCCCAATGTTTAAGCTACATAAAATTATAGGAGGACTTCTATATCTTTAATATAAAAGTCAATATACATGTATTTCATAGCGTTTTAAAAAATATTGAGAATTCAAGATTCAAATTTTGATTGCCTGACATAGTTATTCATGGACGAATTTCCCTATTTCTACGATATTATTTTTATAGATTTATAAACTAAATTTGCAATTAAGTTTATATAAAGTTAAGTAAGGACATAACCAAGGATTTTAATATTTTAATAGGGAAGGGGCGAACTCTAAAGGTTGAGGTAATTTAACCAAAAATTATGCTCCATTTAAACTATTGTTTCCAAAATAAAAAAAATAGAATGTATGTTATTATCTTATTTTAAAAAATTAAAAAAAAATTACGATCTAAAATACATCAAGAAGGGTGCGATCAAATTTAGAGTTATTGTTTTTTTTAAATAATTATGAGAGCCCTTAGCCATATTTATTGAAAATTTGCTAGCTTTTAATCAATATATAAAATTAATTATTTAGATTTAGCCTAATTGAATAGAGTAAGTCAATTTGTTTATTTTTAGATTATTTGCCAAATTATTTTTTAGCCTCTTATAAGGCTCTAGCTAGTCATTAATATCTTGGGTAATTTTAAAAATCCTATTTTGAGATAAGTTTATTGAAAATATGCTGCAAAGCAATGGCACATTGCCCACTAAATAGAATCTGTCGCATTGCCCAAAATTTAAATAAAATTCAATTTTTATTTAAGTATCATAATTACAGCACTATAGGTTTAATAATATATTAATCAATAGGCAATTAAGTTATATTTAAATTTAATCAATGTTAAAAAGTGACCTAATTAAAAATTTTATTTAAAAATTCCTAAAAATTTGCAAAAAAAAAACTATTTATTAATATTTAGATAAATGCTTTTAAGCATCAAGCCGAGGGCGATAAGCATGCTGCCTTAAAGGCTTAATACGAAAACATAGCTTTTGGTGAGAAATATATATTTATGGTATAGTATTATTCTTAATTATTCCCACTAAACCGGCGAATAAGACGTTTCAGCGCATGTATTCAGTATAACTTAAGTGTATAAATGCCTTCCATTTTGCGCCATGGACAAAGCTTATGAGGACTTGTCTTTTAACTAACTCTGTATTGGGTTGCAAGGTGAATTTGTTAGGTATAAAGAAACATTTATTTAATTTATGCATACGTATGTGCAATTTCGTGAACTATGGAGTGTACAGTATCCGCGAGGTGACCTTCGACGACTATTCCAGTTAAGAAATCATTGCAGAAAGTTTTACCGTAAAAGGATATGGCTTAAAATTAAACGGTATAATTATTAAAAGCATTTAAAATTTTTTTCCGGCAGTAATGTTCAAGACGTTAGTTATTTCAATAAATATTTCATATAAACAAGGTTAAATTTTATATTTTGTATCAAAATCATATTTAAAAAAGACCATGAAGCTTTGATAAAATTGGATTCTCAATCTCACAAAACAATAAAAATCATAATAATTTTATCAAAATATTTTGTAAAAGCTCAAAAAATGCATATATAAAGGTGAAATTTGTTACCTTTAGTATTATAATCACGAATTATGAAGAAACGAGTATAAAGGTCGTGACTAAAGTAAAAAAAAATTGATAATTTTATATATGCAAATAATTTTCCTTTTTTATTCACCAAGAACAAAATGCTATTTAAAATATGGTTCATACCTTGGACAAAAATCTTTTATCGCTTCTAAGAAAGCTTTCATCGATTTAAGAAAATATGACAATAGTTAATAAAAATTATTATTAAAAATATTTATTGTTTTAATGAAAAAGGTTTGAAAAATAAACAAAATTTAAAAAAAAATTTAACAAATTGTTAATTTGGCTATAGAAGGTTTTTCTTGTTTAAAAGTCGTAAACAATATTTTGGATTCCTTTAAATTAATTTTTATTTATGTGCAAATATAAATTTTGTGGACAAAATAATGGCATAAAATATTTAAATTAATACTTATATTAATAGTATAAATTAGTTTTGATTCAAACTTAATCAATCATGCAAATCCCGAATATGATCTATTATTGTTTTTAGTTAGGACGCGTTCAGTGTTTACTCATTGAACAAAAATTTTAAAACAACAACTTCAACTCGATTTAAAAAAAAAATTTGAGCGTTTAAAATTTTATAAAGTTAGGATAATTAGCTATAAATTCATTGAAAAAAAATTTAAAACAACAGCTTCAACTCGTTTTAAAAAAAAATTTGAGCGTTTGAAATTTTATAAAGTTAGGATAATTAGCTATAAATTTGCAATAATAAATTACTTTGACCAATGGGGTGTAAGAAAATAAAAACATTGAAAAATATAGGTAATCTAACCTTAATTTCAAATTTTGAAATCTATAGAATTTTAATAATTTTGTAAGTAAAAAATGAACAAACCTTACCATATTAGACAAAATATTATTCTAATTGTTTATTTATACCCAGTCAGCCAAACAAAGCTGTCCCAGTTAAGAGGCTTCAGGCTGCTGTCTTTAAGCATGATCCGATAAAAGGCGGCTTTTTCTAACAGCGTTTGTGCATCGGAATCGTTATCCGATATATGAGGCTTGAATTGGAAAATAATATGAATGCCTGATTTAGATAAATTTGGTCTTGCTGTATTTTTTAAAGAAAAATACGTTTTATAGCTTTCTAATTATTCTTAAAATCCACATACCCCAAACAATTTGAATTTTGCTGGCCGGAATTTAAACTCCTGATTTAAATAACTGCGTTTTATCCAACAAACAATCTCTTTTAGGGGATAATATTGAGGACAAAAGAATTTAGGGAGGTAAATAACAATGGCTTTTCGTAGGGTTGTGAAACTTGCGCACTGTAATATCCTGGGGAATGCGACGTGTTCCAATGGATATTATCGTCCGAAGAAAAACATATTTTAAATATTTTAGGGGTCAAAATATTGTAATTGCAAATTAGCCTAAAATGAGTTTTTTTTCTGAATAAATTCCAAGTTGAATGGGTTGATGAAAAGATAAAATATATATTATTTATTAAAGTATTTGATCCAATCAATTATAACACAGCATACCTGATTGCTATAAATTAAAATCGAGATTTTCATCCTATTTTTTTTTAAATTTAATTTTGAATATAATTTTTCAATAGATTTGGCTAAAATCAGTTCCTCAAACTTTTTTGTTTTTAAAATTAAAATTATCATATGTATATGTCAAAATGTAACTCACAGGGTAACTTTTAAGTACGTATATATTGTTGACTCGTATTTGAATCGATATATATCCTGATATTTGGGAAAATACCATATTCACCTGTGTAAGAAAGATAGATGTATACATTTTGTAGGAGGCAAATTATAAAAAGAAGTTGATAAAATATTTGCCTTGCTAATTAGTGATGGGTGGAAAAAGGATTACACCATAATAAGGGCTGGGTAGTTATATAATTTATAGCCATATTTAAGGCGCGTTCAGACTCATTTTATTTTAAAAAATTTTGAATTTGTTTAAATTTTATTTTTTTTTTAAATTTTTTTTTTTTTTTTTTTTAATTTTTAAAAAACTTTTTTTTTCAGAGATAGTATTTAAATGCTAATAATGAAAATTGGCGACTTATTGTTAAAAAGCGTTTAATGTCAAAAGGTAAAAATTTTAAAATTTTTAAAAATTTTAAATTTTTTTAAAAATAAAATGAGTCTGAACGCGCCCTTAAAAAGAGATACGAGTTTTACTATTTTTATTTTATCTGTGGAATTTTTTTTAAGTCTATTACAATATTAATAGGTATAAAAAGATAATAAAATATGTTGTAAACAATTAGTCAAAAATTCTAAACTGAGTAAAATTAAGAAAGAGTACAAAGTAAAGCTAATTGTAAATTAAATGTTCTAAATATTTATAATAAAAATGGTTAATTATATAATAAATCTGCAAGAAAATAATGTGATTAATCAGACCCACCCCACACGACCCATTTTATATCCTGCCTTGCTGATTGACAAGCTCTGGGTCCAGGCTCTTTAAATGCTTAAATGTAAATATCTAATATTTAGGCATATTATAGCTATGCGCATGCCGCACCGGAGTCGACAAAAAATTATGCACGCTTGATTACTACACAGGTCATCAAATATAAATGGCACAACCGTGAATTTTATGAAAAAATAAAAGAAATTATCCCCATGATGGGGTTATCTTATATAAATATTCCGTTTTTCTTAGTTTCTTCCGGCCAAGGCTCCTTACATCCTTCCATATCAAAAAAATTGCCATTTTTGACCAAATTGACAGATCTAGAATACCCTAAAATAAAAAACTTAAAATTCTTTTTTTTATATAAAAATCTGTAACTTATATTTATCATATCAAATAATGAGAAGTAATGCTTAATATATTAACCTCGTACATCAACATTTAGATATACAGAATATTTCGCATCCAAACTTATATAGGTCACTATATATTAGCGGTTTTTAATACAATTATTTATTTGAAAGTTGTATAACAGTTTAGCTGTTGTAAATATGCAAAAAAAATTTTAATTTATTTTTGTTTTTAAATCTTTTTTGTTTACTTGGCACTTTTTCTAAAACTTTCAATGTTTATAGCTAAATAACTAAGTTTAATTATAAAAAACGGTAAACGAATTTGAAAATCCTTAAAACGACAGATTTGATCTCCGTAGTTAGCTCATAACTATAAACAATGATGACCTGTGATATAGAAATATTAAAAATGCAAAGATTTTCTTATAAAAACAATTGAATCAAAAAAAATTTAAGGTTTCTTGATTTTTAAGTTAAACATATAAATTTACCACGCGTTAAGCTATAACAAATTTAGAGTTACTTAATTATTATTGCATTTTTCATTTTGATGATGTTCATGTGTATGGAATCGTTACACAAGTTTACAAAAATTTATAAGAATTCAATGTATATTATAAAAACTTAATAAATTGGTCACTTTATTTAAGGAATATCGTGCTTTCTCGCTTATCAATGGTCAACATAATCTTACATACTTAAGAAAACCTATAATTTGAAAAAATTGACGGTTTTTAGAGTTGGTTTAAATCAATTTTATATACATATCATAGGTCGGTTACAATGATTTATTTATTTATCATACAACTAACAGTATCTATATTCAGGACAATTTACCTCAAATATAGAATGACACAATTCTTTACCGGTTAAAAAAAATATGTTTGGAAGTTATTTGGAATTAATGTCTAGCTGTTTTAAATATATAATTATTCGTTTATAATTTCATTTTTTTAATCTTTGTATTTTTTCTGACATATTTCAAAATAAACTTTAGATGTTTAAGGCTAACTTTCAAAAATTTATGAGAAAAAATGGTATTTGGCAGTATAAACGATTAAATAGGTCTATATATCTAAAAAATGTCGAGCTGTGTATCCCGGCTAATTTGTTATTCACGGCAGACTGGGTTGTAGAGAAGTGAGGTAACCTCGGCACATTTTGTCAAATAAACATTTTTTTCTTTGCAGAAAGATATAATTGGGATGAGAAGTTAAAAGTGAAAAATAAATAGAAATGTAAAAATAATTAAGTAATTTATTTATAGTTTTGTGGCTTATTGGTGCCTCTGAACAAACTTTTTTTATCCGTCCAAACGAACATTCTTGACATATTTTGTTTATCTTTTTTATTTCGTCTTCACGGAACACCTGATTTTTTTTTGATAATTTTTGATTGTTATTGTAATATTTATAAATACTTGCCCCTACGCAGCTTACTGAAACAATAGTTTAGTGATAAAATTATGATACATTTTGGCTTGTCATCTCACCTGGTTAAACAAATCTGTCACGTAATTTATTAAATGGGATGTCGAATATTCGTCACCTTCCGTAATGTTTTCGTGTCCTGCTCTTAGATGTTTCAGCATTGCCTTGTCAAGGAATACACTGATCTTAAGGGTAGCTATAATGCGACGGTTTAAGGTGTGTTCATAAAACATTTGATTACTTGTGTATGGTATATCGATAACGTGATTATTCATATCTATGTAAATGAATTTCATAAAAAAATTTATAGCAAAGGTAATTTAGAATTTACACAAAACCTTTAAATAAAGTTTTTTGGAGATGATAATACATGTTATGGAGTTGAATATCTCTAAGATGGAAGAATTAATCTCTGTAATTAGCTCATATCTGTCAAAAATTTGTTGACTTCCTAGCCCGGCCCCTAATTCTTTTTTGCTAATTCAGACCCGGTTTGCGTTTTGAATGCGCAACCCATTTCGCTTTTCGGGCTGGCCTGCTTAAGGTCGGGCGGACATTCGGGCTCTAGATTATTCATCAAACTATGCTGGTCAAAACACAATTATTAAAATATGTCATTTTTAAGGCTACTAGAAAATAGACGCTGGTTTCTGACTTACATTTGTTTATAGCGCAGTAGGAGCTTGGTTTAGCCAAATTTAAATCGCTTGGGCGTATTTCCTATTAAACATAAATAAAATTATATACGGCATTATACTTTTATTTGTAGATGTGTTTTTATTAAATTATATTGTTGCTTATTGTTTTATAAGCGTAAATTTATTTTATTTATTTAAGCTTTACATCAAATTTAGGCAAATTTATAGATTGGACAGTTGTGTTCTTTAGAATCCTTTCAACGGGAAGGTTAGAATTATGCTTATCTATCAGATATTTCACGTAGGCATCATATTTGATAGGTAATACATGAGAACCTTGAATATGGTATTTTAGCACCTTTCTGATGATCACGTCCCCAAAAAAGTCTGGATCGTCTGTATATGTTGTACGGTTAAATAGAATATCTGTAATATAAACTTTTTTTATAATTCCATAAATTCATATCAACTACTCACTACAAAAAAAAATTCTTTGAAAAGTTTGGTTGCTAGATGGCTCATCTCGTTATTTTTTGCACGCCTGCAAAATTTAACAAATACATATTTATGCAAAATAAAAACCTTCGTTTTGAAGATCTTTTGATGTTTTTTCTCGCAATATATTTTTTAAACGTAATTTATGTTGATATCCTTGTCGCAACATTATAAATTGTTCGGTTCGATTAACCTCCTCCGGTCGTGTCAAATTAGAATTTACGATAATGACCTTTACCACCTTATCCTTTCTCTAAATAATAAAATTCAATTTAGGCTAATATGACAATATACCCATTTTCGATAAATATTTTTCACGTATTTTATTTATCAACCGCCCACCCCCTCCTTTGCACTCTATAAAAATTTAGCGTCTCTGAAAATGGGCATAATAAAATCCTTATAATAATTTGGTTTTTAATGAAACAAAACAATGGCCATCATACAAAATTCTCTCAATGTCGCTGGGATGGCAAAATGCTAAACTATCCTAAAACATGCGTTACTTTTTACTCATGTTATATTGAATAAAACATGTTGATACTCTTATGTATAAACCCATACGAGTCAAAGTATCACGGTATGTAAAAATTCATCATAGTTTGAAATAACATTGTTAAAAATAAAATTGATGCCGAGCTATGTAGGAGATTATAACGATTGTCGTCGACAAATTTAAAAGCTTTTAGGGCGAATGAGAATTTGTTATTAGACGTCCCCAATTTTTTTTTTATATTTTAAGAGACACTTATATGGAGATGGTGGGGCTATTTTGTCATCGAGGTAGAGATTTGCTACTATCTCAAAACGCTTTTTATGTATCAAGCTATTTTAACTCTCATTTTGGCTATTCCTGGGTTTTATTTAAATTAACCTGTGGTAGAGATCTTTTTTGTTTTATTGTAGGATTTTGAAGAGGATTGTCTGGGATAGGAAGATGTAATAATGAATGAGTCCTTTCGTCTATAGTATCTAAGTTGGGTGATCTTATGTACTTAATCTCTTGCCAACGGCATTGAAATGCATGGATGAAAAATAGTATTACAGACAAACCCAAAGTTAAATTGGCCACATATTTTAAATTCATTCTAATTCAAGGAATGTTAAATAAAACTCTGAATTTTAGGATACGAATATATTTTTTTACCTGCTATTTGTCGAAACAGGATACATGGTAAATTTTTTAATGTCGTATTTAATAACCGACCATTTCGATAAACGAATATTTTTGGTTATTTGACCTAGGTCAAATTAAATCCATGTCAAAGTAAAATATTTTTTGATTACAAAAAAAAACAATTTAAAAAATATTTCAAATTTGAACAACACCATACTAGAGAGGGGAAACACAAAAACTAATTGGGCAATTTGATGGATTGATTTAACTATAGATAAACAAACCGATGATATTTCAAAAAACATATTCGATCTACTAAAAAAAATAAAACTTAATATTTTATGACAAATTTTAATTCTAGCTAAGGCCAACCGACAAAGTATAATGGCTCCGCGAAGGATATTCCAAGCCTTGTGCCATAAGTAAAATAAAATTTTTAATACAGGGCATTTAATATGCAAGTAGAAAAATTTCTACATAGTTTGATAAGGGTTATTCTTATGTGCTATTTAATTAAAAATGATTTTTTAAATTTGCAAAAAAATAAGTGTTTATAGTTATAATAAATTTCTAATATCTATATAAAAATACTAAGGGTGCGTTCAGAATTCATTCAAATTTAAAAAAGGCAAAATTTTTATAGAAAATTTAATCAATTTAAAAGGTTGGAAAATTTCCATAAAATATGTCGAATTAGTAGCTATGTTTATATAGATTTAGATATAATATTATAGGAATTTTACTTAAAGCAAATATGGGTAAAAATTGGTTAAAGCCAATTGATAATATATTTAATTATAGTATCTTTTGAGATTTTAAATTTGCAGAATTTTTTTGAAAAAACATGAATGAACACTGACGCGTTCAACCTTCCTAATGTAAAAAAAATATTTCCGCAAAAAAGATTACATTTTATAAATTTTTATAAACCTGAGTATTTTACCTGGTAAAAAATGCGTTTTTACTATGAAGGTTGAATATGAAATATTATCTAAACCATGGCTTGTGTGAATGTTCAAACATTACCTTGTTTTTTGCATTTTAGGGCACGTGCAAAGTGAGTTTTTATTTTCGTAAAATTTTGATAATTCTGAAAATTTTAAAAATTTATTTTTTTTCAAAATTTTTTTAAAAATTTTTTATTTCAAAAAAAGCATTTAATGTGCATATATTAAATTTGGCAACTTTTTAAAAATTTGTGTTTTATTACAAAATTTTTTTTTTCAAAATTTTGAAAATTTTACGAAAATAAAAACTCACTTTGCACGTGCCCTTAAAGAAAAACCTTCAAAAAAATTATTTTAAGACAAATTATTCACAATTAAATAGAATTAAATTATAAATTGTTTATATATTGTAAATGGTTTTTATATATTATACCCGTCTAAGTATCTTGTGGTATTTAATACAAAAAACTCTGAAATCAAAATATTCCTTTTAAATGATCTGCCCTTCATTTTGCCCTGATAGTTATTAGCTTAATGAGAATCATCCAAATTTTTTAATATTCCCTATAGGTTAAGTTTTATTAAAATAACAAAATTTTTATGTAACACCGTAAATGTCCCAGAGTAATCCTTAAATGCTCCCCCCACCCCATCTCTATTAAAAGATCATTTTTAAGCGTCAAATAACGGCAGGTCTATTTGGTGCAAAAGAACGGGAACATTATTTTTACGCGAATACACCGAAACCTGCCCTTTAAAGTGCTGAAAATGGGACTATATAATTTCCCGGTGCATTGTTCGCCCAAAACATATCCCGGCTAGTTCTTTCTCAATCCCTTCTATCCGTCTAAATGTCGTGGGTGTGTTATGTTACCTATCAAAAGTAAAAATTGGCTTAATAGCAAAATGTCTAGAATTATAATTATCTTTTACATTATTTTATTAACAAAACCAGAAGTAAATTCGGTATTCAAAAATACACTGTAATTTAAAACGATGTTGAAAAGCTTAAAAGAAATTTTTTCTTGACCTATATATTTTGTACTTTAAAAATGTAAATCAAAACGAAGACCTGTTTTTACGTCAATTTACGTCCTGAATACAACAAATATGCTACCCGTTTTTTAGGAAATTACTAGGCATGTGTGCATAACTAAAAATAGACAAATAATAATATGTATAATATAAGCCTAAAAATTAAATATAATTATAGAATGAAATTTTAATATTTTACACAATTTAAGTTTTAGACATTTTTACAATTAATAATAATATTAAATATACATTAGAAATAATATTAAATACATATTAAAACTAACATTAAATCCATTTTGCCAAAAAGCATGATTATTAAAAAAATAATAACATTTTCCTGGATCCATTTTTTTGCCTTATTTTTTTTATTTTATAGTAGTTAAATAAAAATAAATATGTACTCTAACTTTAATAAAACTTAATTTAATACAAAATCAATTTTGAATTATTACATGTAAAATTGGCTTAAGTAATAAGAAATTAAAAAACAAGGAGATAATGGAGGTCAATAAATTTCTGAGAATAATGATAAACCTACCAAAATCAAATCGATTATCTTATAAATAGGTTTACCATTTTTTAACAAACTTTCTAAGTCAGCCCTTAACATTGAAATCTCTAAAAAAATAAAAAAATAATCAAAAATGTACAACAAATTAAAATCGTATTTTATATATTTACCATAGCTAAATTGCTATTTTTTTCAAATATAATTTTTTCAAACCAACAATACATCGTGCCTTATTTGGCTCCAGGTATTCTGTATAATCTAAATGTAAATTTAGTAATTTTAATTCAAATTTTCTCTATCTCATTATATATAAAAAACATGATTTAAAAGGCATTTTGATATAAAAAATTTAATATTCCTCTGGGCATTCTCTAAGTTGCAAAATATGTTACTTAAAAGGCCATTTATTTAGATCTTAAAAATGGTGGAAGGCGAGAGAAAACATAGAAAATAGAAAATGTGTATGGGATTAGGCCTTTATAAAGATCATTATAATTTGTCATAACTTTCTTTTTCCAAGCAAGCATTGATATTGGTCGACCTAAGAATTTGAATAAGTTAGTAACAAATGGAAAATAATTTTAAAATTGTTTTTTAGAGGAGGGCCATAATTCAAAAATTAATATTTCTAAAAACAAAGGGCATGAACCTCATTCATTCTTAATTAAAAGGGAAGATGTAAAATTGCAAAGTATAAATTTTGTTAAATTTGGCTATTGAAAAGGAATATACGTCTGCTCAAATCTTCACAAGGATGAGCCGGGTTAAATAAATGATAATTCCATGTAACTTTACCTAAGCCTAAGATTAACGTCAGAAAAAAACAAGCCAGATCTAAAAATAAATTATGCTTTTAAACAAATATTTCTATCAATTTTAATTCCCTAACACGTTTTAAATTTAACACACAAGAAACACTGTTTTTGAGTGCCCTTTGATTACATAGGCCAACAATTGTGAGAGTAGAGCTAGCTTTAAAGAGATTTTCGAATTCGTTTAGCTTTTTATAACCAAGCATAGTTAGTCAACTATAAACATTAAAAATTTCGAAAAAAAATGCCAAAACAAAGAAAATCAAAACAAAAATAAAAAATTAAAGGTTTTATTAAGAACCAATAATTTGTCGTATTTAAATTCGTAAGCAAAATATTTTATCTAAAAGCTAAGAAAGAGCTTGATATATAAAAAAAAATTATTATTCATTGTTTAAGATGATAAGTTACAAAGAATTATGCAAAAAAAGATTCTTAAATTTTTTCTTTTTAGTCTCTCTGTCAATTCGATCTTAAAAAGCCATTTTTTAATATTGACGGATGTAAGGAGCCGAGGCCAAAAAATAAGAACAACAAATTATAAATATATTAGATAAGCAGGGGCGGTAATCAAAAGGGGCATTTGGCCTTTTTTAAAATTTTATTTCGATTAATGATGTAACCAGCGGTTGAATCTATATATCAAACATATTAAAGGTAGAAATATATAAAAATGCTATTTTTTGTAAAATATACAGGGTTCTATAGAGACTATAGCCTTTTATAAACTATGAATTATTTTATAAGTTTCTATATTATGAATCACAATTATATGCTCACTATACAAGAAACAATGCTAGTGATTAACATTATAATTTTCAAGAAAAATTTAGTGTAACTTTTGATCTAATTTTAAATTTCCATTATAAAACCCTTACTTATCATAACCTTCACCAGCACCAACGCATGCATTTAAAAAGATGTTATAAAATAAGATGACATATTATATAATACAATTTAATAAATATAGTTTTATAATTTAAATAATATACCTGGACTCTAAACATAGGTCATTATGGATAAAAATTACATTTTAATAAGTTTTGGTTTAATATATTGATTTTAAAGCTAGGCTCTAACAAATGTGCTTCTATTTTTAAGATATACCCCAATTATATAATAATATTAGCCTAACATATTTTTAATTAAAATAATACAAATAGGGTTTAAATAATATGCACGTTTTTAACTAATTTTTTAGAATGGTGCAAAATATACTAGCCTAAAACAAGGCACACCCAGCTGCCTATATTTTTTTCATTCTTTCATTTTGACGCTTTTCCGTTTTAACCATGGGTCGAATGTATGGAAAAGGGTATAATCTTATATATTTAAACTTAATGATGATAACATTACATGACATCCTGATATATAAATATTAGCTCTAACTGAAATTATATATAAATACGTTTTTTAAAAAAAATTGCATAAAATTTTTCTAGGAAAGGGATTTCCCAATCTGCATTACCTTATAGAAGAAGTGTTCCAACAGTACAATAAATATTTATTAATTATTAGTGGCTAAAAATATCTTGTGAAGAAGTTCAAGATCTTATATATAAGTATGCAAAAAAAGGCCTAACCCCTTCTCAAATTGGTATTTTTAATTAAATGTATATTCAATTAAAAAGTTTGTTTATATTTTTAACAATTTTTTAATAGGTGTTAAACTTAGAGATGAACAGGGTGTTGCTCAGGTTAAAAATTTGACTAACAATAAAATATTGCGTACATTAAAAGCGTGTGGCCTTGCCCCAGTAATTCCTGAAGATCTACACAATTTAATTAAAAAGGCAGTTGCCATGCGAAAGCATCTGGAAAAAAGCAGGAAGGTATGCTATAAAATATTGTTTTAGATTAAAGCCTTGACATTGTTAATTGTTTTATTTCTATTATAGGACAAAGACTGCAAGTTTCGTTTAATTTTGATTGAAAGCAGAATTCACAGGCTGGCTAGATATTATAAAATTAAAAGAGTTTTGCCACCAAACTGGAAGTATGATTCATCCACTGCTTCTGCACTTGTTGCTTAAACATAGAATTATTCTGTATTATATTTAACTTATTTTATAATAATAAATAAGATAACCACCATATACAAATTAGTTACATTATTTGAGTTTTTAACACTGTTCAACAATAAAAACACTTTAAAAATTATTTGAGGGTTGTAGAAAATTTGCATCCACAATTCTGGGTTCAGTTTTTTTTCCAATGCCTCTTATTTTTTTTAACCTTGTTCAAAGTTCCAAAAAAAGTTCTCTAATTTTTTTTAACTATTAATTTTCTAAATATTCATATTTGGCTAAATGGCAATATCCAGCTCCAGGCTGCATGCCATTATACACATGGCTAAACCAGGTGCTCATTCAAATAGAACCATTTGTTCCTCCTTGATAATATTATTATTTATTTTATACAATTTAATTACACAACATAATCATATTATCTTTTGATTTTAACAACAATAAATGGGAGGAAGACAAAATATAGCGTTAGACTAGGTGAGTTGACAGAAATACATTGGCCAACCAACTCAACAGTTTAAGCCAATCAATGTCACAAATGCAAGCAAAGATCAATGAGCTTGAAACAGGACAAACTTTTTTAACCTTCAAGGAATTTGAGCGCTTACCAGTATTTGTGATCTATATAACATCTCCTCCCAAGGCCTTCTGATTGTCAATGAAAACCCCCTCCCACCCAATGACATTGAATTAAGTTTTAGCAACTTAAACATTACCTTTTGTTAATGAATGTCTCCATAATCTAAATATATTTTCAATTTGTACCCATCTTAAGTTTTATGATAGAGAAAACCCCAACATACCTTATAGATAAATTTTAACTTTACACCAAATAATTATAAATATGAGGCATTGGTTAAAATTCTTCATAATTGTAATTAACAAAAAACAATGTCTGCCATAAATGATGCTTAGGACATCTAAATTTCATTTATGCCTTTCTGTGCTAGCTTTAAGCTCTAGTTGTATATTTTCATGTTGTTGTTGTTGTTAACCACTGCGACTTTTCAATATGGAAGAAGGTGGCTTGGAGGTGTGAGCGAGCTTAGAAGCGGCTAGAATAGGATTTGTCCATAGGTCTAATGGATTAATCGGAGTGCCACGTGATGGGCATGAGAGCCAGTGGTGTAGGCTGTCTGCGGATTTTTTGCAGTCGTAACACTTGTCGTCAGATGCATAGACGCGGTTACGAAAATCGGCTAGTAGGTAGCAAAAGCCAGATCTTAGTTGTGAAAGAAGACATCTCTCTCGTCTAGAGAGAGTGGTTTCGGAGGGTGAAATGGGAGGGGGCCAGCCATTCAGAAGAATGGGGCAAGGTTTGTATGAGTATATTTTCTCTAAAAAATTATATGTAAAATAAAAATGAAATATGAAGGAAGAAAAATTATGAACAAATACTTACAGATGATTTATTTAATGGCAGACTTCTTTATAAAAATTTCTAAACAAAGGCAATTATTAATTGTGATTGGGAAAAGAAGCTAGAATAAAAAAATAACATGTGGGATGTTATTTGCTTTGAATGATAAATTATACAGGAAAAATCAAATCATTTTACAAATTAATTAGGGAAAAATTTTTACATAAGACTTACCAAATATATAATTTGTTTAAAATTATAAATACAGAATGTAAAAGTATTATTTACAATTCAAATATCATTTTTAATTCTTCTTGCAATATTATTTAAAACTTCCTAATTTAAAAAAACAAAATTTAATAACACTGGACAACAAAAACAACATAAACGATTTTTTGTGGGTTTTGTAGAAAATTTTCTTGCGCTAACGATCCTGGTTTAGTTTTTTTTTCTAATGCCTCCAATTTTTTTAAACCGCGTCCAAAGTTCAGAAAAAAATTAACAAAATTTCTTTAACTATAAATTTTCCAAAAAATCTATTAGCATATTCAGATTCCTTTTAAAAACATATCAAAAAAAATTACCTAAAATTATCAACAATTTGCTTAAAAGTTATTTAGGATCAAAAAACAGTTTTTATGACAAAAACCACTAATTTTATAAAAATAAAGAAAAATTATAGAAATAAGCGCCTTACTTTAATAAATGTTTCCGTTATCTAAATATATTTTTAAACTTTTGTTACAACCCATAGGTTTTATGATATCGACAGCTGGGAAAACAATGAGCCAAAAAACTTTGGCTCATTTTTTCCCCTAAAACATATAAAAAGAAAGAAGGCTACAAATAAAGGGCCAAAATAAGAATTCAAAAAAAGCCCTTATTAAGAAAAAGGGAAAAAACCACAAAACGTGGCTCTTAAAAAAGGCCCCAAAAAGCCCATTTTATGTTTTCCTTATAGCAATTTCGAAAAATTTTGATTTTTTCTTTATAATATTGATTGGTGGGTTATTTTTTCTTAAAGCAGTTTTTTTTTAAGAAAAGGGGCTTTTTTTAAACATACTCCTTTTCTTTAAGCAAGAAAAGGGGCTTTTCTTTTGCCATGCCCACCAGTTTGTGGGCATTTGGAAAAAAAGACTCAAAAACTTGTTAAATAAAGCCCATTTAGTTTTTTTCCCAGACCTGGATATAGAAGCCCAAATCCAAAAATCAAAAAATCTCAACTTTGACACCGAATAACTAATCTCAGGCATTGGCTAAAATTCTGTTTTCATATTTGTGATTAGCGCCGAAAACTTGACCAAATTATAGTTTCCATAAATGATGCTTAGGGTCGTCCAAATTTTGTTGTCCAGTGTAATTACGTTTATAATAATAAATTTCCTTTCAATATTTTTTATTTTATTTTGCCTTAGCCCATTAGACCTAAAGAAATCTCATTTTTGACAAAATTTGTATTTCATATTCGTAATCAACACCAAATGACAAAAATAAATAGATGGTATAAATGATCTTAAGGTCGCTTAAAAGTCGGGAATAATGCAATAATCACTTAGGACAAGTAGCTTAAGAGAATAAATATAGTATATGTACACTTTATTTTATAAAAAATATAAATATTATAGGAGATGAATTATAATTTAAACATTAGTTATCTCAGCAATTGTAAATTTTTCCGGTCTTGGCGATTGATTTATGTATGGATCTTGTTTTAGGTCTTCGTTAATTTTGATTTTAGCTTCAGCCGCTGATTTTATCGAAATATCTGGTATGTTATTGTTGCAATCCAAATTTTCACTGTAAGTTGCATGTTTGCGGACTAATGGTTGGTGTAAGTGAGATTCTAAAGGAGATAGAAGTTTTGAAATTTCCGGCTGCGCACTAACATTTATCTCAGGGTCATTGTTTTTTTGGATAAAATTTTGATTACTTTCAATTTGGTCATGTGCCGCTATACACTCATTATTTTTGGTGTGGGCAGGGGACCCCGGTTCGCTACCTCCCGAACTGTTTGAGGCAATGATGGTTGAAAGGTTTGTTGAATTGCTGGGTTCTTCCTCTTCGATTAATCTTCCGCCATGGGGTAGCGATGTGTGTCGTTTGTAAATTGATCTTTTGGGACTAGTCACGTGCCCTGTGACAGATCCTAGACTATGTTTCCCGTAATTTGATACGTGATGCTCGGAGACATAACTGTTGTTTGATGCAATTGAACGGTTGTTTTGGTAACTATAACTTGTAGGTTGTTTTTGTTGTTGTTGTTGGTATTGGAGGTTGCACTCGTGACCACGGTTAAGAGCAATGAAGTGCCGCGATAGGTCGTGCTGTCGGTATCTAACATAATCAGATGGTAAATCAGCGTTTAAGTTGATAAGCTTGCTATCATCTGTATTAGGTTGACTAGGTTTGATGTTTAACATTTGACTACAGTTTGTGAGGCAATCGTCCGGGGTAAATGCCATGTTTTGATTACCTCTCTCGACCCTTAAATTATGATTCGCTGTGGTATTATTTCTTGCCTTAGTCCGATTGTAGTAACTTGCACCGGCTGGCAAGATCCAAGTTTTAATTTCCGAGCTTATACTAGCCCTGTAGAGGGCCGATTTATCGTACCCTGGCCAGGTCCGGCCCTCAGGGCGTTGGTAATCTTTGGAGCCCATAAAGGGGTGATAGTTTTGCGATTTCATAACCAGGTTTGAATCGCTAATTTTCTTGATACGTTTACTCCTTCGAAGCATCGACACGATGCTGCTTTTTCGAGAACGTTTAGATTGAGAGGTACGGATACCGTGGTTATTAATTTTTTCACCGTGTTCGCGACTAAAAACGACCTCGTGGAGGTAAGGAATTACAAATTTTATCATATTCCATCGATGTTTTGCCTTAATATTGGGACTTGTTTTTTTGCCAAATTCTCTTAATTTACTTTTGACCGGCCTGACACCTCTACCACCACCTCTAAAGGTTTTAAGGGATTTTAGTAGGGCTCTCGGTGCAATTTTAAGCCGTATTTTATTGGGAATCCTTTGCTCTGGTAATTTTCTAGATCCCGAAGTACTTGAATTGAACGAGTTTTCGTGACTGAGATGACCGTTTATGTATCCGTCAATCAGCGGTTTTTTAATGTACGATGTATCAAAATTTGTGAAATTTTCGGCCACGTAACCGGCCGAAGATCTTAACAATTTCTCACGCATCTTTTTGTTGTGAAACTTGGCGAGGTTTGATATATTACCCTTGACGGTTAGGTCGTTTTCCGTAATAGTGCTATTGTTATCAAACAGACTAGTAACTGAAACCTTTTTCTTCCGGAAATTGGTACTAAATCCGGTATTTAAATTTGAATTCTTTTGATCGGAACTTGATGTTTTAGGTGAAAGTTTGGTAATTTCATTTGGTTCGCCACTAACAACTGATCCATTTACAGCGATAATAGGCGGTTTCCTTTGCCTACCAGTTGTTATAGGACAAATGAATTCCGACTTTACCCTATTGGCGGTGGTGGAAGCTAGAGATGAAGGGGGTTTACCCTCTTTAATTCGATATTGATTGTTCTCATGCTTTTCAATGGTTATTGAGTCTAGAGCTTCTATAATGCTTAAGCTTCCATTGCTAAACTTTTTGGCACCATGCAAACTCCCTGGGGATAAAATAAGTTTACATATTATAGATCATTGAGAATTAACCCTGGTATATAGTTTCAAAATGACTTCGCATATATATGTCAGCGCCCAAAAGCAATATTCCGCCGGCGGAATATTGTCTGGACTTGACTTCAGCGTCCAAAGCTTATATTCCGCCGGCGGAATAAAAATTGGCGTATAGTCAACGACCAAAACGCATTTTCGCCGGCGGAATATTGTCTGGACTTGAGCTCAACGTCCAAAGCTTATATTCCGCCAATTTTTTTTTGCAAAATTTAAGGTACAAACAGTGAATTGTATGTGATTAATTTTGAAATATTGATTATTATACGTTTTTGATTTTTTATGTTTAGAATATGAAATGTTTAATGAATAGAGGTTATGTTAAATCTAAAATTAGGGTTAAGGGCTAGAATAGTGCTAAAAACTTAAAGATTTAAAGATTCATATTTGGACCGGTGTATTTAGAATTTTTTAGATACCCTCAGAAGTGCGCTAATGTTATAAAAACCGCGCAATTTTTTTGTTTTTAAAATTAAGCGAAAGACTCTAAAACACGCCGAGGTATTTCTGTAATATACCTGTGACTCTAAATGCACCAAGAATCTTATCTCGCAATAAAGAAATAAATGTCAACAGGTATTTAAAAAACATACTAAGGTGCCTTAAAACGCGTAGGTGATATTGAGAGCACGCAAAAGACTTCTAAAATAGTGCAAAAAAATGAATTAGGACTGCGCACAGGTGTCGAACTTTTAGGAGCACCAAAATAATAAAATATTTACAACTTTTAAGATTTATATAAGCCTTATTTATTTGTTAATATTAGGGCATTCCCTGCCTAACTGCCCCAAAAATGCGATATTTGAATTAATAGAAGGTTTATAAGTTAAATAACTCCGATTTTAGTCCAAACGAACCGGCTTTAGACCTTCCTTAATATTTTTTAATTTCAATATTCCTATTTTGTACCAATTGAGAATTAAAACATTTTAAAAGAATAAAGAAATACGGTTGGATTATTATAGGCTCAATATAATTTTAAGTTCAAAGTTTATCTAATATGTATATTTTGACAATCTTTTTGGATTCCCAGCCATTTGAAAATACGCGTACTCACATACCTAAAAACTAATGGTTATTAAAAGGGAACCAATAAAGACTCAAAAGCACCAATCCTGAATTTAAGATCGCCTCAACTATTTTGTACAGAATTGAGGTATCTTAAACTTAAACCTCTAACGTGCAAAATATAAATTACATTAAAATTTCAAAAGCGCAACGTTATTAAATTGACGCTGAGTATTTATAAAGGCGCGCATTTAGAGCCAAAATTTGTTTTTTCAAATTTAAGGCTCCAATCCAAAAATAAGGCCCGAAAATTTTTAATTACAAGCTAAAAAGGTGTTGTTTTAAAAATCCAGTAAAAATAGAGCGTAAAAATTCTTCATTTAAAATTATACATTTGTGTGGACATTTGATCCTTTGGGGCAAATAAAATTTTATAAAATGATAAAAGCTCATTTTTCGATTCTAGGAAATTAACTTAGTATCCTCATAAAAACTTTTTTTTATTAGTTAAGGCTGCCAATTCGGTAAACGCACTAAATTATCACAACATAAGCAGATGTTGCCACCAAAAAATATAAACCTTCCATTAATTCCAATATCGCATTTTTAAAGGCCAGCCAGGCAGGGAATGCCCTAATATTAACAAAGGGTTATATAAATGAAGTTGTAAATTTTTATTTTGGTGCTCCTAAAAGTTTGACACCTGTGCGCAGTCCTAATTCATTTGCACTATTTTAGGAGTTTTGCGTGCTCTCAATATAACCTACGCGTTTTAAGGCACCTTAGTATGTTTTTTCCTGCTTACATTTAATTCTTTATTGCGAGTTAGGATTCTTGGTGCATTTAAAGTCACAGGTACATTACAGAAATACCTCGGCGTTTTTTAGAGTCTTTCGCTTAATTTTAAAAACAAAAAAATTGCGCGGTTTTTATAACATAAGCGCACTTCTGAAGGTATCTAAAAAATCTAAGCGCTTTGTGCAGTTAAAGCGCTTCTAAATACACCGGTCCGAATATGAATCTTTAAATCTTTAAGTTTTTAGCACTATTCTAGCCCCTAACCCTAATTTTAAATTCAACATGACCTCTATTCATTAAACATTTCATATTCTAAACATAAAAAATCAAGAACGTCTAAAAATCAATATTTCAAAATTAATCACATACAATTCACTGTTTGTTCCTTAAATTTTGCAAAAAATTTCCGGCGGAATTTAGGCTTTGGACGTTGAGCTCAAGTCCAGACAATATTCCGCCGGCGAAAATGCGTTTTGGTCGTTGACTATACGCCAATGCGGAATATAAATTGGCATTTAGTCAACGACCAAAACGCATTTTCGCCGGCGGAATATTGTCTGGACTTGAGCTCAACGTCCAAAGCTTATATTCCGCCGGAAATTTTTTGCAAAATTTAAGGGACAAACAGTGAACTTTATGTGATTAATTTTGAAATATTGATTATTAGACGTTTTTGATTTTTTATGCTAAGAATATGAAATGTTTAATGAATAGAGGTCATGTTGAATTTAAAATTAGGGTTAAGGGCTAGAATAGTGCTAAAAACTTAAAGATTTAAAGATTCATATTTGGACCGGTGTATTTAGAAGCGCTTTAACTGCACATTTGAAAGCGCTTAGATTTTTTAGATACCCTCAGAAGTGCGCTAATGTTATAAAAACCGCGCAATAATTAAGCGAAAGACTCTATAAAACGCCGAGGTATTTCTGTAATTTACCTTTGACTTTAAATGCATTAAGAATCCTAACTCGCAATAAAGATTCAAATGTAAGCAGGAAAAAACATACTAAGGTGCCTTAAAACGCGTAGGTGATTATGAGAGCACGCAAAAGACTCCTAAAATAGTGCAAAAAAATAAATTAGGACTGCGCGCAGGTGTCGAACTTTTAGGAGCACCAAAATAATAAAAAATTTACAACTTGATTTATATAAGCCTTAATTAACCTTGTTAATATTAAGGCATTCCCTGCCTAGCCCTTAAAAATGCGATAGAGGAATTAATGGAAGGTTTATAATTTAGGCCGCAAATCTGCTTTTATTGTGATGATTTGGTGCTTTTACCGAACTGGTAGCCTTAACTAATAAAAAAAAGTTTTTTTGTGGATACTAAATTAATTTACTAGAATCAAAAAAATGAGCTTTTATCATTTTATAAAATTTAACCCCAAAGGATCAAATTTCTACACAAATGTGTAATTTTAAATAGAGAAATTCAATAATAATCATAACCCTGCTCCGCTTAAGAGCCCTCTTCACTTCGCGATTTATTTTTTTCTTAAAAGATTTGCCTACAATCACATTAGAGATTAAAGTCGAGAACCGAGTCCTGCCCCCGGCCCGCCAGGAAACGGGCTAAGACGGTTCAAAATTAATAATGGGCCAAATGCACTCGGCTTTAATTTAAAAATAGAAATTACGGGCCGAGATGGGCTAAAGTTTTGAATTTCATATGCTCTATTTGTTTATTAACAAGAACTAAAAACGATAAATTTATTTTCACGCGATAAATGGTTTAACTTTTACTCTCTATTTTTACTGTATTTTTAAAACAACACTTTTTTAGCTTGTAATTAAAAATTTTCGGGCCTTATTTTTGGATTGCAGGCCTTATATTTGAAATAACAAATTTTGGTTCTAAATGCGCGCCTTTATAAATACTCAGCGTCAAATTAATATCGTTAGGCTTTAATTTTAATGTAATTTATATTTTGCACAGGTTTCGCTAAAGTTTAAGATACCTCAATTCTTTACAAAATAATTGGGGCGATCTTAAATTCAGGATTCGTGCTTTTGAGCCTTCATTGGTTCCCTTTAATAACGAAAAGTTTTTAGTTATGTGAGTACGCGACTTTCACATATTGGCTGGGAATCCAAAAAGATTGTCAAAATATACATATTAGTTAAACTTTGAACTTGAAATTATATTGAGCCTACAATATTCCAACCGTATTTCTTTATTTTTAAAATGTTTTAATTCTTAATTGGTACAAAATAGGTTTAAATTAAAAAATTTTAAGGAAGGTCTAAAGCCGGTTCGTTAACTGGACAAAATTGGAGATATTTAAATTATAAACCTTCCATTAATTCCAATATCGCATTTTTAAGGGCCAGCTAGGCAGGGAATGCCCTAATATAACAAAGGGTTAAAAAAGGCTTATATAAATCTTAAAAGTTGTAAATTTTTTAATATTTTGGTGCTTTTAAAAGTTTGACACATGTGCACAGTCCTAATTCATTTTTTTGCACTATTTTAGGAGTCTTTTGCGTGCTCTCAATATCACCTACGCGTTTTAAGGCACCTTAGTATGTTTTTTCCTGCTTACAGTTGATTATTGCGAGTTAGAATTCTTAGTGCATTTAAAGTCACAGGTACATTACAAAAATACCTCGGCGTTTTTTAGAGTCTTTCGCTTAATTTTAAAAACAAAAAAATTGCGCGGTTTTTATAAAATTAGCGCACTTCTGAGGGTATCTAAAAATCTAAGAGCTTTCAAATGTGCAGGTGAAGCGCTTCTAAATACACCGGTCCAAATATGAATCTTTAAATCTTTAAGTTTTTAGCACTATTTTAGCCCTTAACCCTAATTTTAAATGCAACATGACAAGCATAAAAAATCAAAAACGTCTATTAATCAATATTTCAAAATTAATCACATACAGTTCACTGTTTGTCCCTTAAATTTTGCAAAAAATTTCCGGCGGAATATAAGCTTTGGACGTTGAGCTCAAGTCCAGACAATATTCCGCCGGCGAAAATGCTTTTTGGTCGTTGACTATAGGCCAATTTATATTCCGCCGGCGGAATATAAGCTTTGGACGTTGAGCTCAAGTCCAGACAATATTCCGCCGGCGGAATATTGCGTTTGGGCGCTGACACTCAGTTTTGGATGAAAATTGGCACACTAATAGGGTCCTTGGGTGCTGATAAAAACCTAAATTTTTTTTGATAGGAAGTTATTTTTGACCGAGATATAGCAAAAATATTTTTCATTTTTTTGCAAAAAAAAAATTTGAGGCTGCAACTTTGCGCGCATGTATCAAAAGTATTGTAGCTAGAGTCATAATTTTTTTTATTTTGAAGATCGTAATAAGGACTACCTTAAACGCAAATAATATTTAAAATAATTTTTTTTAAGTTACCAAAAAATAAAAGTCAAGTTTAGACACAAATAGCTCAAAACGTATCTTCAAATTTTCTGAAAAATTTATATAATATGGCCCTTAATAATGTTAATAAATATATAATCTTAAAATTTGGGACCGGCATGTTTTTACAAAATTTAAAAAAATCAATTTTTTGCCCTAATTTTGTGACATATTTAAGCCCTTTGCACTATATTAGAATATTCCAATGTGCCAAAATTGACAATATTCAAAAAGCAGGACATATGGGCAATTATGTTAGACCATAATAGTTTGATTTAATTGATTACTACTATTATTAAATTTACAATGAAAAAGTGAACCTTAAACCCGAAAAAAGTGAAAATTTTGGCTGTTTTCAAAATCGACTTTCTGGTTAATTAGAAAACCTTTTTTTAATATTTAACACTTATTTTATAGATAAAATATCGCTTAATAACATATAATAGCCCCAGCTTTTTCATTCGATTTTGACGCTTCTACAATAAAAATACCTAAATTTGCCAAAAAAAACAGCAAATTTTCAGGTGTCAAAAAACTAACGCAGATCGTATTCGTCTGTGCAAGCTTATTTTTTACTTTGCATAATTAACTAATAATATTTAGAACCTATATAATCAGTCATAATTTGCCTGTTTAAGTGTAAAAAAAATAGCATATATGATATGTATAGAAAATCTTAAAAGAACGAGATAGGTGAATTACAAAAAAAGGAGATTATGAAATTGTTCCATTATTAATTAAATTTGTAATTTGTTATATTTATTAATACATATTCTTGTGTTAAAATTTGTTAGGAACGCATTTAGTTATAAAAAACTTTTGGTCAATGCCCAAATCCTTATGCCTATAGAATCAAGTAACAGTAATATTTCCTCTTTCTTTTAATAGGTCTAGTGCGTCTATATTATAAAACTAAGAATTAATTGGAACTAAATTGTTGGTTTTTAAGCTTAATTAAGGTCGGTTAGATATATATTGTATGCCTTGTTCTAAATAGCCTTTCAAAAACATATTTGGCATTTGTAAAAATTAGTAATAAACGCTGAATATCTATATTAATTATATTAAATTGGGTTTAATATTTAGTCTTAAAATTTATCATTGAAGTTAATTTTGCCCGTTATAATCATTTAAAGTTGTTTAACCCTATAACTTCCTTTATGTATTTATAATATCAAAAAACCATATAACTATGTTTCATAAAATAATTGACTTTTTACGTTTATTTTAAGTTTGTTGATAATCATAAAAAAAGAAAATCTGTTATAAAGTAATATTCTAAATAGGCCAAATATATCCTATTTTAATTTATTTTATCAGACTTAACGTAGTTGAGGCTGTTTTTAAAAACTATTTAACAAAGGTAAAAAATAAATTTTTACAAATTTTTTAACCTTATTATTTTTTCTAAAATCTTCCCAAGTTTTTTTTATACAATAAATTTAACAAATTTTTTGAATTTTACCAAGGATAAATATTGAATATTATGTACAATTTCTAATATTGTTCATCATACTAAAAAGAACTAAAAGTTAACAAATATAAGCATACAAATTTTAACTTTTTATTTTTTACACCTTAGAATTTTAAATAACTTGGCAAACTTTTGTTTTTATTTCATAAAAAGCTATGGGTACGTTGTAAAATGTTGTAAAATTATGTTATATAGCGATGTTTTATGTATAAAATGCATTTTTATTTTTTCAAATTGGTTTGGTAGTGACCCAGAAAGTCGGCTTTGAAGATAGAAGTAAAATACTAAAAATTACCAATTTTTTTGATCTGAAGTTCCCTTTATCTTTATAAATTGACAATAGTATGAATCAAATAAATAAAACTGTTATAGCCTAACCTAACATAATTGCCCCTATGTCTAACCTCTTATTTGTAATTAAATTTGGCACTTTTAAATATTTTAATATAGTGCAGGGAGCAATTTTTGTCTGAAAACCAAAAAAAATTATTTTTTGAATTTTTTAAAAAAGGTCCTGTCGGTCGACTTTTGAGTTCAAATATTTATAAAGAATTTTAAGGAGTATATTTTAAAAATTTTAATTAAAAAAAATGCTTTTTTAGTTATTTTAAGCTGAATATTAAAATTGTAAAATATTAAAATAAATTTTTTAAAATAATAAACACATGCAAGATAACCCTTATTGTCTTCTTCAAAATAAAAAAAAATTAATTCTCTAGCTATAATTCTTTTTGACTTATAACCTCCCAAATTTGCATCAAATGTGAAAATTCACCTTGCAATTTTTTCTTTTGCCCCTATCTCCGCTTCTGGTCAAAAAAAATTTCCAGAATATGAGATACCCTTAGATACTACCTCCATGCAAAATTTCAGACAAATCAAAAGGGGTACCCTTCCCGGATTTGTTGGATTGAGGTGAAATTGACCAATTAAATGAGCTTACATTTATTCAAGGCATTTAAGAAGCTGACCTACTCATTATTGCATTACCAAAAATGATGCGCCTTAATGACCTCAGCTCTTCTAACAATAGGCCTAACATGCGCTTTAATCCAACTATCATAAAGAGGAGAAATTTTATTTGGTAGATGGGGCGAGTTCAAACTCATTTCAAATTTTTGAAAAATTTTAATAATTTTGAAATTGAGTATTTTAAATTTTTTTTCTTAAATTTTTAAAAATTTTTCTTTCAGATTTAAATGCTAATAACAAAAATTGGCGACTTTTTGTAAAAAAAAGCGTTTAATGTCAAAAGTTAAAAATTTTAAAATTTTTTAAATAAACGAACCGAGTCTAAACGCGCTCATATCTATATTTTTCTCGTAAAAAGTATACGATGACTTTGAGGTAGGAATATTTATATTTATATATGCTCACTAAAATAGAAAAAATAGATTTTGCCCATAACAAAACTCTTTATGACGCGCGCAAAATTGGCCGCCCCTTAATAATGTGTCTATAAAACGGCTATATGAGCAAAACCCAATCTCACATTTTTTCATTTACCGTGCTACGCAATTATTTGTAGATAGAAATATACCATCGAATCCTGAAGCTGAAAATTGTTCGTCGGGTATGCGCGTAACCTCAAATCGTTTTTCTTGGATCGGTGCCAAATTACTGTGCTGTTTGAGCAAATGATTCGATATAGATGAGCGGGCATTAAGTTGGCCAAATCCGTTAGACATAGGCAAGTTTCCGAAAATAGATGGGTAATATTTTTCGTGGTGCTGAGTGGGCCCGAACCCATTACTGGGCAGCTGAACATATGATTTGGTGTAGGAATATTAATGGACCATTTAAAAACTTGCTATTATCTCCAACATTTTTGTTAAAAGAAAGGCTGTAAACCCATACTGCAGTTACGATTATAATCAATTTTAAATTTTACCTAATAATGCTTTTTAAATACCGTTTGGTGCTATGTTAAAAATGATAAATTACTAATGTGTTCCGGGCTACGAAAATTTTTTTAATAGACTATTTTATTAATAAATGAATAGCCCGTTAGATACAAAATATTTTGGGCGATTGATTTTTTGAAGCTTATAAAAAGGTTTGTGACAGAGCCTCAAGAATGGACACAGAAAGCAAAATAAAAAATATTTATAAATCAATAACTTTATTTGTATATGCCGGTGGGTACACGGAGTCTCGACGCTCATATATTTCACTTTTAACCGATTGATTGGATTTTCTAAAAAAAAATAATCTATAAATTAAGGCCGTAATCTAAGCGCATTCATTTTTTATAATTAAAATAAATTTAAAATTCTTAATAAAATTATTAGATTACATGGGAATTTATAAGAAAGTTAATGGTCATTAGCCATATTTGTAAGGATTTAGATATTAACAGGGCTGGGAAAACAATGAGCTAAAAAACTTTGGCTCATTTTTTCCCCTAAAACATAAAAAGAAAGGGGGGGCAAAAATAAAGGGCCATAATAAGAATAAAAAAGCCCTTACTGAGAAAAGGGGCAGAAAAACCCACAAAAAGTGGCTCTTAAAAAAAGCCCCAAAAAACCCATTTTATGTTTTCTTTATAATAATTTTAAAAAATTTTGATGGGTGGGTTAATTTTTCAAAAAGCTTCTAGGAGTTTTTTTTCAAGAAAAGGGCCTTTTTTTAAACATCATTTTTCTTTAAGCAAGAAAAGGGGCTTTTCTTTAGCTATGCCAACGAGTTTTTGGGCATTTGGAAAAAAAAACTCAAAAACTTGTTAAAAAAGAAGCCCCTTTAGTTTTTTTCCCAGCCCTGGATATTAATAAAATTTCTAAATGCCTCGAATGAATAGCAAATTTTTAAAAGGAGAACTAAAAATATGCTATCCCCAGTTCGCGCAAATTCTTAAAAATGTGTCATTTTTTTTTTAATAATTTACCTTTTATATTTTCTTTTTATGTGAATATTGTATGATTTTGCTCAATGATTACTTTTTTAAAAATGCAGGTGCTGATTGGAGGGCAAAAATAATGGTCAAATTTATTTTATAAATAACTGCATAGCTGCAATAATTGTGAAGAGGTCCTTTAACTCTTTTTTAGATACATGTTGTAGTCATGATATATTGAGTTTTTTACCCAATTTGTAGAAATTGGCATAAGAATTATATGGGCGTTTTGCCAACATCCTAAACATGAATATTTATTAATTATCTAAAAACGTTTTAACCAGCGTCTCCTACTCCCCAAATTTCATGGAAGAGCTACCCCCCTCGGCAAAATCTCGGGGGTAACAAACTTCGTAATTTATTCATATTCCCCCCATAACTATACCTACCCCCCTCGAATACCTACCCCCTCGGCCAATTTTTTGGAACCGCTTGGTTCCTACCCCCCCCCCCCCCCGGAGTAGGAGACACTGGTTTTAACAACAAATTACATAGGCGTACAAAAACGGCGCCATTTATTAAAGTAAAGGGGGAAGGGGGAGTGGGTGGGGGTAAACCTGGTGTGTTATAAACCAATGCTGAAAAAAGTGTGGGCTAAAGGGGGAAAAATTGGCTTTTTTTCTCTAGCCAAAAAAAAAGTTAAAGAGCTTATGATTAGTTTCAAGAAAGAATATCCGATAAGAAATAATGTCTTTACATAAGCCCTTCATTTATACTTTTTAATCTTAAGTTGGAATGAGATAATGGAATTCATTACTTTCAATCCAAAAAACTTTAATTTTACTAAGAAATATTAGTCTTCTTAAAAAGGCTCTTTTTTACGAGCATAACATAAAAGCTCCTAAAAAAATTCCTTTTGAGCGCTGATATTTTTTTCATCACTTTCATAAACACAATAAAAATGCCCACGTTAGAAAAATTTGTTTGATTGCCCACCTGCTACGGGCAAACGATTTGGAAGAAAATCGGTGTAAAGCATCGTGAAAGTTACTAAGCGGCAGCAAGTGCTTCAAATTTTCTTGGCTTAGCCAATCCTTGTGCATATCGTTTGCGTCATCCCTGGTCATACTTAAAACAAAATTTTTAAATAAAATATTTACTAAAAAATAATTTGAGTGTTTTTAAAAAATTAAGAGACTCAGTCAGATGGCAATGTCAAAATCAGAAGCACAGCAGACTCAAATTTATTTAATCCATTAAATTAAAAAATAAATATAAATGGGTACTTTTATGAAAGCAACAGGGAAGAGAGTTTTATATAAATATAATTTATAAGTTAAATTATTATAAATTTTTAGTCAAATGGCACCAAGGTAAATTAATAGGCGGTAGGTATGTTAGGCTCAAACAGGCTAACATCAATCATCTTATTACACATGTTATTTATAATACAAATAAAAAAATTATTATTTGAAGGAATTGAACCCTTTTTAATAAATTGGAAAAGATTGCTGCATAGCAGACCACTTAGTAAAAATAAAAGTCATACTGAATATCGGACGTTGAGCCCATCCAAGAATTGCGCTTGTAACATGTTAGCAGCCTTGGTATAGGGCAAATCTGG